>JAWWEO010000009.1:28304388-28338042 GCA_035582975.1 Ormyrus labotus | reverse complement strand
AAGTGGAAGCCGCCCCCCCCCCCCCCCCCCCCGCCGGTTTTCGCAAGCCGAGAGCGCGGCCGCCTGGTAAATATTTACCGCGGAATTCCCGCGGACAATGGGGAGAGAGAGGAGGAAAGCACACCTTTCTGGAGCGGCGCGGGGCAGCTTGGGCAATGGGAATCTCGGCGAGATGATGCTCCGGGGCACGGGAGCCTGGGCGTTACGTCAGGTGTGTGTGTGTGCGCCAGGATCGAATTTCGAGCCGCGCGGATGGGAGAGTTCTTTGACTTTCGGCCTGGTTTTTCGGCGGCGCGGGTGGCGAAACGGACGTTTTTTTTCGGAGGCGCAATCGAGTTTCGGATATCGGCGTAAAGTGTGTGCGTCTGGTGGAGCGGACGGGAAAAGCTCTCTCGACTTTTGCGACGTTAACGCGCGCGGAGCATCGATTTATCGAAATTTATTGACCCAGTAATTTATTATTAGAATTTTGCTGTTATTGTCGTTGAAGCGGTGTAACCTTACGTAGCTTGTAACGTTATTCTTTCGCACTTTACGGAGCTTGTAAGGGTTCTATTAAAAATTAATAGATCGTCATTTAATATTTATTCAGCTTTTATGCGAACATCAAACGCTCAATTCAGTTAAAATATTGCAAAGAATCCAAAATCATTAAGAAAACTAGCCCAACAAAACCCCGCAATCGTTCCTCCAACCACCTCCTCCTCCTCCTCCTCCTCCCCCCGCGAAGCAGCTCGTCCGCAAGCGTATACACGCGTCTCCGGCAAGTGTTCGCGCTCGCTCTCCGGCGGCCCGACTGCTCCCTCGAGCCTGAGGCTCCGTCCGCGAGATGTCGCCGCGGCTCCGCACGTGCGCGCACACACGGGCGCTCTCTCGGCGTGCCTCCCCCCCACCTCCCCCCGCCGGGCCGCCGCTCGGGTATCGACGCTGCAGCAGCGGCAGCGCGCGCGAGCGGTCCTTGCTCCCTGAGGCCGTATGTGGGTCAGCAGTCTCACACACGCCAGCGCTCTCTTGCGTAACCAATGCATGCATGCGCCAGCCAGCCGCGCGAGCAGAGAGAAAAGAGAGAGAGGAGCCGCGCGAGCATCGATAATCCCGAGCGGCCGGTGTGTGTTCGTGCGCGCCGCGAGAGCCGAGCGAAGCTTAGCGAGATATTTTTTTTTTTTTTTTTAGAGTTTTTACGAAGTGAGGAGTGAGGACCCTTTTTCTTTTTTTGGTGGAGGTTTTGGGCCGGGGAGGTAGAGAGCTTTGAGGTATTCGGGTTGGCTTCGATCGCGGAGGCGAGGCGCGATTGTAAATTATTTTCGGAGCTGAGCTTTTCCGTTCTGTTTGCAAGGTGGACGGATGGTTCTGACAAAAGAGTTTCAAGTTCATTAAAAATCATACGCTGTTCGTTTATATAAGACGCCTCGTTTTTTCTTCGCTTTCTATATATTAGTAATCACAATACACGCCGCGGACATGATTTTTCTATGCGGCAAAAACTGTTTTTTTTTAACCCGACCGACTTAATTGTCGGGCTCTTTAAATTTACGAAAGTGAATATCGGCGGAAAAAAAAATATTTAGAAAGCGCCGCTTTCCTCAAACTCCGACCTTTTATTGCCACTTCCATCCTCTCGCTTTCAGCCGACGACCCAATCCGCTCTTCCTCCTCGAAAGATTCACCTTCCGCGATTTAACAATAGCCCTTTCTTTAACAAAAAAAAAAAATAAACAGAAGCAAAAAGAAAAATTACACGCTCCCAAGCCGTGGGCTGACCGCAGGCTCCCGTTATACACATTCGCAGAGGAGCCCGGTCACTTTCTTCGAAGCATCGCGTGTTCGCGCGTGCAGTGTGTGTCCCTTTTCAATCGTCACCCCTCCGCCGCTCGGCTCTCCTCTTTCTTTTGAAGAAGACGCGAGAAAGGGAACGCGCGCGGGCGCTTTGTGCGCGCGTATATGCAAATGCCGGCCCCGAGAAAGCGTGTCTTTGGGTTGGAAAATGACAAAAAGGACGACGCGGCGCGTCGTTAGGGGCAGCGGCCTTTTTTTGCCCCCGGATTGCGCAACGAGGAGAGACGGCGGCGGCGGCTCGGCGCTTAGCGCGGGAAAATTCGAGGGAGACTGCTGTGTGTATACTTTCACTTTCCGGCGGCGGTGCAAATTTCGCGGAAGAGAGAGAGAGAGAGAGAGAGAAAAACAAGACGAAACCTTCGGAGGTACTTCGCTTTCTAAGCTGCAGGAATCTGTGGATTAAAATTCGTGGACTGAGAGAGAGAGAAAGGAAAAGTCTTCGTGCGTAGCATCTCGAAGCGGTCGAGTTTCTGGAGTGACCGCGATAGCGGCGGGTATGACGCGTTATATAAAAGTACCCTCTTGCCCGGCGTAAGGAGAAAGATATCTCTCTCTCTCTCTCTCTCTCGGCGGCTTTCACGACTTCCGAGGTATATCTGCCGCCGCGGCCCGCGGAGATTTTTCGTTTACGCATCGAGGCGCGTGACAGTGAAACTGTCTTTACAGGCTCGACTGCCGACGACGACGAGGCTCGCGGAAAAAAAAAAACGTTCCTTCCACTCTATTTTTAGCTCTGGCAGGAAGTCCGCCAAAAAACTTTTCAAAACAAAGTTGCCGCGCTTTTTTAACTGCATGGTTATATTCTCGATCTATCCGCAATGCGTTTGCATTTCTTTGTTTTCCCACCCGTCGGTCGCTCCGCATCGACGCGACTTTTATTTATCCGCTCAAAAATCCGTCGATACCCATCTCGATCCGGCGAGAGAAATTAAACCAGAGAGACACTTCCCCGGCCCACGCGCTCATCGGAAACAATGCGCGCGGCGAGCGGAAAAATGGGATGCGCTCTCTGTATCCGCCGCGCGGGGACGGAGGGTGGGGGGAGGGGGGCCCTGCGAGCGCGTATACGTATCGCCTCATAACGGTCGGGCCGCTCGGAAAGTAGGTGATCCCGGCTGGGCTGAGCGCAGACGATTTTACGAGCGAGAATTTACCGCTACTCGCGCGGCGGACGGTGAAAGTGACTCTCCCACGCCGTGACATCCTAGTTCTATGCCGAGGCTCGGCCTTTGTCTGTGTGTGTGCGTGGGTCTGCGTGCTTTTTTTTCTCTCTCTGTCGAGCGGATTGTGTTTCCGTTTTCTTTGTGCCCGCGGTGTTTTTTAGGATTTTTGTATGAGGGCTCGATGAGGGAGGGGAGGAGGTGTATTTTTGGAGGATGGATCGGGGTTATATGCCTGACGAATTCTTATTTGGTGAACTTGAAAATTTAGTCGTTGGTTCGTTGAACCGGATATGCGTTGGTATCGGATGATCGTTTTGACTCTACGAAGTAAATATAAAAAAAATTCAAATGTAGCTTTTAGGTAATTAACGTTTCGATGTAATTTCCAAAAAACAGCATCGTTCGCGCAGCCTCGCGCGCACAACAAACAACGGATCCAGTCTGATTACGTCGAAAGAGAATAGAAAGTGCTTCGCGAGTTCACGAGCTAATATCTCGCTCGACTCTCTTTCCTTTCCATCCGAAGCCGGGCTGCTGTTTAACCTTTTTCGGACGGCCTGACGAGTCGACAAGTTGCTCGATTACCCGGCCGATCGAGAGAGAATTCCCCTTTCTTATTGGCTTTTAATTGAACGCGCATTTTCGAGTTCTGCACGTCTCTCTCTCCCCCGTGCAGTTTTACGTAAGCGAAAACGGGTCGGTCGAGGAAGTGTCGCGGTAAATTACTTTTCGCGATATGTAAAAAGCCTCTTTTTTTTCTCTTCTCGAATAAAAGCAAGAGCGAAAAAAGGTGTATATAAATTACAAAGACCCGTTTCTCTTTTCGTGTATATATATATATATATATAATATGTACGCGTGCGAACGATTTTTCTTTCAAAGTGAAATTATGGTTTCCGCTTTGACCTTTCACAGAAGCACTAGACTAGTTATTTTCGAACCTCCCATGTCGGAGAAGAAAGAGGAGAAATTTTTTTAGACCCTCGGTGACTAGTCGAGTTTCGTTTCATTGTTTCGAAAGTGGCATCTTTAATTACGCATTATTCAGTTCTACGGTAGAGCTGTCAAAATTGAATACTCAAGTAACTCATTTCGCTGCGGTTTTCAATCGTAAAATGTATTCTTTTCCAGTCTATTTATGCTTCACGCAAGCAGACGCAACACTTCCACTTCCCTCCAAGAATCTTCCCGTCCCCCGTCAATGAACCAACCAACCACCCAAAAAGTGACGTAACCGACCACCGAACGAGGAACTAGACCAGCGATTTTACATAAATCGCGAGCCAGTTACGCATCGAAGCCCCATCGACTGTGCGAAAAAAAAGGAAGGCTTTGGCGTTCCAGTAGTAACGGCAGTTACGGCGCAGACACGCAACTGCAGCGAATCCCGTTCGCGGGTCTCTCTCGCGCGCGATGATGGAAAAAGAGAAAGGAAAGAGAACCGCGGCGGCGGCGGCGGCGGCCGTCGTCGTCGTCTTTTTCCCCGGCGCGGCAGGCAAACTCCGCGAGTGAGAGTCGGAGAGCGAGCCGCCGCCGCCGATCGCCGCTCGCGGACGTTGAACTTTCGCAGTGAAAGTTTCTATTATACCACTGGCCTTACCTTACTTTTCCTGCCGACGCGGCGTTGTGTCATAAGGCCCCCGCTTATATATATATACACCTCCGGCCGCTGTGCGCGGAGAGCGACTCGCGCGCGATTTTTACGGAGAGATGCGGGGGCTTTTACCGCTGTTTCGCGCAGCGACGATTTTCATTGATAATGAAGGAAGGACGGAGAGGTTTTAGGCGCTGTGTAAGACGGTTTATCGAGGCTGGGAAAATTAAGAGTAACTAGTCGATTGATGATATCAGTATCATTGACTTCCAAATGATTCTCGCGGTGAGGCTCTGAATCATCGATTTAATTATATTATAATTATAATACAACCATTTTTTTTCAACCTCCTTTTAACCACTCATATTTTAGCATAATTTAACATAATGATTAATTATCCGGTGTATTTTACTATTTATTTTATGTAATACAATAAAATAATAGTTAAATTAGCATAAGTCGATGAAAATGCATAAGTTACATGTATATTCTTGAAAAATGCGAGGAACGGCGGAGAGAAAAAGTTGAAAGTTATGGGCTTGCAGAGAACTGTTTGCTCGGAATGTTAAAATTGAAATCCTTGGATGGAAGGATACAAATTTAGATGTAGATTTATAAAGTGATTTATTGCATTATCGGAGCTCGATATACCCTTCTATCGCACGGAAATTTCGACGTTTCATTAAATTTCAAGTGGGTTCTCGAGCAATGTAAATAGTATTTACAGCGAACGAATTATTTCGACCTCCTTTTCTTTTATAAAAGCACAGAACTTCAGCGGAGTAATAAATGGCGAGGCTTCCACCAGTCAACAGTCAATATACTAGCTGGTTTCAACCAGTCTATGCGTTTATTGCACATTATTCAAAGCGTGTGTTTGTTACACGCTAACGGAAACAAAAGAGTTTACTCTTTTCGCGTAAACTTTGTTTCCTTCCATCATCCTCATATTTACTACGACCGACCTGCTTCCGTTCCAGATTCCTTTTCAAATTCCAGCATCACCCAACGTTCTAAAAACGAACTCGTCCCTCTCCCCCGTTCCCCAGCCGTCTCCAGCATCCACTCGCAAGCTCGCTCTCGAGCCCGAACCCCGACAACGGACACCTGCGCCGGTCCGTCGTCGCGTCACAGGCAGCTCTCGGCTCGCTTGCGCACGCACACACCCGTGGCGGCGGCGGCGGGCCTCAGTTGGCAATTGCGATTTGCAATTAGCGAAGCGTGGCAATTGTGAAATCCGCGCTCTCGCGGTGTTATTGACCCGAAGGCCGCGTCACCGCTGAACGATCATGATCGCGGCGCGCGGGTAACTAAGCTGCAGGCGAACAACGCTCGAGAGAGCCCCGCGCGCGCGCGCGCGCGGGCAAGGAGTCATTAGCCTCCCGAGCGAGAGCTTGAGCAACGCGCGGCTCTCCGCCTCTGTGTGTGTGTGTGTGTGTGTGTGTGTGCCAACGCGGCCCAGGTCCTGGCGTCGCTACCGGGGATACTCGAGCTGCTTCGAAGCGCTCGCCGGGGGGAGGAACGAGGAAGTCGTCGAGAGAGTTACGAGGGGATCGGCCGATATTTAAGGAGCGGAGCGACGATTCTTAATGCACGCGGGGGAGCCCCGCGGATTGGCTCCCGTTTTTCTCTGAGTGACTGTTTTTGCTCGATTTCCTGGAAGGTTTCGGATGGGCTGTCGCAAGAAAGGGGTCGTTACTGCAGGCTGCTCGGAGTAGAAAGTAAGAGTGATGTTAGCAAACGCTCGTGAAAACCACGGCGCGGGTAAGCGATCTCCCTAACGTAATACTTTCACTGATTGCAGCTTGCGACCGCTGGACGTTAAAAAAAACAAGTCCCTCGGTAACGACGATAAACAGCGCGTTCATCGACTTTGACAACGAGAGCTGTTCACAACGGAAGAGTAATAATAAGAAGAAGTTGTACATCGTACCTAAGTGTCGGCCGTGCAGCACGCTCATCTTGGTGCACATCCTCCGCGTCTATTCTGAGTCTGAAAAAGATCGGCGGCACAGCTCGCGCACGTCACAACTCATCACCACGCGAGTCAACCCACCCACTTGCGTGTCTCTCTTATATCTATCTCTCTCGCTCACTTTGTAACTCCCAAACACAGAGAGTCCGATCGGTATACCACCACAATGCTCTCTCGGCCTGCGGACGGCGCCGCGGCAACGGAAAGTGAACAAAAAAAAACAAAGCGGGAAAAAAGGTCCCAAGTACCGTTCGCGGAGGAGGCTCGGCGCCGAGTGAGAGCGCCCGACGATATTTTCGGGGGCCCCGCTCCTGAGGCCCGGCGGCGGCGAGGAGAGGTGGTGGCACCACTGACCTCGATATATCCCCCGTGCGTGTGTGTGCCCGAGTCAATGCCAAAAAGCCACGCGGAACTTTCACTCTCTCTCTCTCTCTCTCTCTCTCGCTCTTCCTTCCTTTTTTTTTTTTTTTCGTTGCGTTTCTTTTCTCCGCGGGAACGCGCGCGCGGAGAGCAGAGGGCAGAGGAGAGGCTTAAAAACAGCGAGGAGCCTCTCTCGGCTTGAATCTCGCTCGGCGCGCGCGATCGAACTAAGCGTAATCGGCTAGGCGAGCGTCGTCGTCGCCGTCGTCGACGTCGACTATCGCTCTCCTCTCCTTCTCCCTCGTTCGAGCGAGCGGGCGGCCATGGCATACTTACTAATGTCAATCACACCGCCGGCAACGGCGGCGGCTGCATGCACTCGCCGCCTGCGCTCGCGCGAATACACGTATACACGCGCGTATATACGTATATACACTTGGCTCGCGAGCGGAGCCGGTGGTACGAGAGTGTGTATAGGAGAGCCTTCGAGAATACTCGCAAACTAACTAGCCTAGGCGAGCGGCGGCGGCGGCGGCGGCGGCGCGGCACTTTGGACCCGAGGAGCCGCGCGAGCTGATAGCGAGAGCCGCGAACGAGCGCGCGAACGAGCCGCGGCCCTGAACCTTCCGCGAGCGTCAAACGTTCGCCCTTAACCCTCTACCGCGCGCGCTGCTCCTTTCAACGGCGAGCGCTGCGCTGCCGCTGCTGTTGCTGCAGTCGCGCGGCTGCCTGCTTTTTGCGCCGAGCGATTATTGAGACGTGCGCTGGCTGCGCCGAGGTGTTTTTTTTTCTTTTTCTCTTCGCTCTTAGAGCGGAGGCTGCCGAGGCGAGCTTTTCTTTGTGAGGAGGAATGCCGCTGCTGATGGGGGGGCTTCGTTTTAGAGCTGCGGGGGTTGCGTAAGAGGAGTGGGTGGAGTTGGGGAGATGCAGATTTTTTTTTGGGGGGTTTGGATGTTTTTTTTGGAAATTTTCTGAGTGGGTTTCTCGAGAACAGTGCTTTTGGTATTCTTGGACTTTTGAAGGTCGCGAGGTATTTTTTATGACTACGGGTTTTACCGTTTAATGATTCAGATTTTAATCGACATTGTCGCTTAAACGTTCTTTATATTTATTTTAATTTATCAATTGCTCTTGTCGACAAAGAGGCACGAAAGATAACATGTAAATTAGAGAACAACCAAAACAACTACTCGTGGAAACGATCGTGGTTACTTTTTAGTTGGCTCCTAGTTAGTTTTGAAATTGAAATGCTGTAAAGTAGGCAAAAACTAATTAACGGCCAATCACCAAACGCAAACACGACCATATTTTCAGCAAATAAAAAAAAAAACATCCCACATTGCGCAACGGCATTGTTACAGCTTTCGTTACATCCTCCCCGCATTCCCGACTGACCCATTAAAAAAAAAAAAATCGACAACAGCTCTTATACAAAGAAACAAAAAGCTCGGGCCGCAATAAAGATTGTTGACAAATATAAGCGCGAGGGAGATACATATATATATACATATACGTAGTCGTGTATTTTCCCGCGTCGATCGCTCCCCCCTCTTTAGGCGCGCTCGTAAAATTCGCGCACGCCGAGAGTTGGCGTAAACACGCGGGCCGGAAAATCCGCGCGAGGCCTCCGCCGTTTTTCGGGCCGATTATAAAACCCCCCGAAATCGGCCGCTTGATTTATATTTTCACTCGCCGGAAGGACGGCGCGCGCGCTAGCTCTCCGCGTAATAAGCTCCGCGCGCGTTTTGCGTCGCGAAAATATAATCGGTCATCGGGACTCTCGAGGTGTATATTATCGATTCGGTGGATAATTGGACGGGAGGCTTCGATGCAACGGGTAGTGAGGTTCTTGATCGCGTGCGAATGTACTTGGGTGGTGTTGCGGATGTTGCGCGACCTGCTTAATTCATTATCGCAACTGATTCGGACTGAAACTATTTAACTTTATTTTTTAGTAAAGAGAATAGTTGCAATGCCGAGAAAATGATTTTCATTGTCGGTTTCGAAGGAAATTGCAATGACGGTCGAAGGTACGTTTAAAGGATTAAGACGTACACGATTTCATTATACGAGAAGAGAAGCTTATATTCAGTCCCACCAAAGAAAAACACGTCCATTTGATAAATGCTGATAAAGTACACCTTCAATTGCGACTTATCATCACCACGTGACCCGAAGATAAGACCAATCGGAAAACAAACACTTTCTTCCAACACCTCCTCCCCCAGTCATCCAATTAAACAAAAGACAAAAAAAAAAAAATCCACCCGCGAAACGCCGCTCCGCGGCGTATAAAATCTTTCTCTCTCGATCATCATCATCATCATCATCATCCTCGTCGGCGACTCTCATTCCGTTCTCGGAAAAAAGAAAGAAAAAAAAAAAAAGCGCATCACCTCGCTCGTCCATCGACTCCTACTCGTCCGCCGCGAGTGGGGGAAGAGCAATAGCTGCACATTTTCTAGAAATTCATCATCGTCTTTGGCGTAAGGCCGCGGCGGCGGCGGCGGCGACGGCGATCGCGTCCGTGAGAGCCGAGCGATCGACCTCCGCGCGGCTGCTCGCCGTGCACGGAGAGGAGTGTCGACACCTCGGCATCACGAGACGACGCTGAGAGACGTCGACGATATTCCGCGGTGAAGCGAGAGAGCCGCTGCTCTTGAGGCTTACGTGTGTGTGTGTGTGTGGGTTAATGGCGCTGCACTTGCTCGCGGCGTCTAGGCAAAGCCAAGTAATCGCGTGACCGACTGGCTGAGAGCCTTTTCTAATGCGCGCCGCGCGCCGTTTGTTTTCTTTCGCGGACTCGACGATTTTCGAGCGGAATGGAAGAGTTTTCGGGAGGAGATCGAATTCGAGGCGCGGAAAGTGTGGATTTCGGCAGGTTTTCCGAGGGGAGTTTATTGAGGAAGCTGCCCGCGGAGGGGGACACACGCAAATTCTGGCCTTTTGCCCCTTTCAGGTGCATAGAAATGAATTTATCACCTGGAATGTGTTGGCCTTCGGGAAATGTTAATGACATCCGTCTTGTTTCATAGTGCGGCTGGCTATATAGTGTTTTCTGCAAATTTTATACACTTTCAATGAACTCAGCTTCAGTCAATGAAATCGATAAATCTTGCCTACCCTGTTTATGCGAGAGAAAAAAAATTCATTGCATAAAATCGCTGCGCTGAAATAGTCGATTTCGCGTTTGTTCAACCAAAGAGTACAGTACAGCTCGAAGCTTCGTGTCTAATAAATTTCACGTCCAAATTCTCTTCTAAAAATTTCCAAAACTCCGCGAATTTGGGATTCCTCAAACTTTCTTGTGCACCCCTCATTCGAATTCGCAAGACACAAAGATCCTCGCTGTTTCACGGTCACATCGCTGACCGAAGCCGAGAGAGGCCGAACGAAAAAAGAAAAAAAAAAGAAGGAAGAAGAAAGAAGGAAGGATTCCCACATAATTATCCAGGCAGAGAGTCCTCGCTTTTAAATATTCAATCTGCGCGAGCGCGCGCGCGGATTTTGTCGCTTTTGCTTGTTTTTGCCGGCGCGCAGGAATCGCCCGCCGGATATACCGGTGCCGCGGCGCGTGTCAAGGTCGCGCACGGCGAGAGAGTCCAGGTGAGATCATTAGGGAAGTGCACGCGGGTAATTTATGCGCGCGACCGATGGCTCTTTCTCTCCTAGGAGGTTTTTCGCCGTTTCGCGTGTTTTTTGCCGGTTTCTGCGGCGCTTCTGCCGCTGCGAGTTTCGGAGTGCTAATTGAGAGTTGCTGGAATGGTATTACCTTTGAGAGGTGATAAAAACACCGGGGGGTTCGACGTTGCGGGTAACGATTTGTTGGACGACGTAGCGGTGGTCGTAATATTAAGACAGTTACTTTAACGACGCTAAATCTAAAAATAAGTAGAAAATTTTATCGGCCTTAGAATCTTTATCAATCTCTAATCACCGTAAAAATAGAAGCGATATCTCAAAAAAAAAAGAAAAAAAATCAGCCCGAAAACTTGCGAAACCGCGGGAGCCGCGGGCGAAGCCAGAGAACTATATCGTCAGGAAAAGAAAAAGCCAGCAGGCGTAGGCAGCCGACGAAAGGAAACGACAAGAAGCGCGTTCGTCTTCCTCTCCGCGGTGGCGGCGGCGGCGTTACGAGATCGCTCTCGGTGTCGCGCGCAATTTGCACAGGCAGCGAGCGCGCGCGCATGCAATAGAGTTCACGCCTTGAACGCGACTCTTTACGGCCGACATTGTCAAGCGCGCTCGCTCTCTCTCCCTCTCTCGCGCGCTTTGTCTGTTTTTCAAGTCTAGCCGCGGCTGGTGTGTGGGTATTGCATACCGAGCAACGTGGAAGGAAGGGAAATGGAGGATTGGTTCTTGTTTTTTTTGAGCTTTGGTAAATAACGAATGTATCGGTGAATAGTAAAGAATGTTAAAATCCTCCCGACGACTGTACGCATATTCCAATAAAGATTTGTCAAACGATTCCCCGGGAAAATAAGTCAATCAACCCAATTCCCAGCATCCGCTCCCGGTACATCCTCGAAAAAATGCCCGCCGCGCCGAACGAAAAAGCAAACGGCAGCTCGGCTCGACAGTAAAGCCTCTCGGTACACCACCGACGCGGCTGCACCGCGCTCGCGACGCAGCCGCGTCGTCGTCGGCGCTCGGATATATTTAGTTCGAGATTGGCATAGGTCGCGAAAGTGCCTCGCTCGCCGCTGCGCCTGCGCCGCTGGCGGCGTTATCCGGCTACTCCGCGGCGCACGTGGCCTCTATACGGCCGATCTAGCCGGTTATAGTCGCCGGCCGAGTCTACGCGGCTTTTTATTGCCCGAGCGACGCGACGCCGACGCCGAGCTGCTGGCCGCTGCGCCGGCCGACGAGCTGATGTAAACTTTGAGCGAGAGAGATCGAGATCGCGGAGAGCAATTTTCGAGATTCGGTCGCGAGGTGGTTTGTTAGGAGAGTTGGAATTCATCGCTTATCTAATCTGGGAGATTCCTAGTTTGCGTTTACTTTGCATTTTGTTTATTGATAATAAATATTTTCAATTATTAAATCAAGTTAAATTCGAAAATGTAACACAAGCTTAAATCCCTTCAGGAATTACCAGCCGTCCGTAAGATCCGAACGTATACGCATTTTCTAAAAATACCTTCGCCGAGGTCTCGAAACATAGTCCGCAATATCGATCAGAAATTTCCCACTTAAAATAGAAAAAAAAATCAGAAATCTTTCAGCGAAAATTCCCGCGCAATCAGAGAGGCCTTCTCTTCCGTCGCTTCGAACTTCGACGACCGACATACAAAGAAAAAAAAGAGCTCGACGGCTTATCGCGCAATTTTTCCACCCCTGCAAAATCTGGTAAACAAGCCACTTTACGATATATCGCGAACGAGCTGAAAAGAGAGGGAAGGAGCCTATTGCGACGAGCCGCGAGGCCCGACAAGGTTGGCTCGAGTTCCTACTCGCAGCGTGACTAATGGCACGTCTCTCTCTCTCTCTCTTTCTCTCTTCCTCCGCGGCCTCTCGCTTTCCGTCTCTATAATGCACCGAGGTGAAAATATTTTTGCGGCACTATCCGTTAACGCGCGCGCCTTCGAAAATGCCGTGTGTCGACGCGGGATTTTCGACGCCGAATTGAACCTAATTGATCGCCGGCCGTCTCCGCGTTTGTTTTTTTTTTTTCGGCGGACGACGCGCGCGGGGACTCGGCGAAACTATTAATGGAATCGTAATTGTGTCAGATAGAATAGCGCGTCTGTTTGAAGTTCAACTGTTTACAGTGGAACTGCAATCTTATCAAAGTTCGTTCTATCGCTGCCGGTTGCAGCTCTGTTTTACTACAAAATTGCCATTATGCCTACTGCTTTCCAAGATATTGTTTAACTTTGCAAAGACTGATTTAAACTCTGTGCTTTTTCAAATTTTTCAGCTTTTTTTAAATTTATTTTTAATAAATCTCTTTTAACGATACATTATATCTCTGCACTAATAAAATTCTGTAATAAAATGAAACCCTCAACCTACAAAAAAAAAAAACACAATTTGCCACCTTAAAAAACATCATCCCTAAATCGAGCGAGCGATCGTTCCCCCTCCCCCGACGCGAGCTCTCGTAGCCAAGCTACGTGCGCCGATCAACGCTCGCGTACATGACGCTTGCATTGCGTTTGCGCGGTGGTGCCCGCGACCTATCCCAACCTCGGTCGCACTCGGCCGAGCGGAAAAAAGAGAGGGTTGCGCGTCACGAGTTTATGTTATGCGCGCGCGCCGAGAGAAGGATGGAACGGTAAGCGGCGCAGGTCTGCCGGCCGATTATACTTGTTGATAAGGAGGTGCGTCGTCGATAAAGTCGAGCTTTTTTTCTTTTTTTTCAAGCTCAAAAGCACCGAGTCGCGATTTTTCGAGATGGACGCGGAGAAGGTGGAGATAATGCTTTGAGGTTTGTTTTGATGTAGATTTTTGGGTGGAAGAGTTAGATTTTTTAAATTTGTTTTTAGAGCGTTAATGTTTTTTGTCAGAATTTTGAATATTAAGTAGCTTTGTAGGATATATATCCAATCTAAAAGAATGACTCTATTACGGAGCTAAAATTGAAGCATTTTCTACCAGGCAGTGCAATGAGGTCTCTCTCACAATGCGGTACACTGCAGAAAACTACGCACAGAGGAGCGCAAACAAAGAGCTACAAAGAGCAAAATATTCATCATCCCGGCGGATTGAAAACGTCAGACTGTTCCGTGCTCACTTAAACCCAGAATATAGTCGCGCCTTGCATTCGGATGACGTCGGGGGGGAGAATATATTTTCATCGAATTGGCCCTATACCGTTTCTTTTTTTCACCGTCGCGGACCCAAAAACCGTCTAGACAAACGCCGAGCGAGAGACGAGTAATATTTCATGAAGCTTCGTCTGCCGTTTGCTCGAGCGACTCGTACGACCGCGGTTCGTTAAGCTTCGAAATTTATATTTTTGCGAACGATACCGTCTCGCGAATTTTATTTAATGATCACGAGGTAAACAGACTGCGTAGTCGCGTAAATGTTTGTTCGCGCGGCTTGGGATTTGCGCGGTTCGTTGAATTGGCTGGTGATAAATAGCGCTGATTTTTTTACTTTGCTCCTTTTACGTCAATCATTAAGCCGGTGAATTAAGAAGTTAGAGTTGCAAAAGAGAGAATAGTAATAATAATAATAATAACGACGCGTTTCATTTCGTAGTACGAACTTGTCGCCGACTGCGTTTTTTTCTCCGGCGTCGACCCTGTACTCGACCCTGTATCAAGTGAAATACACACTTTTTCGCGTGCATGCTAAAACACTACCGGCATTAAAATACATTAAAATGAATACAAGATAATTAATTGAACTGTGCGTTTCGAACGTTCTTTTTGCCACCAGAAACGCTTAAATTCTTTTTTAAGAGTCTTATAATTTATGAATCTATTAGCCGTCGTACACAATCGACTAAATATCTTTGATGAAAACTTTCGATCGACTAAATAACCTATCGCCATTCTCAAACGAAATAAAAGCACGCAATGCAGAAGCCTTTGTTTATTCGCTCACAATCATCAGCTGCCTTCAATCCCAACTTTAAACATAATCAACCCGAGCACCTCGTCGATAAAAGCCTAAACGAACTAAAGTCATCGCTTAGCAATCAACCCCTACCCCCCTCCCCCCAAGTCGCCGAGTAAGAAAACCCCCCGCGACGGCTCGAAATAATGGAAGACCGCGCGACGTACACCGGCTCCTGCTTCTGACGTGTTTATAATGATCGCGAGTGACATTTCTAGGCCTGCCGTTTACGTAACGGAGGAGGAACGCGCGCGCGCGCGCGGGGCAGGAAAGGCGCCCCGTGACACGCCGCCGCGCGGCGGACGTTCCGCCGCTGGATTGACGGTCCGCTCAAACGCGACTCTTTATCGCCGACGAGGGGCGACCCGCGCGCGCGGTTTTTCCTCGGCCGGGCAAATTTACGGAGATGCGCGCGGGGCTCGTCAATAAGAGCGCGAGGAGTCTCGCCTCGGTATTTCACTCGGTGTGCGTTATGCGTTCGCTAAATTTGAAGAGCCGCGCGAGGCTCTTTCGAGCGGGGACGCTTTGTGCTCTCGAAATAAAGGTGCGCTTTGAAGTTTTGTGTGATTGGTTTTTGGATTTGATTTTAGGTCGGGAGACGGGGAAAATCAAGGGCAAGCGAGCTTCTTTTAAGAATGCATCTTGGTCGCGAAATTTGACCTGTTTTTAAAGGAACTTTTAGATTTTTATTTTATTTAATCGAATTTTGGTGTTTCATTTTTAGAAATTAAATTGTTGCTAAAGTATACGTACAGAAATGATATTCTAAAACAAATATATAATAAATAGACTTTTAAGAGAAGCATATTATTTAAACAAGGTTTCGCGGATTGTTTTAGAATATTCGTCAATGGGTTAAAATACGTAATGCGTCACGACTACACTGTATTTTCTAATTGTTAAATTCTCACGACAAGGTCTAGTATTGAGTTATGTCTTTGTTTTCAATATTCTAATGGAGTTTAAATATAGCATCTACGGCATATTTTAGCGAAATTTAACCTGTGCCTAAAGTTTAGATCATTACGTAGTTATAAAAATAAATTAGTTTCTCCGACTACTCGCTTACTCTTATCTAGTTTTATGACGTAATCAGCACGAAGTCAAAGTAGTTTTGATCAGGGTGAATGATCTATAAAATTCGGAATTATATAAATATTTTAACAATTTCCTCGTAATTAATTTTCAGATACTTTAAACGCTCGTAAATATCACTAAATGTCCAGCGTCGCCTCGATGCCCACAAAAAACCTTAAATATTTAAACGTCCGAATCAAATATGCGCATATTCGCTCAAAAGTCTCAAGATTCTCACTTCCTCGCGGCTTTCCCATTTCCATCTCCGAAACTCGGCGTGCGGCAGCGTCTCCGACTACAAAAAATCCGTGTGTCCCACGTCGAAATCGAAAGTTCGAGGCCTCTCCTCTCCTCGGGAGGAAGAGTCGCGCGGCGCTCGCAGAAATACACATAAGAAACGCATCGCCTGTTCTCGCGTCGAAGTTTCTTCCCCGGCGGCGGCCGCTGCTCGGCTGTCTCTCTCTCGTCCTTCGGCGCGCCCGAAAATTTCCTTAACGAATTCGCTCGCGTCTCTCTCTCGCGGCGCTCGTGGGATTTTCGCGGAGAGAGCGAGAGGGAAGGCCGCGCACGCGCACGCGCGACCTAGACCTTTCGGGCCCCGCGGGAGATCAAGTTCGGCGATTCGCGTATACGCGCGAGAGAGCGCGCGCCTCTTTCCGCCTTTTTTTTTTCTTCTCCGGGAAGGCTTTGCGGCTTCTTTTAGGCGGGAGAGAGAGAGGGAGAAGCGGTTGGATTTCGGAGCGGCCGCGCAGCGGGAGGAGTCCGGAAGAGAGCCGCGATGGTGTTTCGGGAGGAGGCTGGGTTGGCATTGAACTTTGCGTTAGGAAACAGTTAGATGAGGTCGTGTTGACGAAGTGGGGTTCGGCAGGTTTTTTTTGTTTTTACGAGAGTCCGAAGGAAAAGGTGATGTTTTTAAAAAAAAAATGACGATCAATCAAACGGATTTACGTAGTATCTCGCTTCCTACGTAAGCAAAATAAATATTGCGCAATATCTCGTGTTTTTTCATTCATGAAACGTTGAGAAATGTTTTCGTCAAAACGATCGAATCGATTATCCCGTGTTGTATACGATCGAATCGATTATCCCGTGTGTTGTACGTGCAAAACGTACTGTGCGCTGCAGTCTATAATTAAAATTTCCGGTTCACCCATTTCGAAGCTTCCGATATTGTTTTCGGGTGATCGAATCGTTAAAAAAAACGTAAAAACAGCGGACTCTTAATTGAACGTTCGGTTAATTCACCCAATGCACGGACAATCTCCTCAAACAATGCCAACTATCGTTCTTCAACTTGTTTGTTTACATCCTACTTTTAAATAACGATTACGTCACGCGAAACGCTGTAAAACCGAGATTTTTCGCGCTACGTTTCCTACGTTCGAAAAACGCTTCGAAGAGCGTTCCACGCACGTTCTACGCGTCCCGCTAAAGCCCGGCTATACGCCTGACACTCCGAGAGTGAAAAAACGCCGATATATAAAAAGTACTCGAGACTCACATCTTTTTGTACTTAAGACATCCAAAAGACGAAAGCTCGCGCTTCGGCCAGTCGTGTGTGTGCGTGCGTATGTTCACGCTCCTCGGCCCTCTCTCCTCCTGGGCTTCACTTTCCCTGGCGGTTCCGCTCGTCTCCGGGCTGCATCTCGGCGCAGAGAGGCGGAAGGAAAGTCGGCTCACGCTCGGCGGGCTCTGCCGTCCCTTCCGCGGCGGTGGAAGGGCCGTCGTCCGGCCGGACGGCAGCGGCGGCAACACTTTGGCGCACAATAATTTTCACTGCACATGAAGAGCCGCCTTCCGCGGCGCCGCGAGGCGGAGAGGAGGCGCGCGCGTTCGCTCGCGAAACTGGGTCGCGATATTGCCACTCTCGGTTTCTCAGGGTGCGATGCACTTGGCTATCGAGCGCTCCGCTTTTCTCTTTGGCCGTGTGTCCAGTCTCCCGTTGGCAGTGCGATGGACAGTGGTTACAGTAGTCGTGGCGGATATAGTCTATCAGTCGAGAAATAATCACAGAACGAAGCGTATAGAACACATGTAGATTAGAGAACGAGCTTGTCGCGGCAGTGTGTACGAGACGGAGACAGACAGACAGACGGACAGACGGATAGATATAGAGAGAGAGAGAGAGGGTTAGAGTTGAGATCGCTGAGAAAGCTAAAAAACTAAAAGCTCCCTCTCCCCTCGCGAGAGGTCAGCAGGCGCTCATTCATGCCAGGCTACTTAGGCGGCGCACGTGACGCGCATCGGATCTCGGAGACTAGGAGGAGAGCGGAGGCGAGAGAGCGAGAGCGAGAGCGATAGAGAGAGAGAGAGGGAGTGAGTGTATGTGATGTCGGCTGGGCCAAAGTAGGGCGAGTACTGGGTGCCGCCTGCTCGCGTGCCGACGACGGCACTGCTGCTGCCGCCGCCGCCGCCGTCGCTGCAGCAGCGGCGGCGGCGGCGGCGGCGGCGGCTCTTTCTCTATGCGCGCCACCGCCGACGCCGACGACGACTCGGTGGGGGTCGCATCCGAGAGGAGGAGAACCCGGTCGTCGACTAGGAGCCAGGGTCGAGGAGGGAGCTGCTGCTGCCGCTGCCCCGAGAGTGGGGTGTCGGGTGTTAGTTCTCTAGTTCGGTATAGATGCGCGCCTAGGAGCGGAGGCGATATGGTAGGGGAGAGCCGAGGAGTGCGATGCACTTGGACGAGAGAGGAGCTTAGCCGAGGCCGGGGAAGCTTTTTTCATTGGCCGCGGAGAGCGACGTGCTCGAGAGAGGCGCCTTGTTGCGCGCCGAGCCGCGAGCTTTTTTCGGAGCGAGCTTTCGGACGCGCGCTCTTCGGACTTTCGAGAGTTAATTTATATCGGCCGGCCGGTGTTTATTAATAAACAATCGGCTCTATTTGCGGTGCGGTATGAATTTCTCCTTATTTTCGTCGGGGATTAGATTCGGCGGTGTTTGATCGCGTAATTGAAGTAACGACGCGGTGGAAGTTATTTCAAGTATCTGTTAGAAATTGGAGACTGTTTCGGGGTTACTATGTACCTGTTATTTCCTAAGAGCATTGTGCTCCGTGCAGTCTGTCTTCGTGAATTGCAAGGAATTAAAGATATAAATAGGAGAGTAAAGACTGTAAATGCAGAAAATTTTTTAAAATATAAATTTCATTTTTCATAATAAACATTATAAATAATGCCAATTATTTTCCCGGCATTTCCTCTGAAATATATACGTTATTTTTTATACGCCGCTCTAAAAATAAGATCATAATATCTAAAGAGAATATAGTATAACCTTCATACTATAAATAAATAAAAATTAAAAGTATTTTCAAGGCCCGGCATAAGCAGCAGCTAATTATTTTATATTGCACATCAAAGTACCCACTTTGTCTCAAATCCCTCCATCCAGGCAACCCTTATCAGCCTCCCGTCACCTTTAGGACCGGTCCGCAATAACTTCCTTCGAAAAAACCAATCGGCCAATGACGCAAATCCCCGTCGGACAAAGGTGTATAAGGCCTCTCCCACGCGGCGGCGTGTGCACTCTCGCTTTTTTTTTTTCATCCGCGGCGCGCATAATGCGAGAGGAGAAAGTAGCGGCGGCGACGACGGCAGCAGCAGCCGGCAGGATGAGCTGCACGACGGTCTAGGCCACGCGCTCGATAACCGAAAACTTTCACCTTCTGCCCGCCGCCGCAACACACGCGCACACACACACACACACGTCCACGGTCAGCCAGGCCGTTGACATTCACTTTTTACGGGCGCGAGCACGTACGCGAGAGAGGCTCCTTTGGGACCGGGCCCCGGAGAGAGAGAGAGAGCGGACGGAGTTTGGGACTCAAGGCTCGGGAGGCTGAGGCGCGAGGGAATCTTTGCGGCTGACATTGGGATTTTGGTGGGTTTTCCGACGACGGTTGGGTAGCTTTGAAATAATTGGGTGGATTTTCGTTCGATGGAGCTAAGATTTAGCTTTTGTATATTATAAATAAATTTACAATGTTATCAATTCTTTTATTATTACGATAAATGTAATATATTGTGATTGACAATTGAATAAAAATTCAAAATTTCAACGGGAACAATTTCGGAGGCTTTATAATTAAAAACCTTTTACGTGACTCACGAAATTGAAATCACAAATAAATATATACCCCGTAACGCTGTAACAGACATTTCAACTTTGATTACCTCGCGGCCGCCGACAGCCTTTCATTAGCACCGGAAATTAATTAGTCGTAACTGAGTTAACTCATGTCGCGTAGTTTCTAAACTACATAACGCAACCGCGAAGAAACTCGAACCGCCGCGAAGAGCCACGCTTTTCACCGCGCGCCGTAAATACCGTCGTGCCGATTCATTACCACCCGATAAGCCCGACTGGAAAATTTTCGGTATCGTCCCTTTTTTCGGGTTACCAAATAACTCCCGGGCAGACGGAATAAATCACGATCGCGTCCGTAAAAAACAACCTGCATAATTAACGGCTCTCTCGACGAATCAGCGGAAGGAATCCGGCGCGTTCGATCGCACTCTCTAAATTTTTCGAAAGGGAAATTTCACTCCGGCCGTGACTTAACCTTTTCTTTTTTTTTTCGGGCCGAGCCAAAGTCAATGTCAAGATTTTTTCGGCGCGTGAAAGCAGGCGCGGAAGACGACTATTTTTCGTCGCTCGGAAAAACGGGGGATTGATATAAACTTTGCGTTTTGGGCTCCGATTATACGGCCGAAAGAAAGTTTCGAAGGTTTCGCTTTTCAGAATGCTCGTTGCTTACGTGCACCGGTTGAATGTCAATTTATCTATTACGTATGTAAAATTTAGTTAATTAATTCAATAAGCCACCGAGAAAGATAAGCAAAAACCACTTGGATTAGCGAAAATACAAAAAGCTCTGAAATTTAATATCGTAATTAGAATTATAAGAGGTTAATAACCTCGGCGAGATACAGCTTCGGGCTCCCAAAGAATATTTACGTAAGTAATATCGTTACCAAGATCATAAACTCCGATAATTGAACAAAAAAAAAAAAAAAGAATGGATTACGCAACACGCCTCGACGGTGCACGCGCGTTTCTATTTTCAGTAGAATCGGCCCGGCACGGTAAGACCGGTATGCAAAAGGCCCCTCTCTACTTTCTATTTCGTTTAATTAGCTTATCTTCTGCAAAAGCGTAAGCGGGATAACTCGCGCGAACCGCGTATCGCCGAGAGAGCCTAGCTTTTGAACGCGATCGCCGACTTTTCCCAAGCCGACGAATGAAGAGTTATCCAACCGCGAGATTTGAAGCGCGATAAAAGGGATATTCGCTTCTCTTCGACGCGACATTGAATTACGTACGCGGCCGCGCGTCCAATTACCGTCAAAATCCCCGCTGCAATTTCTATGTTCTTCCGAGTAAAAAAAAAAAAGAAGTCCGTTCCCCTCTCCGAAAACGCGAGGAGCGCGCGAAGTCGAGAGAAGAGCGACTGCGTGCATTAGCTGCAGCAGCGGCTCTGCGAAGGTCGGCTCCGCAGGAGGCTCCTTGGCTCCGCTCGCGAGACGACGTAACAATTAAGGATCAACGGCGGCCGGCTGCCTGCACGCGCTTCTCGCCCTGACCTCAAAAGAGGCCGGTTTAAGACGCGGCGAGAGAGAGAGAGAGCTAAGCGAGAGAGGAAAATCAAGCGCCGCGGAGGAAAATGGTCGACGAGCGAGCGGTGTAGCTTTTCTCGAAGCCGAGGCTTTTCTTCGATATGCGTCTGCAGGGCGACGAAATTATATTGGGTACTTTGGATTTTTCGACTCGTTGCTGCATTGAATATCTCTCGCGTCGTTCGGAGTAATATATTCTTGTAGGTCAGAGTTTGTTATCGCTTAAAATCTCCGGCTGCTGTATTTTACGAAGATAGAAAACGTTACCTTAACACGCTGACGTCAGAGAGCAGGATGAACTTTAAGTGCTCGTAATTTTACGTTGAAAAAACAGCGATTACGACACGCGCCGAAGTGAAATGCGCGCTAAACTAAAAATTTTTTTTAAGCAAAAGAATATAATTTTTAAAGCAAAAACCGATTGTCGAACGCGAGAAAAGGCCGTCGAATAATTATTCCTTCAAATTCTCCAAAAAATCGAATCACCGATCGAAATTCCCATCTCCCCGAATCCCATCCTCATTTCTCCGAGAATCTCAATACCATCCTATCCTTGAGTCGGACTCGTCGGCTCTCTTTCTCTCTCGCGACACCGCCAAGTCTTCGCTCGCAACCTTCGCCGCTGACCATTTAAACGCAGGCGTCTCCCTCTGGCGGCTCGCGCGCAGCTGCTGCCCGCCGCGTGTGCATTTTCAGGTCAAACGAGCGCTCGCGCGCGCCTCGCCGCTATACCCAATAATACACTTCTCGGAAAATTCGAGCGGCGAATCTCCACGAGCGCCGGCGAACTCCGCGCGGCTATTTTGCCCACGCGGAAACGCAAGCGGCCGGTGTTTGCTTCGTTTTTTTTGCGATTTACCGCGAAAACCTATTTTCAAAGCTGGACCTTAGAACTCGGCGCTGGTGCTTTGTTTGAGATGGAGATCTCGATCTGGGATTTGGAGTTTTGTTTTGTTCGATGTGAAGAAGTCGTGGAGACTTGATTACAAATTTACTTGCGGATTGGAAAGTTTGTAAGAAAATGATGAACGATCTGAACTCTTAATTGAAAGACAGATTTGTTAAGTACTGAAAGCTACTTTTCTAATTTCAAGTATCATTTCACATCATTTTTGGCTTCGTCGTT
Source organism: Ormyrus labotus (assembly GCA_035582975.1). Classification (NCBI taxonomy): domain Eukaryota; kingdom Metazoa; phylum Arthropoda; class Insecta; order Hymenoptera; family Ormyridae; genus Ormyrus; species Ormyrus labotus. Next base: position 28,315,730 of record JAWWEO010000009.1, on the reverse strand, counting down.
TACGCTTGAACTTTACTATCTTGATTATGAATTGACTAATACACATAACTCGATGGATTGAAAAGTACTCGCAGTTTTTGCATCGAGCGCGAAATATTGAGCTTTGCTTGCATCACCCAGCCTTTTCGTCACTACAGCTTATTCAACCTCGATGTACAGTAAATAAAACAAAAAACCAGCACATTTCAAATACAACTTTACCGCATTAAAAGCGCAAAAATAAACCTCATCCCCGACAATATTCCTCCTCTCCGCGTTAAAAGCTCCTGCGCGTCTAAAACCATTACCGCTAGTGCCGACTGCAACATCGCAATCGCAGCCGACCGACATTCGCGCGCGGCTCAATTATATCAGAGCCACAAAGCAAACTCCGAATTTGATCCCCTATCTCGCGCGGCGCAACAATGGCCGCCAATAAAGCCGGCCTCCTCCCGACAAAGAAGAGGCGGTTTTAGAGATCCGCGCTCGCAGCACGCCGCGCAACCAAAAAGAAAAAAAAAAGGCGCTCGTTCATTAGCGTTCTCTTATATATCCCCGCGGCCGCGAGCAATTGCGCTCTCAATGCGCCGGCGCAATTTCATCCGCGTCTCTGAATAACGGCTCCCGCAGGCGTCGTCTTCGAATTATTGCCCCCCGCGCGCGACGAGAGGGACAGTTGATCTCGCGGTGCGCCATTGACTCGCTTTTGTGCATCAGTGCTCTTTTCACTTAAAAAACAGCGGTTAGCAGACTAATTTTATTGATTTGGCAAAAATAAGATAGTTTGTTTATTCAAAATTACCGAGTTTCATTTCAAGATGCACTTTTGCTTACGTATATAGAAACAAGAGACGCACACAAAAGAGCCTACATACAAAAAACGGAAGCGTCGATTTCTTCAAGCTTCCTCATCCCGAAAACGACGACCTTCCGCCCGAGAAAGTTTAAATTCAGCGAATAAACGCGAATTTCACCGTCTGCATCCCGCGCTCGCTCGCTCGCTCGCTCGCTCGCCTCGTCGTCTCGCGCACGCATATCCTTCGCACGCACGTCGAGCCAAAGCCAGCAGCCGCGCGAGAGAGAGAGAGAGAGAGAGCCCCAGTGACTCAGAGAACTACTTTCCCATCCCGCGCTCGCGCACGCTTAACGGGCCGCGCACCGTTATTCATGAGGTTAGCCAGTCTCGTCCCTCTTTTATCGAGAGTGAAACTCGGGCCGCAACGGCGATCGAGCGAAGGAGCACCGTCGCGCGAGAGGCTGCTGATGGTGTACTGCTCTTCTTCTGCTCCTTCGTCTTCCTTCTCCGTTACGCTTTTGTTGCGATTTGCTTTGTGCGAGCGCGCGGCTTTTTGGGACGCGCGGCGTTTTCTCCTTTTGGGGATACAATTGGAGGGGTGTCTTTTGTGGGTGATTGATCCGGTTGAGAATGGAATTTTTTTTTTTTTTTGGATTTTCGTAAAGCGTAAATTCTTTTTCTTTACAAAGTTTTTATTGGTTTACCAAAAAGTTCTATTTTTGTCTAGATAACTTTTATTTTCTTTGAGGAGCGTCAGGTAAGCCGCTCGAAACGATTCATATAATTAATCAAGATGCGCGAATAACAGAATGTAAGAAATTAATTTAACTTCCCAAGTAGCCGGGTAATATAATTGGCGTCGAATCAAAAGTTTTCGCGAAATTTCCAAACGATTACCCAATTAGTTCAGGTCGCGAAGCCGCCTTTTAAAAGCCAAGAAGCGTTCGATAAAATCTCTCTCTCTCTCTCCCTCTTGCGAAATACTTTATAAAACCAGCATTACTCCAAATTCCTCTCCTATCTCGCCGGCAGTCATCTCAAAATCACAATGCCCCAAACAAACGCGGCAAATTATCCGAGCCACTGAATAATGCATCCAATAGCAAAATTCGTTCATCGTATTGAGAAACTAAGCCCCCCCCCCCTCCTTAACGGTGCCGATAAATCAAGCCCCGCGCATTTTCACTCTCGATCTCCCGTTCGCGGGGCCACATAATAACACGGCTCTCCGCTCCAATTTATCGCGGGGCAAATTATAATTCGAGGCGGCTCGCGAAAAATCCCCCTATCGCGGATCGGCGCGCGCGCGCGCGCGCACAAAGCCGATTTAGAAATCGGCTCTCTCGCGGCGGCAGGTGCAAAAAATCCCCCTAGACGGGTGGCGAACTTTCCCCCGTAAATCAGAGGACGACTCGGTGAGTCGATGTGTACGAGGAGAGCGATCGGCCGCGGAGATTCATTCCGGTCGATGAATCGAGAGGAGCGCGACGACGTCCGATATTATGTGCGAGGGGAGGAGAGTCGGGGATTGCCTGCGATCGAAAGTGTTTGTTGTTGCTTGGAGATAAGTGCGAGTGCCGGTTGGGGAAGGGAATGAGTTCTATTGGTGTAATCGATTTTTTCTTTTAATTGATTTTGAACGTCCGAAAGATGACTTAATCGAAGTATTTGCATTGACTGACGATAGAAATAGGATAGCTTTTATCGATTTTTCCAAGACGTTGGATTCCGTGCACTACGATAGCGCAGTTCTTATTTGTTTAAAGGACCTTGAATTATTGATTCAATGATAAGAATTGTAAATAATAGCCGATATAAGGCTTTTAAAAATCATTGATGATTTATGTTTTCTAACTAAAGAACGAATCGCTTATAAATAAGTATGTTTATTCAAACTTACTCTTCTTCTTTATGTACATTTTGGAGCTTGCGAGTTCGATCATCGTTGCTGACACGAAACTTAACAAATTTATTATCACAACCGAGGCAGAAAAAACGCAACTTTTCATCAAAATCCAGAACGAATCGCAACGACGCGAATCAGCCGCCACCTCGTTCCCCGAAGAAGCACGCCGTTAATCTCCCACAAAAACGCGCAAGCCCGTCCGAACGCAAGCACGACTCTCGGGACACTAACCTTCCCCAAGATCAAATTCCTGACAGAAAAACTAAGCCGCTGCGGAGAGAGAGCGGAACGCGGCGTTCCCTTCCCAAATCTATTCTAGCCCGCAGCCTCTCCGACGTCTCGTCCATGACGGCGTGTGTCCCCCCATTCTCGAATTTCGGGGGTCTCCCCCCCTCCCACCTCTCTCTCCTTCGTCCCCTCGGCCCAATCCAATACACACATCCCAATAAAAGCGATCCAATTACTCGCGCGCGCGCGCGAGCGCGTCTCGCGAGAACGAGCGGTCGTTGAACATGACCGCGAAATAAAAAGTGGCCCTCAATTGGTGCGCGCGCGCGAGTCACTCTTTTTCTGGGTCAAGATTCAAGTTCTTTGGTAAGCAGCCGCGAGAGAGAGAGAGACCGATCGAGCAGCCGACGTGTATATAACGCCGCGCGTATATACGTTTTGTATGCGAGCTCGTGTGTGGGACGGAGAGGTGTGCGAGGAAGGATTTGCGAAGGAGGCTGTGTTGTTGTTGTTTCGAGGAGAGGGGGAGAGCGGGATGCGTGGTTGTGGACGATGGAGCGCGGCTGGTTTTATTGGCTATTGTTGCGCGGTGATTGATTTTTCTTTTGGTGGGGATCGTCGTGCGTCTAATTAGATTGGTCATTTTTTTCAAGTATTTTTAGAATTGGACCGCGTTTACTTTTTCGTTTATTATGCTAGTTGGAATGAAAATGTAGTCGTTAAGATAGACACGAGTTTTTGACTTAAAACGATGATGTTTATAACGATACATGTTGATTTTTCGAGATTGTTTTTAAGCTCCGAAGCTCGGTAAGACCCTGATCCTGACCTAGAAAAAAAGAGTTACGAGCTATTTATGAGATAAGACCGAACTATTTTTCGAGTCGGACGAAAATAACAATTTTAAGCGTGAATCATAGATCCGACTGCGGTATCATCTGGCATTAATAAAAAAATGAGGTTATGCTTAAGTTGTCACTTGTCGGTATTGGGTAATGCCTTGTACTCTAACTGAGAGAGATAACATTTAATCTGAAGAGGTTGAAATTTTTATTTGTAATAAAGAGTGGGTCATCTAATAGAGAAATGTGTTTTCGTTTACGCATTTTTCGTAGATAATGATGTATTTGTTTGTTCATTTTAAAAAGAGTGATTTAAACAAATATCAAGTGAATATACTAATGCAAAAATACAAGTCAAAGGGCAATTGGCTGCAGATCTTTGAACTGTAAACAGGGGAATCGGTGATTTTAACAAACCAAAAAATTAACGATTTAAATTGTACAGGCATGTTGGTGGTTGATGATATGTTACGTGTGATTTTGAAGATAAACGTTCTAGTTATCTTTATGAAGAAGTAAGAACTCGATGATTAATGGAAGTGTACGTAGAAAACAGGAAATGAGCTTTCTATTGACACCATTTTTAAAGTGTGTTTCATACCAGTAACTGAAAAATTCTTTTATCAATCTTCAAAATTAATGAGTCGATAATCAGTAAATGTATTAAAAGATACAAAAGATTGGAGTAAATAATTACTAAAACAGACGACCTTTCAAAATATTGAACGAAAGCATTATTTTTCTGTTCTACTTAACATTTATTAATTTTGTTTTTCAAAATTGTTCACTTAATAAAACAAGTTACTTTTTCTTACTTATAAACTAATTATACAAAGTAAATAAACTCATTAAAATATAAATTTTTTATATTAGCTCTTGAGCTGCGCTTACAATGAATAAAGGTATAGATATAGATATATTTCAATTCCCTTATTGACAGTACAAAGTATCCGATAACGATCAATTTTTACTTCATTGATGGTCAAATCGATAAGAATTCCTGATGATTAAAACTTTTTTTCATAAGAAAAGAAAATAAATCCCTTTGTCAACTGAAGTTTAATTAAAATAGTTTATATATATATATATAAACTATTTTAATTAAACTTCAGTTGACAAAGGGACTTATTAAACATTATTTATTAAACATCTATAGATGTTTAAGAAAAATTTAGATTTTTAATCTGATTTATTCATTAATCAACCGAATAACTATTTACAGTTGAAAGGGAAATTTGACTTTTACCAGCGGTCCACTTCTAGTTAATATAAGAGAAATTTACGACTTTTTAAACTTACCGAAAAAACGCAATTTGCAAGCATAACAAATTATACAGCCAGCATTTTCAATTATGATATGTGTATTATACACCTTTCAAACTACTTTTTTGACTTTCAAAATATAGTTGATCGTAATCAGACGCGGAATCGATTATAAATTCAAAAATCGGTAAAAAAAAAACCTAAAATTTTAATCAGAAGTGAAAGTTGCATGGACTTGATTTTGAAAATTATTGGAAATTACAGATAAATTGATACAAATTCAGTCGAGATAATTCATTTTTAAAGAGGCCTTGAGGAAATAGCAGTATATCTTACATCATCAATATGCAAATGAATTACGCGAAAGCAAATCGGCCAACTTCGAAAATTCGACGTTAAATTATCCACGCGCGTTTCATTAAATAAACCCTTCAAATCCACCTCCCACGCCAGAAGAGCTTCCCTCCGCCGCGAACCTCGTCCCGATCCGTCAAAACGCACAGAGCACATCCTATTCCACTTCGAACCCGCGCAACGCCATCCATCTCGATCCGAAGCGATCGGCTCTCGAGCGTCTATATCTCCTGGGACAATCCGTCGGTGGCGACGAGACAAAGCAGCGGCAAGTGCGCATAAATTAAGCAGCTCGCCTTCGGGGGGAGGGGGGTTGCATTTCGGCCGCGGAGAAAGTCCGCGCGGAAAATGCGCGGCAGCTCGAGCTCGTCTGGCGGAGTGACGTGGGGCCGTTTTTCGCTCTCCCGACGTGCGTTACTCGCTCGATGACGAGCTCGGCTACCGCGAGGGAACGAGCCTCTGAATAGAAAGTGCACGCCGCCGCTCGGCTGTTATTTAACGATAAACGGCTGAAATTGTAATTTAGAATGCGGCTTATGTAAAGTGTAACAGTAAGCGGCGCCGCGGCGATTTGCGGGGAGCCGCCGTTTTCAACGGGGAAATGTAGGTGTTTATTTTGTCTGGGATTTAATTTGGTGGCAGAATAAGTTTAATTTAATCTTAATTATGTAATTTCGTTATCTGTACAGGAATCGCTGTGCTCTCCGGTAGATTCGAATTCGACTGAATACTAGTTAATTTACGTAATGAAAACGACATTCTATTTTAATTTTAGCTTATTTATAAATAATAGATTCGTGTATAATATCTTAAACAGATATGTTAATTTATTTATCGAGTCTGGAGAAAACTTTATTCCAAACGTTAGAGTGTTTATTTAGCATATCAATTACTGAAATTAGCAAACTATTTTACGACAAATATTTCTGTCAAGCACCCTTCTTCTTCAAACTTTAAAAGCCAAGAACAAAAACTGCTACTTAAACGCGTCTCTTCTCCGACAAACGAGGAAAAAAGAGTAAAAACCCATCGAAACAGCTACCAAGACCAGTTGACTTTCCTCCCGACAAAACCGCGATAAACAGAGTCGTCCGAGAGAGAGAGAGAGAGAGAGACAACTCGCGCGCACTCGCTAACAAAGCGAAAGAGCGAGAGAGAAAAGAAGCAAACTCGCCGCGTGTGCACGCGCACATAATAAGCATCGGGCGGCGTTTTCACCGCCATTGTTGGAGCTTCTAATAACTCGCGCGCTCGGCGAAATCACCGGGTTTAAAGTTAGACCGCGGACGGCTTAATGTGCCTGCCGCGCGTACGCGCGTTTTATTTGCTCGAAAAGGTGGAAATTGAAAGCTCTCGGCCGTTCGCGCTTGGGTTTTTTTTTTATTTTACGCTTTCGAGGAAAAAAGTTTTCGCGCGCGCGGAGAGATAGGCTTTATTCGGAGTTTGTTGTTTGTAGAAAAGGATCGAGGAGTGCTAGGGATTGAGAGGTGTAATATTACCATTTTTTTTTGCGTAATATACATTGTTTTTTTTCGAGTAACGAATTTTAATTACAGAACAATACAAATTTATCGAAACGCAAACCAATCGTCTTTACTGACCCCTCCCCCCCAAAAAAACAGAACAACTCTCGCTCTCACCTCTATTTCTAAAGCTACATTCTACGCTCGCCTAAAAACATTGTCGCGGCACGGCCGCGCTTGTGCATCCAAGCGCTCCGCAGCCGAGGAAGCGAGAGCGGAGGGAGGGAGGAATGCCCGGGACGAGAAAAGCTCTCGCCGTCGAGAGACCCAGATTCGAGAGCGCTCGCGAAGTATTCGCGAGGAGAGAATGCCAGAGAGCGAGGTGGCCGCCGCTCTGCTCCGAAGTCACGACGCTTCTGCGTGTCGTTAACTTCGTTTTGGTCCCAGCTCCCGGAGGAGGATATTGATATCTTTTCACGTGCAAATTCGGTGCGCGAACTAAGTTGCCGCGAGGCTTGTTTATTCTTGGAATGGGGGAGATTTATTAAGGTGCTCGTAGTATTTTTGGATTTACTTTGCTTAATTAGTAGTAGAATTTTTTATTTAAAACATTTTCTTTTGAATGTTCGGCTTGTAGGCTTAAGGATTTTTGTTCTAAAAACGTGGAAATATCTTTTATTAGTTTTTATATAAGAAGCTACTGTTAGAACTGAAAGGTGGTTTATGGTTAGAAACATTGAAGATGAATGAAAATATTCTTTGGAGGTTCTTTTTTTCTTTACATACCCTTTATTAAAAGTTTATTAAAAATAACCAAACATTACGTATTTATGTGCCCTCTCCTCAATTCAATTCAAAATTCCCTCTTCGATTCTTTCTCAGCCCCAAGCTGCTCCACCAAAAAGGCCTCAACTCCGCCCCAATCAAAACTTACTCCGAAGCGCAAGTGTCTCCACCGACGCTCACCTCGTCGGCTTTAGCTAAAAATCGCCGTGGCGTCGATTTCAAGGAGGTAAACAAACCGCGTGCGGTTCGACGCCTCGCTCGCCGCCACACTTCCGGCCAGGATGTTACAAGAGCTGCGCGCGGAATGGGAAGCTCTCCGCGCCGCGCCGGCAGATGAAGCGCGGCTCGTTTTCGACACGCTTTCCCTGCCCCGCGGGAAAAGTTCATCGGTCATCGACGATCCGCCTGACGGCGGAATTGCCGCTGTTGTATTGGGTAAACGCTGCTGCGCGCGCGGCTCTCTTGTCCGGAGGTCGACGAACCCCGGCCAGGCCTAGTTAGGGATTAGAAAATTGGAGGGAGCGGGAGAGCGGACCTTCCTTTTCACCGGGTATGTATCGAAAGAGAATCCTTTGTTCGGGGCTTTGTTTCCGACGAGCTTGCTTTGTGTTTATCGTTGAGATTTCGTTCTGCTGAATCATCGTTCGATTTTTCCGGCGCTTTTCTTCGCGTGCATCGTTTATTACAATAAAATTCTGGGTGCCGAATTTCGAAAACGAGAAACATCGTCGCACCTTACAGAAGCGTTCGTCGAAACCCGCGTTTTCTCCCCGAAAGCTCCCAAGCCTATCAAATTTAAATCTAACACTCTAAAAAACCAAAGACAAAGAAACGCGACAGAGCCCGGCTTTCTAAACGGAGTGGCAAAAAAGCGCGCGGAGAACAGAGAGCGCGGGTTAATCCCAGGGCCCAAAAGGTCTGGAAAACGATACCTGCGCGCACGAACCCCCGTTCCGAAAAACGCCACTCACGCCGGTTCACGACTTCGCGTATAACCCATGGGTTATTAGTGCACTGAGCACGAAATGGTGAGTCGACGCGCCCGCCGCTAATAGAAAGCGGGCCTCCTCCTCGCGGCTTATTACCGTCGCTTCCTCGTCGCGCGTCTGACCTTTCCTTCGACGACGACCCCCGCGGGGGATTCGCTTTCCAGTGCGGTTCCCCGGATTTTTTGGGACACCGGACGATTTTTGCGGCGGGGAAAGGGGAGTCGGGTTGAGGATTATGCAGAAAGTTGAGAAACTTCGTTTGGTATATTTTCCGGGGGGGTTCGATGTTGCGTTAGAGTGTAATGTTTATTCGATTTATGGTTACGGTGTTGGGATATTGTTCGAAAGTTTGTAAATCGGATTTTACGATTGTACTTTTACGATCTCAGAAATGATTCTTTAATGTGGTCGAGGTGTGAGAAAGTAAAGAAGTGCGATAGTCAATATATAAAAGCTAACTTTTTCTTTGATTGAATCATTTGAAAGTTCTCTGTGTGAATATCTTTGGAATGATTGTGCAGAATTTATTGTCTAGAATTTATAATGAAATTTGCAGTTACGAAATTTGTACACAAAGCTGCTTACGATTACGAAGTTGACTTTGAATTTTTCAAGAATCAATTAAATGTTTAACCCTTTAAAAAGCTGATTTTATTAAAACTCGAAATTGGTGCACACCTTCCATATTCCACCGACTACAAACTACAATTCGACGATTCAATCAAAAGAAAGAAACAACGAGCCAATACCGAAATTATCTAACCGACCCAATTCCCCTCCAGCACACCTCACCTTTGCGCAAAGGAACCGCGCCACCGCAAAAAAAGAAGGCCTATCCCCCATCACGACTCGGACGAGCGTCGTAAAAAAAAGGCCGACTCCCGGTCTAAAAGGAAAAAAAAGAAAATCCAGCCCGTCGCAAAGAAGCGGGTCGTTAAATCGGCGAGCTCTCCCGCGGCGCTCTCGGCATCGAAAACAAAAGCGAGAATCGGCGCGCGTCCTTCCGTTTCTCGCCTCGGCGGCTCGGGGAAAGAGTTCAACGAACCCGCGCGCCGCCTTCCGACCGACGACTGCGACGACTACGACGACGACGTCATCCTTCTCCCTTTTTCCTCTCCCATTTTTACTAAAACAATGGGGAAAGTTTCGCGGAAGAGAAGCGCCTCGCGCGCCGGGTTTTAGGCGCGCGCGCGTTTCGCACGCTCGGATGATGGGCCGAGCGAGCGAGCGAGCGAGCGCTGAAAAGGAAGAGGAGGGAATCGCGGAGAGCTGCAGCCGCGACCGCCGAGGCCTTTCACTGTCCGCCGCTGCAGGAGCATAGATCGCGCCTTAATAGGGAAGCTGCCGCCGCCGCCGCCGCCGCCGTTGCTCGATCCTCCGGCTGTACTTGGCGGTTCTAACGAACTGCCTCTGCGCCTCGATGTATATATTTCGAGAGCGGGAAGAGTTACGGCGGGAAGGCTCGCTCGGAAGAAAGTGAAACTATCTGCTCTCGGAGGCCGAGAGTGGCTTTTAGACTCGTACGGAATCGCAGGTTTTTTTTTTTTCAACTTTATAGGTCGCGTAACAACGAACCCCCAGACTCGAAGCCGCAACCTATACCAGCGGGATTCGAACGCTCCGCGCGAACGAAAGGCGGCCACGCGGAATTCGGCACCGTCGCAAAGACGGCGCGCGAGCGCGCGTAAATCGCGGAAGGTCAAGGGCTCGATCTCTCCCGAAGGCGAGAGCGACGACGACGCTTTCACTCGAACTTTGCTCTCGCTGACTCCTACGTGTGTGTTCCGACCGCGGATTCTCGACCTGCTCTCGTGTATATGTGTGCTTATGGGGGGCGCTTGGGTTAGATACGGCATTGTCTGGAGAGCGATAATGCGATGATTGAGCTTTTTTGCAAAGGCGTCGGACAATGGAGGCGATCTGTGTGCTCTTGAAGCTGCAAAGGTGGAAAGAGTTGTTCGCGTCTCGCGTCGAGAAAGTCATTTGCTTCGAAGGAGGCTCCTCGGAATGATTTATGGAAATGCGGGTTTCTTGTAGTTTCGTATTTAAAGTAGTTTTTTTCTTTTATAATCGCGCGATGCGTGCGTAAGAGGGAAGATTGCGTTGCTAATAATCTTTTATTTTTTTTTAGAAAAGTAAGTTTTTACATCGAAAACCATATTTTAAGTGTTTTACAGTCTTTTTTTTTCAGAAACGCCTTTGACGACCGATATATGCGTATTTATTTCTTCATTTGCGAATGAATGGCCAACAACTTTCTTCCAGCGTAAGTTCATTTTCATTCATCGACTATGTTTCGCTGATGAGCGAGAAGCACACTTCTCATTAAAATATTGAAAGTATCACTTTTACGTTTTGAAGTTTTAAGCCATTTGCAAGTTAAATCGCGGCCCCAGCATCTTCGGGCATATTCAATAGGCGCGAATTTAAATAAAATAATGCCTGTCCCATCATTGATTTATCGCAATGCTTTTCGGGCAAAAATAGCTTTTCTATTTCCGACTGCTCTTTCTTCAAACTTTATATACAAACCAATGCAATTCCATTCGTGTGTTAGCAGTATAAAATTCAATAAAGTAAACACGACGGAAAGAGTGTAAGTCAGCGATATTATTGAATGCATTATCCGCGAAAACGTTATCTCGCGGAATTATCCACCGCCCGCGTAAAAATAATTTAGTTTAGCCCAAACTTGGGCCAAGTTTCCTATGGCTGAACTTTGGGCTAAACGTGGCC
>JAWWEO010000009.1:28272132-28298367 GCA_035582975.1 Ormyrus labotus | reverse complement strand
AGATAGATTCTATCTAGCGGATCTATCTGGAATCTAGAATTCTGGCTAGAATTTATCGGAAACTTGCTACCAGGGTCGTGGCACCAAAAAAACAAAACCGAACCTCCCGAAAATCCGAACAACCATCGTCAACCTCTCTCATCGTCCATCGTCAGAAAAAAAAACCCTCAGCCCGATTTTCCGATCGGCGGCGGCGTCAAGGATATCCGCGCGTTTTCACTCGGCTTCGGCGTCGGCGATCCTCTCTCGCTCGACCTCCCAAACAACAGCAGGAAGGAAAACTGCGCTTTGGCTTTTACGATCCGCAGCCGTCGATCGATCGGCGCGCGCCGCACCTTGAAAAAGCAGCGGCGTGCGTCCCTTCGGGACTCGGCGCGAAAATTTTCTCCGAGCGCCCGTAAAAGCTTAACCTTTTCAGCCCTGACTCCGCGGCTGTTTACGGCCGCGAAATGTAGGGTAAACGCGCGACGTTTTATATCGGCGCCGGCGCGAGAGCGCCGTTTTCTCGTCAGATTTTACGCGGACGATCGAGTTTTCCGATGACGATCGAGAGGAGGACGGGGCTGCTGCCTTGAGAGCGAGGGTAAACGCGAGTTTCGAGCGGTTAATTTGTGTGTAAAGAGATGAGGATTGGGGAAGAGGAATTATTGTTGACTAGTTGGGTTTTTCAGTCTAGAAAGTTTGCTTTGTACGCAATTTAAAGATAAAAGTTTCTTTTCGAAATCACGAATTCTTATAAGTTTCAAGCGTGAAGTATATATTTCCTGTTTATTTCTTTTCCCAATGACTAACGTAAGCAGCCGTGTTTGAGAAACACTTAAAATTCCGAGCTTTGAAACCGGTAAAAATACGAAACCACCTCACTGGCAGTACCAAAAACGCCACTCAAACATTGACAGCTCCACTCCTACCCTCTCGTACCTTCAAAACTTCACCTCCAACCGAATCCCCGAGTCAACCCCCCCGACCTTGACCACATCGAAGCACTCACCCGTCAAACCCCCGAAACTTCATCGTTCCCATATCACCCATCCGTCCCCCCAAAGAGCGCCGCTGTCTATATCGTTCGCGTTTGCACGGCAGCGACGGCAAACGGGCTCAGGGCCAATAACGGGAAAATTATCCAAAAACTCGCGCGCCGCCGGGAGTGAGAGAGAGAGGGAGAGAGGAAGTAGTCTCCTCGGGTGTTGCAACTTCGGAGCGCCGCCGCGGCCGGCCGAAACGAGCGAGCAATTCACCTCGCGTGGCCTGAATAAACAACCGAGAATACATCGACCTGCCGACGACGGCCCTCTCCGCGCGCGGCTATTTCCCTCTTTCTATTTTGCCGAGATAGCCGGGCGACTAATCCCGTCCTTTTCTTGCCGTCTCGCTGCTTATACACGCGCTTTTCCGTGCTGCTGCGTGCACGCTGCGTGCGGCGGCGAAAGCTCGGGTTTTTGGAAGGGTCGCGGGACTGAGCGATTAGACGTGCGTTTTTGGAAAAGGGCCTTTTGGCGGATTGTCGAGTTTTGGTGTATTTGGAGGAGCTGTATGCAGCTTCTGTAGATATTATTTTTACAAAATTACTTCGTGATGCGTTTTACGAAAATGTTGTCTTTGTTTCTTTTAAGCCGTCTTTTAGAAAGTATTTTCTATGATTCTGCTAGTTTATGAAAAGGTTTCAGTAGTAGATGCAGTTAATAATAAAATATTTATTTAGGCTGGTGTTTAATACAATCTCTAAATTATCTCAAATGAAGTTTGATAACACTTACAATTCGAATAGTGTTCTATTTATATCTCTTAACCTTACTTTTATATTTACGCTTCGAACCTAATCACATAACTTAATGTTCCAATTGCGCGAATTATTTAATTAACCCGATTCACTCGTCGAAAAATCTTTGTCGTCAATACAATCAATAAAATTTACGTAGATCAGAAGCTCGACAGATAATCGGACGTAAGCGACGTCTTGCTATCGATATTCTATTTCAATACAAAGCGGCCGATCTTTTCGCTGTGCTTAATTAATTATACAGCAAAAACTGTGAGCGTTTTGTCGACAACGCTCTTCGCGCCCAGCAGCTATATACCAATTCAATTAACCGGGCGTTATCTTCGCGCAAAGCGGAGATACTCTGTATCGCCATAATAACCGAATCGCAAAAAGTCCAGCGGCAATCCTCCACCGACAATCCGCGCGCTCGCAGCTCGTTTTGTCGCTATCGCTCGTCGCCGCGGCGCGGCTATTTTTCCGCCTAGTTTTTCGAGGTGCCGCGCGAGGCAGGATTTTTTGCCGGCCTACTTCGGCTCGTTATCGGCGCCGGGAAAATTGCCCTCGGTTTCTTTATCTCTCTCTCTCTCTCTCTTTCCGCCTCTCCGCGCGCTTACGCAGTGCACGCGGCGCAGAGCGACGCGGAGAGATATCTCTCTCGCCGAGCGCCGAGAGCTTGTCATTGAAAGTATTCAAGATCTAGTGCACCGCGCGGCTCGCTCGCTCGCGCTTGCGCGGTTCTTCTCGGCGCGCTGCACGGCTCGTCCGCGCTCCCGGCTGATTGAAAGATTTCGAGATGGGAGTTTGCGGAGGAGGAGATGACGGAAGATGGGGGTTTTTTTTGATTAAGTAAATAAGAGATGGGTTTAGAATTTTCGCTGCGTGTAAGTGTACTCGTCTTAGGACATTTCTAGACAGAATTCGGTTGTCAATGAATCTTTTAATATTAATGTGGAAATACTGACATTAAAAACTGAAGCTTTTTAAAGAATCTACAGAAATACAATAAATACGCGGTTACTCTAGTTACTGCTGGATCTACATCAAATTCTTTAGAACTATTAGAATTTCGTTTCGAATCACTAAAAGTATCAAAATGCTAAGAAAACTGCAGATGCACTCGGTATTCAAATTTTTTTATAAACACCTAGCTAATAAGTCACGCTTCGAACCGTATAAGTTTCAAGCTGGTTTTCAAACCGAATTAACGATTTCAGATGTCACTTGACACTAATAGAGCCTTTAAATCTCAAAACAAAACTGTTAATACAATTTATGCACGAAAACGATGTCAGGGTCGCCGAAGGATCGTACCAACCACGTAAGAGAGCATCGAAATTTCGTAATTCTGTTTTTCCTAGGCGCGCGATTGAATTTAATTGCACGACGAGCGCCGATCCAATTTCGGCCGCGATCGATCTTCTATAGGAAAGTTCGAGATTGTAATCCAGTTTTCCCGCGGAGGGAAGCCCGAAAGCCGCGCGTCGAAACTTTGCGCGCGGACTTTCATCGCTTAACGGAAAAACTAATAATTGCGCGAGAACCGGACTCTCGAATTTTATGATACCCTTTTCCTACTCCTTTTTTTTTGCATTCGGGCTCATCGCGCTCGTTCAGTAACTGATATCGATTACGTATTAAAGCGATTAGCAGAAAAAGTTAGTGGCTTCGTGACTATTTTCGACGAGGCAATTTATACTTCTTCAATTTCATTTGAGGATAAATATAAGATTCTTAATTCTTTGATTCACCTGTTTTTGGGTATAAAAAGATACAATTTCATTCTACGATTAAAGCTTTACCACGTATTTATGAGCTTTCAACCTAATATTAAGCTCAACAATCGAACCAAAAATTCCAAACTATCCATCTAGACCGTCGATCGAAATAGCCCCTACAGCCTCGCAAATGTCCCCTCTCTCTATTTTCGACCGGCAAAGTCCATCGAAACCCTGAATCTTTTAAAAGCCCTTCACCGAAATTCCCTACAAAATTCTGCCAAGCCCTCGGCGCCTCACACCTTAAACGGCGCGCGTTCGACACTCGCAATAAATTTCGAGGCTCTCTCTCTCTCTCCCGCGGCTGTAGCCGCGAGTATAAATATTCAACAAGTTTAACGAGCAAGTTTTATTATCGGTCACGAGCAAGCACATTTCTCTCTCTCTCCGTCCTCCACGAGGGAATTTTTACTGCGTATCTCTTTCCCGATGGAAATTGCTCGACTAGACGCTTCGTAAATTAATATGCTCGAACGACGAACTACGTCGGCTACGATACCGAGAAGCCGACCCTGCGCTGACCCAGTATCGAGACAATAAATATCGCCTCTCTCGCGGATGTTAGAGAGCGAATCCACGGACGTTTTTATCGCGGCGGGAATTGACGCGGGGAGCGTATGGAAGAGCGCTACGGAAAATTGGGAGGGGGAAGACACGCTGCTTTGATCGAATCGACGTCTGGCGAAAAAAAAAATTGGGGTAAAAGAAGAGGTAAAGAAGCAGAGGAGAAGCCGAATCTATCGTTTTAGTTAAAATAAACTAAAATTAGCCACCGTGAAAAAAGGGAATCCGCAAGCTCGTATAAAAAAGTTTCGAGCAAAAATCAGAAACTGCCCGCTTGAATATTCAAACAACCCAAATACTTTAAGCGCATCCATCATTCCTCCTTCACCTATTTAAGATTTATTAAAGCTCCATTATAAAGTCCATTCAGTCGGCATGAATATTCGCCCCGAAAAAGAGCGCGCCTCGTCCTCCTCGAGCGACTTGAGCGCGCCGCTTTTCCGCCCATTTTTCACGCCAATAATAATTACCAAACAATTGTTTGTCGCCCGCGGCAGGCAGGCTGCAGCGGCGCCCAAGATCTGGGTCAAGCGGTATTTGAAATCCTTGAGAGGATTCTCCTCTCTTCTTTCTTCGCGCGGAAAGGGGGGAAAAAAGCTGCCGCGCGGATAATACAGTCTCGTCTCTTATACAGGCGACGTCTTCCTCCTCGGCGCATTTTCTCTCCCCGCCGAGTCTATTCCAGATGCGCTGCCCGCGCCGTTGCCGCGTTGTTCTCTGCGCGATAAAGCGAAGATGGCCGTTTGAAGTTTATTGCTTTAGGCTTCGGAGGGTACGGTTAAAGCGATACAAATGACTGTTTCAAGGTACTTTGTTAAAAAAAAAAGTAAAGGAGCGCAGATTTTTTTTATTCTTTATTTTTCTTCCTGTTCCTTATTCTAAACATAGATATTGCGATTCGCATTATTCCTGTTCGTGTAAGCTCCTTCTTTGCGCTTTTAAATTCTTGGAAATTTAAAAATGTGTACTTTAAAGATTTTAATTTCTTACTGAAATTCGGCCTAAATTACTTAAAAAATCAGTATGAATAAAAGACGTAATTCGCTTCGCGAGGTGTTAACCTAAAAAGTGCATTTTGCGCGATAAAAAAAAAAAAAACTCGCGACGACAGTCTGAATTGGCAATTAGCAGTTTTCAATAACGAGTAGCCAGTAATTTGAATAAAAAAGCGATGATTTCGCAGCTCCGTATAATACCGATAATACACAATTCAAGATTACGGCCGCGGTCAAATGTAAAATTTATACGCGCGACCTTCCGAGATTTACTGTATATATTCGCGTCTAAGTGGAAAACTCGGCGAGTTTATAATTGTAAAAAATTGTTGTGATTATTTTTAGCTGCAATGTAATTACGATGTGTACTAGCTGTGCAGGAAAAATCGTTGCCGCCGACGTGGAACTCGTTCGAGTATATCGAGCCTTTTTTTTCTCTGCAGTATTAATTTTCATTTAATTAATAACACTTTCTAATGTTTCTGTTTTTACTTTATTAATTTTATCGCTTTCCCACCTCGAGTATCCGCGTTTTGTAAGTTTATTTTGTTACTTAATCTTCGATGGGATTAATTACATCTCCTTATACCAGTTCTAATAAAATACATGCGATGAAAAGCGTTAGCTTGTTTGTAGATACTGGCCATTGATAACGTTAATACACATTGCCCTTTATTATTGTAAATAGAACCAAATTACTTTTAATTTTTTTTAGTTCAGTAACTCATTGCACGAAAAATTTTTAAAAATATATGAAAGTACCCGATTGATATAACCAAACTTATATTTTATCATAGAATTAGCATACAAATAGATTTAAAAGTAATATAAAGTATAAAAGGATACACAATGGATTTAGCGTTAATATAGCAACCCGCTGATAAAAAACATTTGTAATTATAAACTATTTTAGCAGTTGAATTTTTTAGCAAATAGTTCTGCATGGTGGTTGCTATAATAAGTGCTTTAGATTATGCGATATGTCACGATAGCAATAATATTGAGTAGATTTAATGTATACCTGCAAATAAAATGTCAGACTTAGCTGCGTTGGATATCATCGCCTTATTAAAATTATCTTTCCCTTTTTAAAATTAATGCTCCTAGTTAGAGTCACGTTCATGGTTATTTAAAAACTATTACTAAACTTATTAAACAATGATATATTCAAATATTTTGTTTTTTTACAATTTTGATGATTTACGTACATGAAGTATAGCTCCAAACGATTGTAAGCCATTACTTTTAACCCTGCACCTGTTCATTTTACCTCTTTGAACTAATGGGCAGGTGATAATATAAATTGCGGGATTACGTATATCGCCGTAATAGTATAAATGGCGTTGACCAAAGTATTATAAGCAAAGCAACTAATACCAGAGTGAAAAAGAGCACAAAACCAAAGCAAAAAGGATTATTCTTCAAAGAGCTCATTTTGCAATTGATAATACTGTTAATAGTCTTTCAAATTGAACCAACTTTATTATTAATAAAGGCAGAGTAAGCTTAAATGATTTCAAGATGATTTGATCGCTTGTGGAACACGACCAAGGTGGGTTCCACCTAGCGGTGAAAAACTGCTACTAAGTCTTTATACTACAACAACGTTTCTGGTTCATTTTCTTTACGAATTCAAAAATATTTAAAGTGAAGACGCTTTAAAAACTTTAAAAAAAAAATTAAAGGTGCGGAAGAGAATAGTTTTTCCATTTTTAAGGAGAGTATTTCATCTTTGAAACATAAATTTATCTATAATTTTTTGGGCTATGTTTTACAGTAAAAGTATGAAGAAAATCACGAATTGCGAAGAAGCGCTCTATAGAACGCACGTTGTTTATTGTTTTAATAAAAAAATATAGTATTTTAATTCATATTTAGGAAATAAAAACAAATCATAATATTTTAAAAAACAGTTAGTCAATAAATGTTTATTTGATTTTTTAGATTGTTCGATTTCCATTAATTAATCGCAATTCCGTAATTAATAAGAGAACTATTTGAAAATACTAATACGTGTAGATACTACTCTTTATATTTTTGAGTTGTTAATTAACTAATTTTTAAATTATTTATTAGATATTCATTTATTTCTTTAAATTGTCAATTTTTTAAATTTTTATGTCTGTATTTTTATGGCTTAAGAAAACGATGAATGGATTACATGATAGCCGTATAGTACAAGTGATGGTAGTAAAATAAAAATAGTTAATGTCACAGTTAAAATGAACGCAAAATCAATGAAAAAAGAATTATCGAACAAAGAGCTCATTTTGCAATTTATAATACTTTTAAGAAGTCTTTCAAATTAAATCACTTTAATATTACTATTACTAAAGGCAGAGCAAGCTTAAATGATTTCAAGATACTTAACATCAAACTTAAAATATGTCAACGCCAAAATCGCAATTCGTTCCTTCTCTCTCATAACCCCTCGACGACTTCAAGAAGTTCCTTTCGATTCTTCAACATTCAAACAAGAGCCGAAAACTTCATAAATCCCAGGCGACACTCCGCCCATAAATATCGCTCTCTCTCTCTCCAGAAAAACTCTGGGAAACAAGATTGAAATGCTCCCGTCGTCGGAATTAAGGCGCCGCGCGCGCCTCGAAACTTCGTTAAGGAAACTAAAAAGCGCAGCCCCCGGAATACGCCGCCCTCTCTCCCCCTCCCATTCCAGTTTAGCGAACTCCGCGGCGCGATTTCTGGATGCTAAAATACGGCGCACGACGGTGTACGGCGCGTGCAGCACGCAATCCACCGTCGACTTATATTTCGGCGTGTCCCGCTGAACTGCCGAGCGAACCCCGTTTCGAGATAAAGCGGGAGTAATCAGGGGGGGAGGTAATGGCGGCGAATTTTTCTTCGGCTCGGTTTGTCCCGGTTCCCAAAGTGCCTTGGAAATGGATGCGAAACTTTAGTTTTTTTTTCTGTGTCGCTCGTTAATGACATTTAAAACGCTTGGGGGGTTATTGATTTTGGTTATCGGGAATGGTCGAGATTCAGAGCAGAGCATCTTCTAGATGCGGGGTGTTTTAAGATCTATTTTTGTTGATTTTAGACTCGTTACCGACGACAAATAACTAAGTTATCTTATTGGTATACACCGTTTTCTTGGAAGATAAGATATAAGTCGTTCGCTCCACCGGCGCTTGTTACAGCTGATTTTCTTCGCGAAAACGAGATTGTAATCTGGAAAATACGCGAGGATGTCGGCGACTTTCTCGGAAAATCTCTCGATATCGGCGCGGAGAAAAAAAAAATTAAAAGCACGGCTCTCTCCGCGAGTCTTCTGGAGCGAGGGCGAGAAAAAAGAAACCTCATTAAGCCACGTAGCCGGGCAGAGTCGAGAAATACGCGAGCTGAAAGACGAGGAAAAAAAGAAGTGCATAAGAACGGGGGGAGAGGGAGAGAAAAGTACAGAGGCGCATCTCGGCGACGATGACGGCGGAAAGTCTCGAGTCTCGGATGTAAGAAGGAATAAGAGAAATGCCCGTATATACCTTTTGCCAAAGCGAACCTGCCACTTTCATGAAGCTTCGGATGAACGGTTTTTCTATTCTCGGAATTGTATTTTTGTTGAAATGGGGGTGTAAACTAACTGAATTAACGCTGTACGTAAAGAAAATGAATTTTAGTATTTTAATACGCGTAAAAACGTAGCTGCGGAAGAGGATTGAGAATTTAACGTAGCTTTTAGATATTTAAAAATTCTGCATTCTCCAGAAAAAAATAGTTTTAGAAGGCGAAATATTACGCTCCATAGATTGACAGTTAAACGTATCTCTTAATAAAAAATAAGCATATTTTATCAAAAGATAAAATATCAAAGAAAAACAAATAAAGTACAATAATCCAATTGAACACCCGACCCCCGCAAAAGCATCATCATCCCCGACTCTCTTCCTCGAAAATCCGACGAAGAAAAAGCGCTCAGAATTTCCTCGCTCGCAGTGCATATAATAGCACGAAGCGTCGCCGAGCAGCAGCGGCAGCAGCAGCAGCGCTGCGCGGCGCAACGGAACGGTGCATGCGGCGTCGAGGAGGGGGCAGCGGCCCTCGACTGCCTGCGCGCGGCGGAGGGTAGGGGGGGGGGGGGGAGGGAGCGCAGCGGCAGTATCGGTCATTCGCTTCGAGCGTAAGTAGGTCAGTCGAGCCTCGCTCGCAGCGCGCTTGCGAGAGGAGCGGAGTGGGGGAGAGCCGAGCGATGCGTCGTTCGATGAGGTTCAAATTCACGGTGGGTCGCCCGCCATTGACGCGAGGCCGCGTCCGTATAGCCGCTGCTAGTGCGATTATTCTGCGGCCTGCCCGCCTCTGCCGGAGGGGGATGTGTGCGTTAACAGGTTGGCGCTGTCGTCGGGGGCTTGAGTATTGATGCGCGGGAGACGGGATTCGGAAGGTTGAAGGCGAGAGAGAGAGCTTTTTCGGGGGAGCGATGACGTTGTTGGGGTTTTTAGAGAGATTTCTCTGGATGCGCTTCGGGAGCTTCGACGCATCGACGAGAATATATTGGATGAGAAATACGTTTTTTAAGTGAACTAATGAAGAATTTTGAGAAATATTGGCGGGAGTCGGCGGGAAATATTTTAAGGCCAAAGAGTTATTTTGATAAAAGAAGGCTTTTCGAGTAGTAAAGATACGAAGCTAAAAGGTATATCTTTTTATTCAAACGCTTGAATATGTACCAGGACGGCCGTAAAGTTTAAATTCTAGAACAGAATTTATACTTGGATTTTATGCGGTCGAATTTTAATAACTTTTATACACTCTTACAAGAATATAAAAGAAAAAGCTGCATATCAAACTTCTCAAAATTTAAACATTTTTATGCTGAACTTTAAAAAAATGCGAAAACTCTTTAATATATCCCGAATGCCTGGAGCGGTATTCTTAGAAGGATTAATAAAAAGTATATGGAAAATGTTCGTTCTACGAATCTCGCGTACGTCGCTGAATTTCTAAAATTAAACTGAAATATATCTGGGTCAGGTTGAGGGCAGCTCAAGAAACTTCGTAATTCCACTTTAACTTCTTCATAATCACTTTCTAATTGCAACAAACTCGAGTTCCCCCTAAAAACTCAATCAAATCCTAAAACAATATAAACTCACCCCCAACGTCCATCGAACGTTTAATCCAGGCGAACGGCGAGCGAAATCAAGCTTACAAAGTCAATAAAAGCGCACGATCATAAAAGCTCTCGATGGTAAAAAATATCATAGGCAAAGTATAGCGTCATCGAGGCGAAGAGGCGGCAAGTATATACTCTTTTCCCGCGTCGGTGCAGAGAAGCACGTCCTCGCGCGGGACGACCTGGCCTCGAAAAGCTCCCTCGTGCTTTCGCCGTTGCGCTGATGATGGCCGCGCTGGAAATTTTCCTGACATTCGCAGCGGCGAACCTCCTCGATTGCCAATGTTGATGATTCTAAAGCGAGCCGCGCGTTCTCTCAAGTTCAATAGTGAACGCGAGCTTTTGCTGCGACGGAGGGCTTTTTTTTTGACGGGAGGCAGGGAGGGTATCGATTGGTGGGACGAAATTTTCGACGGATGGGACCTGGTGAAAATAGAGATTATCGTTGAAGCTGCAGAATAAATAGTTTGGGGTTGGATTTATTATGTCTTTCGATATTATTATCGGATTGATTATTTTAACTAAGAAGGATCAAGTTTTCCGATTTTGTGCGTTCCGCGATTCCTCTTCAAGAATTCCAATCCTCCAAAACTCCCTGCTCCCACCTGCCACCTCCATTCTTCACCGAACTCTCAGCCCATCCATCCCCCGTTTCTTCTCACCCGAACAGTCGCGTGAAAAATCGATCTCCCCCCCCCACCCCCGCCGCGCGAAATCCCGAAAAATTAGGTTAGCTCCGACGAGGCGGCGATTAATAGCCCATCCGACGAGAGTCCGAAGATTACGATCGGCTAATCCGGTCGTAACTCTCTGCTCGCAGGACCGAGAGCGCGGAGCTACATAAGCACCGACCGCGCGCTACGTCAGTCGAGCCCTTCGGAAATCTGGGACGATCGCGGCGCCAACGAGACAGAGAGAGAGAGAGAGAGAGCTCTAAGTCTCGTCGACTGATTTCGGAGGCGCGGGGAGGTGCGTGCGTGTCCGTTTTGCGGCGGCTGCCTCGCAATCGAGATGATTGG
Source organism: Ormyrus labotus (assembly GCA_035582975.1). NCBI lineage: Eukaryota > Metazoa > Arthropoda > Insecta > Hymenoptera > Ormyridae > Ormyrus > Ormyrus labotus. Next base: position 28,287,124 of record JAWWEO010000009.1, on the reverse strand, counting down.
TGTAGGGCGGACTTGTGGAACAAGTGCATTTCAGTTTGCATTTTTCAGGTCAAGGGAGAACGGATCACTTTGTTGCCGCGGCTTCCATCATCGACGACGCGCTCCAGGATCCACGACGGAAAAAAGCCATTTCGCAGAAACGGATTACAAACGGAGACGCGCTTTCCTTCGGCTCGCCATCGACTCGAATTGAAGTCGATCGAGCGAGACCGCCGAATCAGCCGCTCCAGTTCCCCCCGGCGGAGTCGCATCCCCGCGGACGGGAGAGAAAACTCGCGGAAAAAGCCGGCGCCGCCGTCGAGCTGTGCTTTGCGCGAGGCCTTCGGCAACAATAGGCGGCGACTATTAAAGTCCAAGATCCATCCTCTCTCACTGTCGTCGGCGTTATTTCGAGTTCATTGGTGTCGAAGGTCGGGGGCCTCGCGGCGATCGTCCGACTTTCCGGCCGGACGGATATTCGGCCGGCTTCGAGGGTGTGCGACGAGAGAGAGGCTTTTTTAATGAAACGCCGGGCGCGGAGGTGATTAAATTCTTGGTCGGCGGAATTAACGCGCGAATTTAATTTGGAAAACGAGCTCTCGACGGGTGACACAGTTTCGTTGCTTTAGCGCCGCGGTCAACGGTCATCGTTTGATGAGCGACGAATTTTCGGCTTCGTTCGCAGAAGACGCCGTAGTCTTGATCGATCGAAAAAAAACGTAACGACGCGGAGCAGCGGCGGTTATCAATTTTCTCGGGTAAAGGTTTGTTCTCGTCCGCTGCAATGTAACCTTCAAAGCTCGGAAAAAGGAGAGAGAGAGGCGGCGCCTGGGCGCGATCTAATTCACGAGGCGCGGGTTAACGATGATTATCATACCAGAGCTTTCCCGGAATTTCCGTGCGCGCGAAAGCTTTTCAGAAAATATATATATATATATCCCGACGCCGGTCAATTTGCGACGAATGGCGCGGCTTAATGAGGCGATTCAATTATGACGGGGGGCGCAATTCGCGAATATACGACCGTTTTTAGAGCCGCGCGAGAAACCGACGTCAAACGAGCGAGTGCGAATGCAGAGGAGGCCGAGTTTTTTTTAATTAAATTTTTGTTTTCGAACTGAAAGAGAGCGCGGTTTAATGGGACGAAATTTGGTTTCGCGCTGAGATTACCTTATTCGTGCTGTTTACTTTGGGTGAAAAAGCAAAGTTTTTTAGCTCGGAATTCAGCTTTCGCAATCGTAATGCTTTTGTTAAAACGCGTCTCCGTATTTTCTATTTAAGATCCGCTTATTTTAACGAGCGTAGACGCAACGAGATACTTTGAAATAAACTTCCTCAAGGCTCTATTGATACAGTAAAACTACGCAGCTCGAAACGAAACTATTTAACGGGCAGCCTTAAAGAATTTACAATAACACTCCGCAGACAGCAACAAAGTATATCATATATTTTCAAAATTCCAAAGGCAAAAGCATTTTATTTGCGCCGAAAAGCAGAGAGCAGAAGGCTTTTGCAGCATTGGATTTTGTTTATAAATAACTTTTGCGAGCGAAATGAAATGCGCCTTGTGCCGCGGATGCCTTCGCGCTTCATTAAAAGCATTCTCTCGAAGCTGCAACGTATCAAACGTCCTCTCAAGCCGCTCCGTTTAACGCCTAAATATTCGCACGAGTCGGCCTAAATTTTCGAGGCGTTCACGCGAGGATATTACAACTCGAGCCGTTGCGGCTACGCCGCGGATGCACGAATTTGAATTGAAAGAAAGGAGCTCCGAATAAGTTTCGCGGCGAGTCTCCGGACAGTCGCGCAGCAAACATTTCTCGAAACTCGTATATACAATTCCGCAGCTGGAAAACTGTCCGCGGCTCCGAGTCGCCGAGTACCTTTAATCGAAGCGTACACCGTGCACGCGAAACTCTCCCCCGCCCGCGCAGTTTATACCCCCGTGAACCGAGAGTACATATACAACCGATCCGCGCCTTAGAAAAGTACAGCCCGGGAATCGATCCACCCTCCGCCGCGGGAGCACACTCGCCGGAGTGCTCGCGCAAAAAATCCACGTCTTCGAAATTCTAGGAGCCCGACTGCACATGCACGCCGGGGCACTTCGATCGAGCGCGCACCCTGGGAATATATACGACGCGCGCGCGACACCCCCGAGCGCTGCAGCGGCGGCGGCGGCGGCGCTCCGAGCACGCGCCTCTACGCGTGCCTCGGCATTCTGGGGCAAAGGTTGAAGAACCGCCGCGCTCTCTCTCTCTCTCTCTACCCCCGGCTGCAACAACCCTCCCCCCACTCCGGCTCTCGTCCTCGACCTCCATAGAGTACTTTCATCTTTTACCCCGGGACGAGAGGGAGAGAGAGAGAAGGAGGAGGCGGCGGCCTATGTCACGATCCGGGGGAGAGGTCGATTTTTTCGAGCCCCCGAGCCCCGGGAGAGGGGTCGACGCTTCCTTTTCGGGTCGAGGTTTATGGGGGGTTTCCGCCTCTCGGTTTTTCCGAGAGAGCAGAGAGAGAGAGAGAGGGAGTTGGATGTGTGCCGATGGGGTCGACGCATCGTTTTTGGGTCGAGGTTGTTCCCCGAGCTGCGCCGCGAGAGAGAGAGAGAGAGAGAGAGCTTTATTTCGAAAGTTACCCCGCGGCTTCGTGTGCACGTCTAACGCGAGAGGGAAGAGGAGGCAGTCGTCGATCGATCGCTCGGAAGCGCCGGCCGAGAGGAGGTGGGAAAAGGCTCGATGCACTCTCCGGATTTTTGCGAGGAAATTTCGACGGAGAGGACAAAGTTGGAGGAGCCGCGCCGACGGTTGTTACAAGTATTTTTAGGCCGCGAGTTCGGGGAGATGCGGGTGGCTTTCGTCGGGGGCTTTTCTTTTGTCGGCGCTCGTTTGTTTTTCTCGGGTCTGTTGGTTTAGGAGCTTCGGGGGCTGGTTAGCTCCTATATACGTTTTCGAACTTTTGTCTAATGAGTTTTTCGGAACGAAGAGTATAAAGTACTTACGAAAATACGATAATCACAGATTCGGACGCTAAACGACTTACCTGAAACAAAGAAAATAAACGGTAATTCAGTTACTTTGCTCAAATTTTCTTCTAAAAATTTGATCGAATAATATTTATACGGCAGCCTTCGGAAGCAAAATTAACCTTACTCCTACCCGTTCGCGGAACCCGCTCCTCTGACCCACATTTTCGAATATTACAATCCCCTGACAAACCCCCTCGCGGACAGCTCTATTTCACGACCCAGTAATCCCGACACTTTCCTCGAAGAAGAGAGAACGCATCCGCCGTGAGCGCGCCTTCTCGCTCCCTCGGCCTTTTTTCATTTCCGGGACGCGAAGTCGAAAACTAGACCGCGACGTCCTCGTCCGGGGAGGGGTGGAGGGTAAAAATCGCCTTAATTCGTCGAGAGAAAGAGAGATCGCCTTCTTCTTTCGCCGATGTACGCTCTTTGCCGGCCGAGAGAGTGCAATCCCCCTTTCCGCTTTGGGCTTTTTCCGCGCGCGTCCTCGACCCTCATCCTGCGAATCCTCTTTCTAGCTGTGCCGCTAAGCCGCGCTCTCCTTTTTACGATTGCGCGGAGAGCTGCGCCGTCTCGTTCGAGTGGGCGACGATTTTACGGCGCGGATGCAGAGGGGGCTTTTTGCGTCTCTCGCCCGGGGACTGGAAGGTCGAGCGAGTCCTTCGTCGAGATGCGGCGCGGATTTGTAAGCGTGCTTTTTATTATTCGGGAGATTACGTTTGGGAAGACGGGTTTTGCGGGATTGGAGAGGCTATTTTTGCCTAATGCTTTGGGTGCTTTGTGAGTGATTCGTGGTGATATTAAGGGAAGAAGTGACGTATTTGTTGAATGCATGTTTATTTGATCGAAAGTTGTAGGTTTAGCTGATTTTTTGCAGTTAAGCACGAGGAGTATAATGAGGTGTATTTTTGTGAAAAATAATCTCAACGATTGAAATCAATGAAGCTTATTTAAAAGTATCTTTACATCTTTACAATGGAAATAACCACATTTTTAATAGTAACCATGCTTAAAATGGAAAAGATTTTCCGTTCGAAAATCTCATAAATAAATTTTTGCCTTTTCCCTCTTTTAAAAAGCACACGCGCGAAAAGCTGAAAGTGAATTTTCCCAGTTTTCAATTTACCTTGAACAGGCCGCGTTAAGGACGTTTGTTTGCGAGCCGCTGTTTGCATAAGCAACAAAAGCAATATTCAAGTAACGTGTTGCTCTGAAACCTGCGTGACCTCAAAAAGCTCGTAAATTCATTATCAAACTAAAAAAGCTTTATCTCCCGCGCGTTATTATTCCCGACTGCGCGGCAACCCAAACATCACACCGCCTCGAATTCCCGTTATCGGCGTACACACGTTCCGCCAAAAATCCCGACTACGATTCAAAAACAATCCCCGTTCCTCCCCCCTCCGATCTCCGTCGCTCCTCCGCGGAGTGCATTCCCCGAAAGCAGCCGTCGCGAACTGCCGTTCAAAAGCCAGTCGACAACCGCAATGAATCCCGGGGCGATAAGGACGATTACGATCTGGCGTCGGTCTAATCGGGCCATAACTCCATCCCCCGCGTCGGCCGACGTACGCGGGGGTAGAACAATGTATCAGAGAGAGAGAGAGAGAGCTGGGAGCGGACCTTCGAATCTGGCACACACTCCACACTGCCCCCCGGCGTTATGCACTGCTTTCGAATAATAAGCGGATTCGCTTAGCGCCGAGCTGTAATAATATGCTGCCCGCCTGCCTGTGTGTCTGTGTGTGTTTGCGGCTTTGCGGAAAGGCCCGTCACTCGGGCGCGAATCAGGAACGGGGGGCTGTATAGCTCTGTTTGAGGATGAATTAGTGGCGCGCCTCGCTAGAGAGAGAGCCGTATTTCATTAGATCGTACCGAGAGAGCGCTGTACTTTGTTTTTCCCGCCGAGGAATGTAATTAGATGCTAATTGAAAATGGCGACGGGAAATTCGAGATTTTTCGAGTGATCGCCCGATGGATTTCGCCCCGGGAAATCGAGCGACTGGCAAATTCTCGTCGCTTCGAGTTTAAGGTCGATGAGTTATCTGGAAGTAACGCTCATAATTGAGCTGATTATTCGGCGTTCTGGAAGGTACGATGAAAACGAAGGTACACAGCTTGAATTTACGCTGTAATGCAGGGCTTACGTAAGTTTCGGCTTGATATCAAACGTCTATCTCGCGGATGCGAGACTGGTGCGAATGCCGTTGTATAATGTTTTAATGAAAATGCGGTTTCTGCCATTGTAAAGGAGGAAAATCGGACGAAGATGAGTACAGAAACGACGCGCTTAAATTTTTTCTCGAGTTGATGAAAGCGAATGAAGAGTAAAGAGAAGGTCTTTTGAGTCAATTTTGTGTTACGCAACGAAAGTCTAAAGTTGCAAATGTACGTTTGTCTAAATTGTTCATATTATCGTTAATTCATACAATAATCGTATTAATTACACAAGCTTTGCTAAGATTCATTATTGATAAAGCGAGTAATGAGCCGATTTGCACGAAAAAAAAAAATCTAAAAAGCATATTTCTAATAAATTTCCACGAACTCTCGCAGCTAAAAACGTCAACTAAATCTTTTATCGCGGCGAGGCATCGTAAAACTGCGCGTCGCGCGCCGCCTCGAAAATCCTTGGCGCAAAAGCGCGCGGCGAGCTTCATAAGCGGCGCTGCTGCAGAGCGAGCCTTTTGAGCCACGCAGCCGTAGAAAGCGAGCCGGAATCGTCGAAAAAAAAAGAAGCCGCGCTTCGAGCCTCGGAAAACTTGATATCGGCGGTGAAGAAAAAAAAAGAAAAAAAAAAGAAACGCACATCCATCCTCCTTCGGCTCGCCCCGCGTCTTTGTCGCTCTCTCTCTCTCTCTCTCTCTCTCACTCGGCTGATAAAGCGTCTATTTTCGCGGCGCTCTCGGCTGCGCGCGCAAAGCGGCTCTCCGCTCGCGAAGAGGGTCGCGGCACAATGCACGCTGACCCATATACGGGTCGTTGCTATTTCAGATCCATCCTTTCCATAGAGGAAGGTCGTATGTGCGCTCGCTCGGCTCGGCTCGGCTCGCTCGTTCGCTCGACGCTCTCGACGTAGAAAATGCCGTTACGTAAGCTCGAGCGAGCGAGCCTTGTTTTTCGCGCGCCGCTAGTTAGAACAGAGAAGAGAGAGAGAGAGAGAGAGAGAGGGGTACGGCTTTCCGTCCAATGGCGCGATTACGTCAGAAAATTTCTTTCTCCGCCGCGCTGACGATGGGACGGGGGAGCTTTTTTGCTGGATCGGAGAACTCGGGGAGGGGGGGGGGAGGAGAGGGGGGAGCGCTTCTTGTTGACGACGTCGCTCGAATGAATTTAATTACGGGCTTTGAGCTCGGCGGCAAAATTTCATTTGGAGCGGGATTTTCGATCTTGAAAGGTGAGAATTTCCTTTGTGGACTCTGTCGGCGAGATTAAATCTATTGAATAGGTTTTATTTATTGTTTGGAGTATTGTAACGCTCGGAAAATGGACGGGTGCATTAATGCTCTTTTAGATGGAGTGGAAAAAATCTTTCATTTTGTCGAACTGAATTTAATTATATTAGTTCCTAATTAATTGAAAGATGACTTATTTAACAAAAAGATTAACGTATTTCCTATCTAATATTTGATATTTAATTGTCACAATTAAATTGTACATATTTTAAAATAAATCACTTTCTTCCGTCACTTTTTATTTGGAAATATAGTTAGTTTCTAAACTTTACCTCGCTTTTTATTACAATCAGAGTTCGCAGACATGGAAATTAATCAATTACATTCATAAATAGCTTATAATAAACTAAATAGATCAGATCGAACGCAAGTTTCAAGGCAAGTCTGACCTCGGCGATGTTAAACTACTTAAAAATCTCGGCGGAGCCGATAAAGCCCGCACGTCTAAAATCGAGCGTTTTGCACAACAATAAAACGATGCAGATTATCTCAAGCGGGAGAATTCACTCGAATGAAATCTAGAGCTCTGCCGCTAATCGAAGGTCTTGATCTAAACTTTGTGGAAAATATATATAATTTTCCGTGCCTTTGTTCGATGTTTAAAAAACTGCTTCCGATGCCTATGCTATCAGTTTTATTTATTAATACCGATTTCATTATCTTAGAATAAATTGAATTGTGAGTTGAAATAAATTTACTTGTGCATTTTTAATAGTGATACATTTTTTTTTAAATATGTTTAAATGAATATAAAATGTTTCAACAATTTACATTTATCTCAGAATTCGTAAATCATATTTTCACCTTAAAAATTACACGAATTTATGATTGAATATTTAAATTTATCAATTATATCGTTATTTAACGAGTTACTCAGTTGCCTTAATTGCACATGAAAGACTACATTTCTTTACTGACAGGTCTGACATTCGTAATTATTCGTTCTTAAGTCTTCATTATCTTTGACCAATTCATTTCAGATCGTATTTTATTTACGAGTTTTATACTCATTCAATTATCAAGTCTAAATTCGTAATTACACCAATTACATTACGAAATCTTGTACTGCATACATAACATAATACGTAAATCCACATTTTGACAAGTGCATCGACCAAACCGAAAACTACCCACTCAACCCGAAGCCGGAGTCCGATTCCCACTGCGAGAGCAGCCAGTTCCCAAAACGAAGCTCGTAAATCGAAAATCGCGCAACAAACCCCCGAGATTAAATCTCGCGAGTTCACTCTCGGAAGCTCGGAGCGCGCGCGGCGGCGCAGATATCGATTTCGCGCTCGGCGGCGTCGCAAAACAGGCCGCGCTCTCTCGAGCGTCTATCCGCGCGCCTCCCGAGTTCAAACGCTCGATCGATCGCGGCGCACGTACAAATACGGCGGCACGGAATCGGTTTAAATGAGAGGAGACGACGCGTGCACGATTTTTCAAAAATTATACACCTTGCCGCGCGCGCGGTGGTATGTCTTTGAGCGATTACTTTCGCCGAGAGCTGGCTCTTTTTACGTAATCCTCGGCCGCGAGGCCGATTTGCATTCGGTGCTCCGGTTTTTTTTCTTCTTTTTTGTTCAAAATTCGGATTGTTTCGAAAGTTTTTTTTGTTGGGTGTGTTTTTGACTGCAAACTTTTATGGGACGTACGTGAATGATTTTTTTAAATTTTATACCTCATTTGACTTGATTTACGAGGACTCGATTATGAGTTTGGAATTTTGATGGGTTCAAGAAATTCGAAATTGAGGATGTTATGATATTTAAAGTGTTTTAAAAGGTTCGGATCTGATTGCATGATTTATTCATGCGTTTTTTTACAGTTTCCTCGCGTCGCTAAAATCCTCATTCATTATAGCAGTGACGCCATCTACCTCACATGACTTTTACCATAGTTCTGGGTCAAGCTTATACCGAACCAAATAATATCCTTATTTAGCAGCGCTAATTTCCACTGCGAATTTCCGCAAATACTTTTTCCTGCAGTAAAAAAAACAAGCAACCAATTTCCCGTTTCCCGCAACCCCACGAATAAAAAACCAACTACGTGTCACCGTTACGTAACAGACGAAGAAAAGCTCATTAAAACAACAAAGTTCAGATTCCTCTTTGCGGCGCGGGAGAATCCGAAAAGAAAAATACCGCGGAGAGCGCAGGGCGATCGCCTGGCGCATCGGTTACGCAACTCGGCACTGCACTTCCACCGCAATTTCATCCCGAACGCTTTCTCTTTCGAGCGCGTACGCCGAGCGGAGGGAGCGCACCGGCGTAACTAGCTGTCCTGTCATAATTAGCCGGCCGAGCTGCTACAAACGGGGAGCATAATAGGCTGAGACTCGCAGTGCCGATCGCTCGCTAACAGGAGCCGAGAGGGGCGGGGAGGAGTTTTTTTTTTAGGATGCCGTGGGTTACAAGTGAGATTGTTGTTTGCTGGGTGATTGTTTAGTTGGAACTTTCGAGGTTGGCGGTTTGTCGTTGAAAAGAAGTGGACGAATCGGGGCTGGTTTTTGTTTTAGTCTCATCTTGGAGAGACTTTTTAATTAAGTGTACGGGGTGGAATGGAGAACTTTTGCGACCTGATTTCCTTATTACTCTTTTTCATTTTGTAAAGTAATTTTCAGTTGACCTGCTAGAATCCAATTAAAATTGAAGGACTTTATATTTTAGTTTCGACAAAAATTCAATTAAAAAATTTAAACTGATCAAAGTAAAAGTCTCCACCTGTTGCCAGCAAAAGTAATTAAGAATGTCTAGTACTGAAGAAATTATAAACAAGAAAGAAATTTAATTATTAATTTTTCTATTAATAAAATTTGTGATACTATTTAGATGGTAAGATAATTTTTGCGGAAGAATTTCAATTTTCTTATGGAAACTAATATAAATATTTCATAAGTGCAGTTAAGAGTTATCTCTTAAAACTTTTCAGAAAACTATTTTAAACTACCCTCGTTCATTTAAATCATAACCGAAAGCTCATCAATAATAAATCCTTATAAATCTCGTTACATAAGTAAGCCTTATATCCGACAACCTAAATCTTCTCCCCATTCCTTGCCTTAGATCATAAATGCATCTCATGCGGACGCACCTAGCCGGCGCCTTAGCCCAGCGCGCCTTCTCTGTCGCTTGAGCAACAGGACAGAGAGAGAGAGAGAACATCGTCGCTCGCACTTGACGGCGGGGGCCACGGGAGCAGTGTCGGCGCCGTGACTTTCCTCGGCGCGACTGCGGCCGGCGCTCGCTCTTGCACTCGCGCGAGGCCTCGCTTCTGACGCCGGGAGGGAGGGGGAGGGGGAACCTCCGCTCTCCCCCCCCACTCCGCTCCCCGAATGCACCGCGAGTGCAGCGGGCGACTGCAGCCCCCCACTCCGGGCGAGCGCCCCTCCCCGAGCGACCGGCACCCCCCACCACTCACCAACCCCCCACCACCGTCCGGCGGGCTGCAGCGAGCGGTGTCTTCGCGAAAACGTCTCGTTTTTTTTTTTTTTTTTGTGAACCTTTCTTCCGACGTCACTCGCTTGCGTCTGACGGACGGGCCGTCGCCGTCTTTGCGCGGGGATTCGCTTTACGGCGAGGTTTCCGTTTGACTGTGGAGAGACTTGCGTCGACGATCTTTGCCGGGGAGCTTTTTCTATTGTCCGGAGTAGCTTCTTAACGCGACGGGCGCTGCTTTGAGGGGCTTGGCAATTTTTTTAAGGAAGTTTGTTGCAGTTTTCTTTGAGTTCGGGATGCGGGCAAGTTTCTGGCTGTAATTAATTCGTTTTTAATTTCTTGAATGGGGAAACTTGGAGACTTTGCGCAATTAGAGCAGGAAAAATTTGAGCGGCTTTATTTGCTACATTTCGTGTAAAAAATGCATTGAATTTAAGACGAAATTTATAAAATAATTAACAGTACTTTATTTAATACCAGAAATTGTATTCGAAAATTAGAAATTTTTTAAATAAACTGGATTATACAACTATTGCGCAAGTATTAACTAGAAAGTCATTAAATTTTGAAATTAGATTTGAATACGTCTGCCCTGGTGTTAATTACTAACTGTGTATAATGAATATGACATTACACCCCGGTGATCAAGAGCATCACATTTTAAAAATATTGTATTAGCCGAGTTTAATGAAATTTTATTTTTTGGTGTTCAGACGAGAACTTAAACTGATTAGTGAGTCATTTATCGATCACACGCTCGCTTAATACAGATTTTACTTTGATATTCTCATTATTTTTTATATATAAAGTTCAATCATAAGTTAACTATTTTATTTAAATTAAAGAATATTCTAAAACGACTAAAGCCATAGATGTTTTGATATTTAATTGCACTAAAACTAGTTTTAAAATTTCAAATCAATTCCTTTTTTCATAGTCAGTTTTGAGTTTCTTCGAGCTAATTGTCTCAGCAAAAAAGAATAACTTCCTGCTTTCACATTTTTCACATAGTCAAGAATTTACTGCAATTGTCTCTTACGTATGCTTCCTCGTAAAGCAATATCCGTGTTTTTTAAATTATTTTTTGTTCTAAATGAAACATTTTAAATACTTTTTGTAATAAATCGTCGCTAGAAAAGTGTTATTTACTTTTAATATAATAATTTTATAATATAAAAAGAGGCAAAAAATTTAAACAAAAGAGATGTATCTTCAATTAATCGCAATTAGGTACAGTCTGCGGAAATAATATCAGCAACACAAAAAGAAATAAAATTCTGAAAAATTTTACTCATCGAAAAGGTCACACTACGAAACTCAGAAAATGAAAGAAGTTCTTAAGCGAAGCAAGGCAAAAATTCAATTACGTCACGACTTCGTAATCAACATAAAGAAGGCAACCTAGTTCCTCTAGTCTATGTGAAGGATATATAGAAAATTGTCTTTGAAAAACTACGTTACTGTGAAAGTAGTCAACATGTTGTATACGCACATAATTAATTTTATTACGTAAAATATATATTACGCCTGCTTGAGGAACTAGTTTTTGGTTACATATTTCAGAATGTAGTTGCTTCGTATTTACTAATTTATAGGGTAATTAAAAAATTGTAGTAACTTACATTGTTCAAGGATTTGAAATTTATATTAGAAACTCACCTGCAACACAAAAAACAATCAAAATCAGTCGAGCTTATCAATTTATTTGTACATAATCAATAATACTTAGAAGCTAAATTAAACTTTTTATTTGCAAAAATCAGATTAAATAATTTATCGCAATCAATTTACATAAATATAATATATTGAAAGCAGTAACATAAAAGCATTAATTAACGAACAACATCATTGTCCCGCCCGCAAAACCATTCACCCAATTCATCCCAAAACAATCTCTCCTCCCAAAATGAGCCAAATCCATCCGGACGCCCACAAGCTCCTGCGGCCAAACCAGCGCAACAGCCCAAAAATATATTTACTGCGCAGCTCGTCCTCGGCCGCGTTTTCGGCGCCCTCCAAGAAGGGAGCTCGAAAAAAACAAAAGACATAATCGGGGATTCGCACCCCCTTCCCTCGAGCAGTCGCAGGGGGTAGGGGCTTCGAGCGACTTGCATCAGCCGAGAGGAGGAGGGGTGAGCCCCCCTCGTCGTTGCGCAGCCGCGAGTTGCGGCAGGTTCGGGACATGCGCGCGGCCGCTACGTCACACGGGCGCGATGCACGAGCACTCGCCGCCGTGTGTGTGCGTGTGTGCGTGTGCATTGACTCGCGCGCGCCGATGGAGGGAGGCGGCCCTGGAGGGGTGGCGGCTCGATACCGAGGCGCCCTGGGTTCAATGCACAGCCTCGGTGACGCCATTTTCGCATGCACCTGCCTCTCTACGTGCGACCCCGAGGTGCTTCGCGATTTCTCTTTTTTTTTTTTTCTGTTTTTTGTCGAATCGAGAGAGCGACCGGATTTTCGGGATTGATTGTAGCTTTTTCATAGGGTGGAGTGGGCTTGTACGGGTTTTGGACGCGTGTAATTGGAGATGGAGCTTTTGGACATTTTGTCGAGGGGCTGGAGTTTAATTGCGTTTCGGTCTTTTTTCCTTGATTGGGTTAATTTTCGGAAATTCCGTTGCTATATGAAAATAGTTGAAGATATAACTGTACGTAGATATTCGTCGAATTTTTATGATTTTTGTATAATATTCTTAAACTTTTGAAATAAAATTCATTTTCTCCAAGTCAAGTTTTATACAGATAAAATAATATGACATATTTTTTTTTTTTAATAAAACATCTTTCTTATCCAATTTTTTAAAAATATTAGAATTTAAAAAAGAATAAATAGGATTACGATTTATAAAGTAGCGAGATTAGCATGCAGTCAGAGGAATATTTTAAACCATAGAATTAATATACAATATTTCAGATATTAAATTAAATTATTTTACAAAGATTTAAAAATTGATTATTCTGCATGTCATTTTTAGAATTCATTTATAAATTATTCATTTGAAAAAGATAAGAATTATAGAAATTTCAACACAATTGTTTAAAACGCAAAAATCAACGCTAAATCGAATAAATAAACTCTCTCCAAAATGCCCCATCGCCCCTCCGTAAAATACACGAGCGACGCTGCAGAATCGGCTTTCCTTATTAAGCCCGTCAAAAATTCGCGGGGTTCCGAGGGAGGGGGGAACTTCACGCTGGCGGCCCTCGGCGAATATCGACCCTGACAGGGCCTCCGCTCGGCCGAACGCTGTTTTGGGGTAGGTCACAGTGTGTGCGGTGCCTGTGCAGGTGACGCATTTTAGGGGGACGGCCGCAGCCGCGGTAAATGGCTCGCGTTGACCTTGTTGAGCCACCCTGTTAACGCGATCCTTTAATCGTCATTAAGGGGCGATGCGCCGGCATGATAATGACGCTTATAAGGACGCTCGAGGGTCGCTCCGAGGGCGGAGCTGAATCTTTGATGCTGCGGGTTTGGCTTTTATGGCGCGCTGTTTTCGGTGACTGTAGGTTTAGGGCATTCGTTTGATGGAAGAGTTATTCTAGAACATTTTTTAGTAATTTGGTTTGATAAAAAGTGATTATAAATGGAAAAGAAAATGTTTTTTCCGGTATGAAAAAATTACAAATTTTGGTATTTTTTGCTTAATGTTTTAGAATAAGATTTATAACTCAAATATTTTAAGACAAATATTTTTATAATGAATGCTTCAATGTCACATTTTTACTCTTAAAACAGATAAAAAAAATTGCCAAGAGTTGTCTTACTCTTTCTATAAAGGATTAATAATTTTCAGAATTTTAAAGTAAATAAATACACAGATACTAAACAGATATTAACTAATTTTAAAATGAAAATAAAAATAGACTTCCTGGAAGATCCCTAAATTTTGAAGAAAATTGAAACTTTAAAAAGAAGCATCCCGTACGGGTAACTGCCGCCATAAAACCGTCACGTGCGCATACTTCTATATACGATCCTTCGAACTTGAAGTAGTCACCGGATCTGCGCGGCGTCGCAATAAAGAGCAGAAGGAAGATAGATGTCGAGTAATAGGGACACGGCGCGGCGCCGAGAACGAAATTTCGAAAGCGCAATTTGTCAGAAGAATTTATGCCCCTTCTTATTTGCGGTCGCGGAAAACTCGCGCGCGTCTCCCCCATCTTTGTCTCTCCGAAGCGAGTTTTCTCAATTAACCATTTTCCGTAGAGCGAAAAAAGTTTCGGAGTCCAGTCAACATCGGAAACTCGGCGGAGAGCTCTCGATTTTAATGAAATTTTCCATCGTCCTCGTCAAATCATAAACAGAACAAAAGCCGAACCCGAGCAATTCCGCGCGCTATATATTTCTTTCCCGATCGGCCGCCGATCCGATAACGAGCCCGAGAAAGAGAGAGAGAGAGAGGAGAGAATACTCGGAATATCCGGTGTCGATTCGCCGGGCAGGATACATTCCGCGCGCCGGAGAGTCGCTGACTCTCCTCGCAATCCGAGCGCAGGCCGCGCGCGCGGCTTATCGGCACACAAGGAGGTTAAAACTCCGCGGCCCTTATCGAGTAGTCGAGAGAAAAGGAGAGCGCGTCACCGGGGCCGCCGTTTAATTAGACGCGCGATATGTCGGCCGGGGGTTAAGGACCTCTCTCTCTCTCTCGGGCCGTCACGCCGCTCCGCAGCCCGGGAGAGCGAGTTTGCTTTGACGTCTTTCTTACTAGGAAGTATTTCGTTTCATAATTTCTCGGCCGACGGGAGGTTTCCGAGCGGGAGTGAAAGCAAGCTCTGCGGTGCGGTTTGGATTTGCGAGAGAGCTATTTCGGATTAGGAAATGGCTGTTTGCGAGGGAAAAATGATTTTTAATCCCCCTTAATTCTTAATGAAGTAAATTTGGTTTTTTAATGTAAAAGTACACTTTGAACCTCTTTCTAATGTATTTTTATTTGAACGAAAACGATTATCTTATCTCCCATAAATAGAATTAATTTTCAAAAAAGCTCAGTTTCCACACCTGATTGAACAACAAAACTTTCTACACTGAGAAAAATGTCATAGAAAAATTTAATATATATATAAGAAAAATTACTATATTGTATAGTAATGCGGGGA
>JAWWEO010000009.1:28236742-28272032 GCA_035582975.1 Ormyrus labotus | reverse complement strand
GTTTACAAAGGTACATGGTAAAATTTCAACGATTGCACTCTACGAGTTGAATGCCAGTTTACATAGTAAAATGTTATTACAATTCTTGTAATCTTCCAAACAAAATTTCTCTCCGTGTAGAAATATAACTTTGTAGCACAAATTGCCACTCCAAGTCTCGCCTTGAACGTATACTTTTCAAATAAAACCGTTCATCTTTATTCCTTAATACGCCGATCTATTTATTCCTTCTCTATGTATTCTAAATCCTGTTATACAAAGCGAAACTAACTCATTTTATGCACCGACAAGCTATCGTCCGCCGTTCAACAGCTCGGTTCACAATTTCCGTATTATAAAAACCGTCAAACAGTAGAATCACGTACAGAGACTCTCGCGGCAAACTGCATATAAAACGATACCGCGCGCCTCGCCCGTAAATTCTTATCATGCGTAATGCTGCCATCTTCCCGCGCGCGAAAATCCCCCCTGAAAAGCATTAAGCCGCGCCGACTGTGGAGAGAGAGAAAAAAAGACTGTTGCCTTATTCATCTTCAAATTCACATTCCCGTAATTTCCCGCGACCGTTCTCATATAAAACGTTTATTTTTAATGGAAGCTTTTCTACGTGAGATCTAGTAAGATCACCTGAATAAGTGTGACGTGAAAACTAAGATCTGACCAAATGACAATAGTTTCATAAACAAACTTGCAAATTCTCCATTAAAACGTCCCTCTTTTCAGTCCACCCATCCCATCGAAATTCAAAATCTCCGATCCCCCGATACCTCGCGTCCGCGCAAAAGTGCATTCAATTCACTCCTCGCCGAGCGTTTTCTTTTGTTCGTCGTGGAGTGGCGCGCGAACGGCATTTACGCGGGGCATCTGGCACCGACGTCGTTTACGAACGATTAACGAGCAACGCATCGCGCGCACATAATAACGCGGGGAACGGGGAGATGTACGGGACAAGAGAGAGGGTGGAAAAGTCCCGGGCGCGCCGATGAGGGAACGAGAGATTGATGAGAGCGAGAGTGAAGAGCGGAGGAAAGCACTGCGGAGAGCGTTTAAAGATTTAAGGGCTTCGGGACGCGCGAGGAGCGGCTTTTTCCAATTTCTATTTGCGGGTCGGGAAGAGAGATTGCTTTTTGTTAGAGCGCGGAGTTTGGCGTTGGGTTGAATTCGAAGCTTGATGTGGAATTTTTTAGTTTAATCGTTATTGTACTGAAAATCGTTGATAATTTAATTTACAAATTGATCCCATTTTATTATTAAGGCACAGTAGATTTAAGAATTGAAATAATTGAAATAAATTAAATAATTTATGCAAAGTAAAAGGTTGTGTCTTATTCTTATTTATATTAATCCATGCGTACCTATAATTAAGCAATTTAGCTTAACTACCTGAAAATTAAACAGCAAACGCGATCTACTTTACAGCAATGCAAAACGCGTTTGCTATTCCAGCCATCCGCTCCCACCCCAAAGTCCAAAGTAGTAACACAAAGACAAGAGACAACGCACCTCCAGCAAACTCGCTCCCAAAAAGCCAGCGTAGTGCCGATAAAACCTGCGGCCATACCAGAGGAGTCCCCGGGAGCGAGGAACGACCCGCCCGTGGAAAGAAATAATCGTACACAAGTCGTAACGGCCCGAGTATAAAATCGATGCGATTAAAAGTCCTGCGCCTGCACCGATGTAAACAAACCGAGAGCCGCGACGCTCGGCGGCTCGCGAGCGCACTCACCCGGGGTCGACGACCGGCGCCGCGCTCGCTGCTGCTGCTGCTGGTGGTGGTGGTGGTGGTGCAGCGCTGCCGGAGAAAGAATGGAGGGTGAACCGAAGCGGGGGGTGGAGGGAGAAAGGGGTGCGCGCGCGCGCGCACCGACCCCCGCGTAACCCCCTCTCCACCGCCCGGCCAAAGTGCAGCGGAGGGAGGACGCGGGAAAAAAATCCGAGGGGTGGGGGAAGAAGGGGTGCGAGAGAAGGGGGTTATTGCGAGTATATAACGCCCCAGGGCGATTAAACGTATTACGCATCGAGCTTTTCTTTTAGCTGTGGAGAAATTATTTCGAGGTAAAATACTATACTGGTTCTAATTGCGCTGGACGATTTGGGTTCATGATTGCCTAATGATCTATCTCTGTCACGACGATGAATTTTTATCGCTGGTAGTTTGGTTTCTGATTGGCGATGTGATTTGAGGTAGTATTTTGTAGATAATTAAGCATCTTTTTAGCATTATTTTCTCAAAATTTATAGAAGATTTGTAGAAAATTATCATATTGTTCAAATTACTAATTCATTATCCTAATAAACAAATTATTCTTGATTTCATGAGGCTTCAAAGAATACAAAGATTTTTTGTTGAATTTCCAATTTTTACAAAAACATTTATTTAAGGCATATAAAAATAAGATTGTATAAAACAATTGTAATACCAAACAAAGTACTATTTTTTACACACTTTTATGAAACTTTTTTCATTTTTAACGATCAAAATCAAGCGTTACCAAGAAAATCCGATTCTGAGAACAAAGAGCGACTCAATCAGCGATACTTATCAGAAACCCGCGAACCCTCCGCCACACAAAGGCAAATTAACCTAGCTCCCATAAAAATACCATCAAACGCATCCATCCCCTAAAAATCCAATTCCGAACATAATACCCCCAATCATCTCTCAACAAAAAGCTTGCACCCCTCCGGCTTTCTATCGATCAGGTCGGCGAATGAAAGAAAGCCCGTCCCCTCCTCCGAAGACTCCGGCGATCGGCCAAGGTGCAGCCGGACTCAGCTGTGCATCCTCCCCCTCTTGGCTCGGGGGTGGGAAAGGGAGGAGGGGTAACGGGGAGCAGGCCCGGACCTCGCGCAACTCCGGCGGCGTCGGCGCGCCGAATCGACGCACCGCGAGCTGCGCCGGGGCGGATGATGCCGGGTCGGGTACTGCGCGGCGGCGGTGCAGTGAACGTGACCCTCAAAACGAGAATGCATGTACGGGCCGACCTTTCTCCGCTCCAGCCCGCCCCCCCCCCCTTCCTTCCTTCGCGCAGCGGGTGTATCCCTGACGCCCCCACCTACCGGCGGCTTTTAAAGCTCGAGTGTGCCTGGAGGAGAGAGAGAGAGAGAGAGAGAGAGAGAGGATGGGCCGGGGTTGCCAAGGGGAAGGATGAATCGGGGGTGGTTTTTCGGGGTTGGGCTCCGTTCGCCGGGAGAGCCTTGCTTTGCCGTCGGGGTGGGTCAAAGGTCAAGGTAGGGTGTTTTTATTTATTTTCGTGGGATGTATGACTAGAAAAGTTGATAAACATTTTGGAATGGTGTACTTTTCCTTATGCGTTGTGAAACGTGGAATTTGAATAAATGTAAAACTGCCTTTGCAGTCTTGTCTTTCTATTATTAATACCGAACTTCAAAGTTATATTATGAAAACTAATATTATTTTAATTACCTTAAAATAAATGTGGTCGTTTTTGCCAAAGAATACACTTTTTGTATTAAAAATAAAAAATTAAATACAAAGAAGGCTAAAAAAACTCATTTATTTTTGTACATCCAAGGAAATAGGCTCTTGTGAAGTAAAAAATTGGTTTTAACGCGCGAAAATAATAGATTTCTATTGACAGAGAAGATTTTTTTGTGTAAGTTTTAAACGCGAAATGACGTTTTACCACACAGATTCAAATACACGTCTGTGGTTGAAAAAACGAGGATTGATTTCCTTTCAATAGATAAATCTGATTTTTCTCCGGGCTTCTCTTTGTTCACGGCGGTATGTATTTTCGGGAAAATCGGAAATGAAATGCCTCAAGAGAGTCGAGGTAGACGATCCGATAGTTAAATCTTTTATGTTGGTTACAGTGGACAGCTATTTCCATTGGATTCAATATCTGGCTCTGAGTTTTTTGTTTACAGAATTGTGTTATTTCGACTCAATTCAATTTCATTGTACATTTTCCCCGTAATTGAACTGTCTTATACAGTTTTATTTTAAACCAAAGTGCATTTAATAATCAGTATTAAAAATTTACTGATAAATGAAATATTCGCCTGATTTTATTACAGCTCAATAGCCGATCTTTCCGGCTCAAAAATCAATTTCACGTCAAACGTCACCGCAAACGAGTTCGCGAACCTCCAACAACCAAAAAGCTCGTTCTTTCCTCTCAGCACTTCTTCATAACCTCAGCCAGCCCTTCAACCCTTCCGAGCCCCACCCCCGTGCCTTTCCCTCCGCGTCACTAAAACTCTGCGGTCCCGCAGCTGGCATAACGCGAATCGGTATTCCCCGCCGCGGCAGCGCCTGTCGCTACACGTCGAAATTAATGAACGAACGTCGCCAGCGGTGCTCGCGCGCCCGCTGCCGAGAAAGGAGAGCGGACCGGAGAGCGAGAGAGAGAGCGCAGAGCACCGGACGGACAGGCAGCTCGGGAACGCAAACCGCGCGACACGCACCGAACTCTCCGGGCTCTCTCCCCGTGTACGTGTATATACGTATACCGAGGATTTCCGGCGCCGACGATCGAAGCCCGCGCCGCGGCTGCTGCCGTGTTGCTGGCACATAGCGATGTAACACTGTGCCGGCCGGGCCGCGCAGATGGATCGAAATTAGCGCTCCGGGAAATTCCCCCGCTCTCCGATATTGCGGATCGTTTGCATTGCGGGCCGGCATGGATTGGCAAAAGCTGCAGTTTCATTAGGCGGAAGGAGCATTGCGCTGGATATTGTTGTGCCGACGGGCTCGGGTATTGCTTGCTTCATGAGCTGAAAAGTTGTTGTACTGCATTGGCTTGGATTAGGAGAGTTCGTTTTTTTTTTGTTTTTAGGTATAGTTGGAAATATGGTTAGAGTTTAAATGGTAAGCTGAATCGATCTTTTATTGGCCGCTGCATTCGAGAATCGTCGAAAAAATGCTTTATTTTTTATTGTACGCAAAATTTTGAAATTCTTGTTGGTCATAGAATAGCTAGAGTTAAAATACCCGTAAAATAAAAACTATATAATTTATCGACAGTTAATCGAAGTAAGGAAATATTAAGGTCGCTCGTATTGAATTCAGATATTATACCAGCTATATTAAAATCATCGATTTGCATTTAAATAATTTAAACTGCTCGATAATATCAGCTCATCAAACTTTCAACAACCCTCGAAACATTAATAAACCCCCGAACTATAACTCGAAAGAGAAAAATTCGCGGACAAACCAGAATTCTCATTTCCTCGAGTGGCCCCGTAATCCGTCGGCGAAAATCATCGACAAACTTATTCACCCCCCCGTATAAACAAAAAGTGTCCCCCATTCAACAGGTTCACCGTGTCGCGATGATCCTCCGCGCTCGGATGAAATTCGCCGCGAGTCGTTCCATTTTTGTCCGCGATTAAATCGAGCCAATCAAACTTTAATCGCCCGGCGCTTTTATAATACAAAAGCCGCGCCGAGAGAGAGAGAGAGAGAGAGAGAGACTCGGTGTTCCTCCGCGACTCGCGGGTCATCCCCCCACCCTTCCGGCGCCGCCACCCCCCGCGGTGGTTTCGCTCGGTTTACGAGGAGCAGACCGTCGTCAGGCGACATTATATACGTTATACGAGCCGCCGCCGCCGACGCTCGGCTATATATCCGCGAGCCGTCTGGGCTGCTCTCGGGCCTTCGTTATATAGCCAGACTGCCTGCGAGCTAAAAGCTATGGAGGAGAGCTGCTGCTGCTGCGACGCTCGAGGACTCGCGAATCAGGGGCGGCTCGATTGGAGGTGCGGTTTTGAGAAGATGATTGATTTTCGATTGGGTGCTGTTATTGTTTTATGGAGATTTTGCGGGCGAATATTGAGGTTCGGATTTGATTTGTTGGTTTGTGTAAGGAGCGAGGGGAGGGTCGAAGGTGGGTTCAATTAAAATCCGCTTTATTTAACGCACAATGTTTAATAAATATTAATAAACAGCAATTATCGAGTAAACATTTGGATTATAGAAGGAAGAAATTTTAAACAATAAATCAGTCGTTCACTAATAATTAATAATCTTTATTATTTACGGCACCCAAAATCAATACGTTAAAAAACAAATTCACGCAAATGACAAAAATCTAAACTCTCACCGTCACGTTATCACCCGACTCTCCAGCGTCCCTCTCAAAATCTTACACCCATCAGCTTGCCCTCGGCGTTCCTTAACAACCCTTACCAACACCGAAACTCTCCCGGCAGTGTCACTCTCTCGACCCCCGTACTTTCCTCACGACAAAGTTGAGGCAGGTTAGGGCCGCACGATCGTTTTTCCCCGTCGCCTCTCCGCCGTCGTCGAGCTTCAGCC
Source organism: Ormyrus labotus (assembly GCA_035582975.1). Lineage (NCBI taxonomy): Eukaryota > Metazoa > Arthropoda > Insecta > Hymenoptera > Ormyridae > Ormyrus > Ormyrus labotus. The sequence goes on along the minus strand of JAWWEO010000009.1, from coordinate 28,265,746 downwards.
CTTTCTTCGATTGACGTTCATTATGCGAGGCCACGTTTTATTGTCGGTTCGGCTCGACGCTCCGGACGCACTTTTACGAAAGGCGGCTTTTGTGTGCGCGCGCGATGCCGATTTGTTGTTTCTTTGTCGCTGCTCGGCCCGCGCATTTCTTTCGTTGCGGAAAGGGCGAAGGGACGCTTTGTTAGGGAGCTGTTTTGCGTTGTAAGCTGTAATATAAGGTTTGCTTCGTTTAGCTAAGAGTTTAAATTAAATTAAATTATTAACTTGTGACAAGGTACGTAAACGTATGACATATTTGGCAAATGTTGCATTGCTTTTTGATATTTATGTCGCATGACATGAATAAAATGTACAAAAGTTAGTTAAAATTTTTCCGAAGCATTTCAATTCGGAGGATTTATTTGACCTACTTTTCCATTCTTGGAAGGATCGTCTATATTATTTATATTAAATTTGATTTAACAGATATAAAATGGAAAAACATCGAATCGTGTTATTTAAAATTTAAACTTTAATTGATAAATAAAATCATTTGCGCGTACCAATCGGATTAATGAATATTTAATCTCCTGTTACATGGAAATGTATAAATATTGCTTCAAAATACAAACAACCCTTTCCACTTTCAGCTCACGCGGCCGGGAAACCCGGCAAAAATCCCCCGCAAACATCCCCGACCTCCTCAACAAACTCGGCGAAACAAAAATCCGGCTTATCCGACGCCTAAATCAGGGTGTCCGCAGCCCGGGACCGTTAATTATCCGCATCGACAAGAGTCCGCTCGTAAATCAGGATTCTGGAAGGTACATAAAATTCGCGGCGGCCGCACACACACACACACTCACACACGCGCGCGCGCGCGTATATACTCTCGGGGAAGGAACCCCCGAAGTTCACGTTCAAGCTCGCTCGGGGACTCGAGAGCGCAGCCCGGTGTCGACGACCCCGCGGCAAGGGCTGTATAGGACCTCCCGCTAAGGAATTCCATCGATATCGAGCGCTCTTTGCGGCCGCGGACTTCTTTTCCTGAATAATAGCGACGATGCCTCGGCGAGCCGACGGATTATATAACGCGGGAAAGGTGGGCTGATGCAATCCCGACGATCTTGTTGAGTGGTCGGGATTGTTTTGGCGAGTGTGCTGATGAAATGGCGATTTTTTTTTGGGTGGGAGGGAAACAGAACGGTTTCTCCGATGGTTTTGCTCGGGATTTCGAGGGAATTGACAACGTTAGCGATTTGAATTGTTAAACGAGGGGACGCTCGTGCGGTAATCTTACAAACTTTATCAAAAGAAAATAGTCTGAATAACTTATTTAGTGAAAAAATGAAATTTTTTAAAATCAATAATGAAAGAGTATATTAATTTTTTTTAAAAAAAAGTTTAGCCTTCATCAGCCAAACCGTCATCAAATTTCGAGAAGCTCCAACGCAAGCTCAAAGAATCCAAAACCATCCTCGGTCTCCGAAGGAGGAAAAATAATTTTTCCAATCCCGCAACATCTCCCCGGCGGTGACTCGCTCTTAGGGCAGTTCCTGCTTGTGTCAGGCACAGCTTGGGGTAGGTCAACGCACGGTTTGTGTCGCCTGGCAACCTAACAGGTCTCTCCCCCGAGCCTCCTCTCTCTCTCCCTCTCTCTCTCACGGCCAAATGCATCGCGCGGGTAGCCCTTCTCGCATTTTCCCTTTTTTTTAATCAATGCCCCATTGTGCGGCTCCGCGCGATTGTTTGAGAGCGGCGCGCGAAAGGCTTGTCGTCGGGCTGCTGCTGCTCTCCACCCGGCCGGGATCGAAAATCCGATCCGCGGAATTTCGAGCGACACAGGCGGACGGGATTTTTTTTTCGGGCGGTCGAGCGGGGAACCTCGTCGGTGCCTCGAGTGCAGGTAGGAGAGCGCTGGCGGTGCTGCGTCGGCGGACGTTTGACGTCAGAGGGGGATTTAAAGCGGGTCACGTTGCCCGGGGAATCGATACTGAATTCTGCTTTGTCCAATTAATTATTAACGGATAATGACAATGTCGGACTAATTGGGATTTGTCTTATCTACGGATGAAGTGTTTTGTTGGAATTTTTATTTTGTAGTTCGAAAAATGTGGTGTTTTGATATTGGCATGATATATCTATGTGAAATTACAAAAATAATTGTAAGATTTGCGTTGAAAAGTAAAGAAAAATATACTTTTATGGATTAAATTTTCGATAATTAATTCCTTCTCTTAGCTTTATTTCTTATTTTTTTTTTTAGTATTCTGGGATAGTCTAAATCATGGAAAGAGAAGATTAAAATTGTTAATAACAACTGCAACAACAGTCGATAAACAAATCTTTTTCAATTTTTCCAATTACATCGCATTTTAACACTTCCAGCAAAATCGCCCTAACAACCTCCTCCGCTCTCGACTCCCTATCTTCGAGCGATCGGAAAAACTCGGAAATTAACCCATTTCCATAAAACGATCCCCGTCGCCGCTGTCGCGTGCGTGTCCGCTCGCATCTCGCTCGTTGCGCGCGAAACAGCCTCTCTCAGTGGGTGTTCGGGCGCGCGCGTGGGTCGGTCCGCGTGCTCTGGAATTGGGTTAAACTGCCAGACAATTATGACAGGATGTGATTTGGTCCGCCTCCCACCCTCTCCCCGCTCTCGCCCGGTTCTTTCTCAGCCGTCAATTTCTGCGAGCACGCCACGCGGACGTCGGGCACGCACGCGCGCTCGTTTAAGCTGCCTTCTTCGCATTTTCTTGGCCCCTTTGTCGGCGAGGAGTGCCGCTGACGGGGGGGGGGGGGGAGGAGGGATGGGAATGGTGACCTGATTTTTTTTTGAAGGGGAAGGGGCGGCGGTTTGGGAGGAAGGGCTTTGGGGGTAGTTGGGATGCAGGTTTTCGACGTTTTGCAACGAGTGCTTTTTGCATTCGTTACTTATTGTTAAGAAACGCACTAATATTTAACTTTCGTTAATAGAAGAAGGCACATAATCCAAATGCTATTTTCGCCTCGATTAAAATGGAGAGAGAAACGGAGAGAGCGATCGTCTTTTATTACAATAAAGAAACAAATCGTTATACGTGCTCCTGCCAATCAGATGGAGAACATCTGCGCCCGTCGGTTCTACAAGAATCCCCGTGACTTGACAGTGATATTTGCTGTGAGATTCTATAATCTTATTTTTCTTTCTTACTTTTACTCTCTCGCAGTGATTTCCCCTGCGAAACACTTTTTAATTTTAATACAATTTTCTCTCTCTCTCTCTGTCTCTCTCTCTCATTACGAACACTGTATCACTGCATACACTTTGTATTTTTTGTGAATTCGTATTGTTTTAAATTCATTTTTAACCATTGAAATAGCTTACATTACCCATTTAACAAAGATTTAAAAGTTACTTAACAACAACAATAATGTAAACATTAACCTAGTCTACGAAAGAGAAGTTAATTTTTTTAGGTTAATTTTTAATAATCACAAATTACTTTCACGCCGATCCAGCAGTAATTTTCTACAAAACTTCTTGCCGCATCATCGAAGAACGATTCAACGCGTCAATATAAATAAAATTCAATTTTCAATGTACCTTTTCACCCGACCGGCGTCTCTCGCGAGGAACACCGCCTCTCGGCCTCGCCTCGTTATCCCCGCAAACAAGAGTCGAGCCAAGCCCTCGACCGCGGAGCTTTTTTGCACTCGAGGCGCCCTCCGGTATCGCGGAAAGCTCGCCTAAAGTCCCAATTACCGGTGGCGCTGCGGCAATTTGAAAATTGCCTAAACAGGGAGCGCGGAGAAAGTCACGTGCCGGCCGATTAGCGCGGCTCTCTCTCTCTCTCCCGTTTCCGCGCGCGCGCGCGCACTTTTCCTCGAGAGACCGCGACGTATGGCGGCGCGGATATAATTTATGCTCGCGTGCGCCGCCACTCGAGAGCTGCTTCGTTCGAGTTTCGAAAAACAAAGAAACGGCCGGTGCGGTGGGAGCTTTTTTGTTTTTCCCGGCACCGAGTTTTTAAGAGCCTCGCGGCTCGGGGAACGTTTTGAGGAGGCGGCCGAGATTATTTGGTAATTAGGCGGGAGGAGAACGATCGAATCGGGAAGCGCTTGGATTTTGTAAAAAAGTATTTTAAGTAAATATATTTTATACGGCGCTAAAAATCGCTTTTTCAAGTCGTTTCGCACGCGAATTTTGTAACGCCGCGCGAAGTTTCGGTCCGTCGCTGTAAATAAACCTTATCGCCCACACGTTTTTTCGTGTTTTCAAACACCGCGCTCCGCGCAAAACTTTGCGCGCAAAAAATATACCAGCGTTATAAATAAACCGTTCGCCGCGGCTTCTCCTCGGCCCGAAAATATACTCGTACATAAATTCAAGATCACGGAATCGAGCGGACTCGCGTTGAAAATTTCTTTCACAAGCTCGCGCGCTCGGAAACCCTGACCTCGACTTATCAAAGTAATTCAGCGATAACTTTTTTCTTTTTTTTAAAAATAGATTCTAGGACGCTCCGCGTCTTCGTCGCCTCTCTCGCCTTTCCTCCGTCAGCTGAGCCACACTGCGTTATTTTCGCGGCGCGCGTATATAAGGATGAATCGATAAATTTGTATCGTTCGGGCATTGGCATTGGCGAAATTCTCGTCGCGATTTGAGGTCAATGTATTGTTACGCAACGGCAACGAGCGCTTTTTTTTTTTTAATCTAAATTACGCCGTCGAGATAAGGCCGCCGAGCGCTTTGCCCGAGTGATTCATTTCCTTTCCCCGAATTCGAAATTTTTCATCGTTGGCTACGTGTGTTCTCGCGCGTTTTACGTTCTCGTTATGAATCGGTCGCTGTTTTGGCGGTGCGATTGAGTCCTTTTTTTAGTGGCTTTGATAAATCTGAGTTTGTGTCTATTAATTCTAATGTGATAGAAACATCTTCATTTTAGCTATTATGATAATGAAATTTATGTAATTTTGAATGTTTGGTGTGAATTCAGCCATCTTCAGAAAGATTTCTTATTTAAGAAAAATAACAGTAATACAGAGTAGATAATCATTTCAATCCAAACTTTTCAATTAAAAAGAACTTGTATGAAAAATGAAACATAATATAATAGATTTAAGTTAAGCCCGCTTCTCAATCATCTAGTTTATACATTTCCCAAATAAAGTGTCATTTTTGTAAATTTTCCCGCAAACCCCTTAAAATCAGCGCCGCATTAATTAACGATTTCCCAATTGCACCGTCGCTACGCCTGCGAAAGAAGCCAAAAATCTCGAAGCTCACCACACAAACACACACACACACACACCGTAAGGCCTCTCAAAGAGCAACAATCTACCGGGTAGTAGCTCGGCGACCTCCTCGAGACAGTCGCAGAGAGTCGGGGGCGGCGGGCGGCGCCTCTCCCGAAATCAAGCCTCTCTCTCTCTCTCTTATCGCGGGGGGCGCCGACAGGAATGCGCAGCGGGAAGAAAGGCCGAGGGGAAGTGGGGGGCGGGGGAGGAGGGCCGCTCGCCGGGCAGTAGATTAAATTCGAAAGCGGCCTAGAGGAGCAGCTCGCGAGAGCGAATTCGCTCTGAAATATACATGGCCGCGTATATGTCAGTGCACGGCGAGCGCACAGCAGCAGCAGCAGCAGCAGCGGCGTTGCTGCTGCTGCTGCGGGGTCAACGACCCGTCTGCTCTCTCTGTCGCTTCGCGCACATATAACCAACACCCCGATGCCATACACCACTACCAGATGGAGCTCTCTCTCTCTCTTTCTCTCCTCCACTCTCTCTCTCTCTCATTCACATTCTGCCTGTCTGTTCGTCTCTCTTCCTACTTCTCTCTTTATTTCGCGTACACTCGGCTCGGCTCCGGCTCTCTCTCTCTCTCTCTCTTTCTCTATTGTGCGCGAGCGCGGAACCTAGCCGAACCTAGACTAGACGCTCCGGAGAGCTCGCAGGGACACACGGACTGAATCCCCGGTAATTCGTGTAACGAACTCGCGCAAGGCGATGGGCAAAAAGATGATGAGGATATAATGCGAGAGAGAGAGAGAGAGAGGGAACAGGCTGAAATGCCGGGCTGAATTTCGTTTCGCCGCCGCGAGTCCCTCTGCTATTTGCTCGTTCTTTGTTTTCTTCCTCTAGCTTGTAATTCGTGGCTTTGTGACTCGAGTTACGATATGCCACCGTAGACGCTGTGGGCTTTGTCGCCGCGTCGGGGGGCTAATGAGCGATTGGAGATCGCGAGAGTTTAATTAAAAATTTTGTTTTAAAAGAAACGCCAGAGATAATGGATTGTTGTGGCGCTGATTAGAAGCCACTTGTTTGGCTTTGAAAATAATAACCTTTCGATAAGAATCTTAATAGAAAAACATATTATTTAAGAGATTTGAATAAACAACGAAAACTGTTTGTCTGTGTATTTTTTTTTTTTTTTTTACTAAAATTATCAACGTTATCTAATCGCTTTTTTTATTTATAAAATTTTTTTACTCGAGAAATACGTCAATAATCTCCTCGCGTAAACACTAAAAGACCTTCCGAATTCCAGCATTGAACTTCAGTCGCAGACCACGTACAAAAAAAAGCATCAAAGTGACAGAATCAAACACGCACTCATTCTTATCTAAACGAGAAAAGCAAGCTCGGCCAAAAAGCCCAACGAAATAATCAGCCCGTAAATTGCCATAAGCTCGGCGGGTGGTTACGTCACGCCCTCTCCCTCCCTTCTTCCCGCCCCGCTTCCCCATCTCTCCTCCCCCCACCGCCTCGTGACAAAACTCTTTAAAATAACCCTATTTTCCCATTTCGAAAAGTCCCCGCCGAGAACCGAGGCGGAAAGAGGCGCGCGTCAAAAATAGTTAGGCCCCGCGGCTCGGCGCGAGGAAAATCAATTTCTCCCGAACGAAAAAAGCCCCTCCGGGGCGGGGGGGAGGAGGGGGCGGAGGGGTAGCATCCGAGCTTTCGGCGCACGTGTGTACGGAGAGTGGGAGAGGGGAGGGGGAGGACGGGCGGGCGGTGGAGGGGAGTCCGCTCGGGAGTAGTAGGTGGGCGCGCGCGTTTTCACGGTCAAGCATATTGATTTTCCCGTCGACGACGACGACGGCGGCGGCACCGGCGGAAGGAAGAGGAAGAGAGAGAGAGAGGAAAGAAGAAGCGGTCGGCTCTCTTGGAGTGCATCCAAAGGCCGTTGAACCCGCCCGCCGGCAGAGCTTTTCTGGCAGGCTCCAGGCGAGAGAGAGAGAGAGCGGTCGCGGAGTATAATGCGATAATTGTTGAATCCTCGACGCCCGCGAGGTAAAGCGAGCCGCGGATTTGGGAGCACGCAAAAATTTAAGAAGTTTCCGCGTGTCTGCGGCCGAGTCGACGGGGTAACGGGGGGATTAGGCTTGTTTGGCGAGGATGGAGCCTTTTTTGGACGGGTTTTGTTCTCGAGTTTGTTTAGATTACGCTGTGCTTTTTACAGGGGGGGTTATTTTATTGTGGATTTTGGCCGCCGAGTGCATTGTGATGGAGTGCATCAATGCTTCTTGAAAAAAATGCCGACGGAAAATGAGGAATTAGCGATAATTATTTGTGTCTTCGTCTGCTTATCCTTTTGTTTTAATTTTTAAGAATTAACAGTACATACATTTTTCAATTTCGTTATAAAACAAACATACAAATATTATATTTATAGTCCTACAAACTGATGGCAGTGAAATTTTCATGCAGACGTATCATTACGTCTCAATCGTATCTATTTTCTACCTCAAGTATTAATATGCTAATAAGCATTTCTAATTTTGTCATTGTGTAAGGCCTTATCGAACTTCCTTTCTATTCGCATGCAAAACCATTAGGCCTCTCATATTTAATGCACAGAAAACACAACTTCCAATAATATCCCTAGCAACCGAAATAACTTCCAAAATAATAACCAACCTCCCCCCCCCCCGCGATTCGATCGACCGACAATTTTCCGCGCTCATTCGATTATCCAAGCAGCCGCGTCGGTATTCCGCCCGCCGACTGCAAGGCTCCTAATTACCCCGAGCGTTTCCATCAACGGATCTTACGCGCTCGCGGGAGGACGGCCGAGCATCGGAGAGATTTCCGATTAGCCGAGAGGGCGGAAGGAGCGCCTCTGCCTCGGAGATGCGGCAGCCGTCAGGTTCTATGAACTTGGCGCAAGACGGAAGCCAATCGATGGAGCTTGATGATTTCTAGGACGCGGAGCGCCAAGCTCGGACGGGGCCGCGGGCTTTCGTTTTTGCTCGATGGCTCGGGCGAATTGAATGTGGTGGTTTTTCGGTTGGAAAAATTAATTTTATTTGGGCCCTAATATCGAGCAAATATTTTTGACAAATTATTACGGTCTTATTGTGATGTGTGAATAATAACTAAATTACGGAGGAAAAGCGCCTCTCGAGAATACAAATCCACAAAAGCTTCAACTGCTATAGAATCGAACTTCCATCGGTTTTTCGTAAAAACCCTATTGTGTGCCCGACAACGACGAACTTCAAAAAATTGCCCAATCGAAAGCTTCCATTCGTCACTTCCCCCTTCAAAGCGTCCATTCGACAAATTCCTTTTACCCCAAACTTCACAAAAGTAACTCCCGACCGACGTTACGTCTCAGGCTCTTTTTCCACGGCTCAGTCGTTCGTCTCTCCTTCCCGAAAAGCTTCTCCTCGTCGAACGGCGAATAAACGGCGCGAGATATACAATTGCGCCGAGGCGCCCTTGGCTCTCCCCAAGGGATGGGATCGAAAACAAACGAAGATGCGCTGGGAGAATGAGGAAGCGGCGGAGGGAGATCAAAAGAGAGAGAGAGAGCGACTAAAAGCAGCAGCGCTTCGTGTGCCTGGGTCCGTGTGTGTGTGTGTGTGTTTATCGAGTTGGGCTCTTTGAGGTGGGTGAAAGTGGCGAGAGCCTCGTCTTTTTGCCTGGCCGATCGTTCGAGTATTGATTTAATGGCTGCTTTGGGGGTGTTCTATTTTGAATTTTTGGGCTTGTTTTCGTTATTTCGACGGGTTTGAAGTTGGCTGCTTTGAGGCTCCGATAAGACGCGGACGGTAGTAAAACTTCAGTTAATGGGTTTATTTGGATTCGAAGTGCAACGGAGTTATTGCCTTCGATTCGGAATTCGCTCTGACGGTTTGCTAATTTGAAGATTTCGTTGGAAAGTTCATGGATTGGATTATGTGGAAACTCTTCGAAATTAAGTTTGTTTCTTGTACTTTTTATTATAGGTATACAAACTAATGCAAAAATAATCGCGACCTCATTCATATTGAAATAGAGTTTATGCTACATTTTTTTTTTGCTTTTTAGTATATGAATAATTTGTTCGCACTCCGGCTACTGCTATGAAATAATTCGTTAATTACAATAGAAAGCCGTTCGATGTAATCACGGTCAATGTCTCAAACACAATAAAGCTCGCAAGAAGAAAGAAACTTAATTAAGAATTTCTCAAAGTACACAATCAATCAGCCCCTCCCAACAAAATTATACAAAACCAACAGCCAGCGAAGAAAAACTCAAAGCGGCAGAGGAAGGAGAGAGAGAGAGAAAATATCGAAGAAAAAGAATCGGGTGCTCGAGATGCACAACACAGAGAGAGAGAGAGAGAGAGAGCAACTAAGGCGTGTGCCCCTCTCTCTCTCTCTCTCTCTTTCTTGAAGGGTCGGAGGGACGCATGTGCCTTGCTCGCGCAACAACGATGTATTTCGGTGCAGCGAGAAAGAGAGAGAGAGCGCGCTTCATGCACCGCGCGTAGAGGTCAATGCCCGTCCTTACTCCCGACCCGAGCCAGTCTCGCGCATGCGCGCCGAGCAGCAGCGGCAGCAGCAGCAGCAGCAGCCCCGGTAGGGGCGAGAGAGTCGTCGTAAATGGGAAAAATGAACAAACATCCAGTAAAGATGAGAGAGAGAGAGAGAGAGGGGAAGCGCCCGCTGGCACGTACGAGCCTTTCTTTCCCGCGAGCGGAGAAAGAGACAGATCTCCTTTAAAGCGCCGCTCTCTGCACGTCGGGAGAGTGCACGGCCTCATTGATTAACATTTCAATCCGAGAGCCACGTATTCTTCTCTCTCTCTCTCTCTCTCTCTCCGAGTGCCTTTTTCGCGACAACCGCGGAGAGAGAGAGACGGAGAGCTTTGTGCGAGAAGGATTATGCATGCGGAGAGAGAGCCGCGTTTATATGGGGATTTATAATTTTTTGAAATGCACTACTCGACAAAGGTGCGATGCGAAGTAGGGTAAGCGCAGTCCATATTTTCAGAAAACAACGGCGGCCCCGCCGCGTTCGTCGGAAAGGAGGCGAGCTCTCGGAGAGCTTTGTCATGGAGATGCGAGGCGGCCGGTATTGACGGATCGATTCTCGCGGCGCGCTTTTTTTTTCAAGTTTGTAAAAATAGGTTTGCCGCATGCACACACACACTCGGCCGGACATTAAAGTTTCATGTTTGCCTCGGCTGCATTTGAATGACTTTTATTTTCAGCTTGTAAGCTCGGCGGTAAGGAGACGCGGTTTTTTTTTTTTTTTAGCAACGGATTTGTACCGCTTGTTTATTTTGAGAAAATGCGGTGGATTTACCGGTGGGATTATTGAAAATTTAACGAGCAAGCGTTGTCCTCTTAATTTTAAATTATTGTACTTACGACAAGTAGAGCAGAGAGGGTAAAAGGCTGCTTGTAATTAGACTTACCTAAAACAGAAATAAAACATCGTCATTAGCATAATTTTTTTTTAAATTGCTCGCACACGAGTACCATAAATCGCAAACCCCAAAATCTCAATTTCCGCGCTAAACAAAAAAGCACCCGCAACATCTTACAAGATGCAAACAGCGATATAGCCCGACCTCCCCAACCGCAACCACTTCCAGCGCCATTCATCGCGCTCGCAGCGCGGCTGGAAGGAAAAAAAACGCGAAAACAAAAAAAAAAGGAAAAGAAGCAGAAATGACCATTTCGCGCTCGCTCGCGATATTAACGTCACGTCCGCGGGAAATCCCAGGCGGCGCCGAGACAAAACACTTGCGTATGCGTTATCTCGAGCGCGGGTTTTAATGGCGCTCCGCGGCTTTATATTCCGCGCCGCGCGTCCGAGGCAGACGCTCGTATTTTCATTGGCAAGTGGCGCGGGGATAAAAGCCGATTGATTTGCCGAGCACTCGTGATTATTATCCCGGGCTTCTTTTTTCAGTCAAATACCTGCTTAATGGACGCGCTTGATAACCGGGGGAGTCTGGATGTTGCGCGAAACGAGAGGATTCGGCTTCGTGTAATCGAAATGACTCTTTGGAGATATATTTAGTTTTGTTCTTTTGTTCTTTAACGAAGCATTGAAAAAATTCTAATTCCCGCGCTCGAAGAATTACGCGGTACTAAAATTAGATCCACCGAACGCCACGCGCTCGAGCGAAACACGTCGATTCAAAGCCCTCGGCGAAAGGAAAGGATGTCGAAAAAGCGTCAGCGATAACGCATCAAAAGCAAGCCGCCGCCGCCGCCGCCGCCGCCGCACAAAAGCTCGGGGGAGGAGGGGGGGTAAGAAGAGAAAATCGCGGTAATGTCGGCGCATTATCCGCGCTTACGCTCGTTGCTTGGCGCTCGCACGCGGTGCGCAGAGAGGGGGGCGGTGAAGTAATCCGCCGGCAATGACCGGAATGAAAAAGAAAAGAGGGCGAGAGAGAGCGGATGCGTAAGTGTCGTTCTCTCGCGAGCTGCCCCCCTCGAGAGATGATGCGAGCAGCGTACCTTCGCCCCTTTCCCGCGTTCGCCTCTTGACGTCTTCCTTTTTTTTTCTTGATGAATTTTGCCCCGCGCGCGTGGTGTTTACTCTGCTTTTCGCGCTTTGATTCCGCGCCGCGAGAGCCTTTCTCGCGTCTTATCTTTTTCTGAACGTGAGGACGGGATTTGATTGTATAAGGCTCCTTTGTCATCGACGGGGTGGATAATGGATGTGGTGATGGTTGCGTTTCTTTTTTTTTTTTTTTAATGCGAGCGAGGATTATTGATTAATTATTTAGAAAATTCGTACAAAACGTAGGAATGGAAAGCTAGTAAAAAAGCGGCTATATAAACTTTGTAGAAACATTAATATTACAAACATCAAACATAATTACTTTCAATTTTACACAATAGAATAAAAGAGCTCTTCTCCTTTATGGTTTTTGAAATCCACCGGCTTGAAATGCTTTTTTTAATCTTTTGTAAAATGAAATCGATAAAGGAAGAGGGCAAAGAGCGGAAAAATCGAGAGGGGGGAGAAAAGGATTTCAAAGGGGGGCCGCATAAAGAAGAAAATGCGCGAAGGGAAAGTTAAAGGAGCGTGGAAAACAATGATCGTGCAAAAGAACCCTTCTGTTTCATTCAAGGGATTAAAGGAGTGCAGTCCGAATGTGGGGGGGGGGGGGTAAGAAAGTGAGGGACCCCCCCGTTATGTTTGCTCCTTTGAGAGGACTATATTACGCATAAATATCCACGATTTTAATTAATATTATACATTGAAGAAAATTGTTTTTTATTATTAATTTAGTAAAACGTATTTTTTCAATTTAGATACAAATTTAAAAAAAATAAATAATTTCTCCTCACAATACAAACCGCATTTTATCGACCTTAATCCACTTCGACGATTTCTAAATACCGAAAATCACCAATAAAAAAAAAGAATGAAGCGTCCATCGTCAAACACTTACCGTCCGCTAATAAAAACGCTTAAAATCCGCTCATTCGCGCACTCAACATCCGGGCATCTCCCGAATCCTCTCCGCCCCCGAAATAGCCGTCCACCTAATCAAACGGCACTCGAAGCCGCGAGAAAAAGTTCCCGACTACGGTCCCACCTCCCCCTCTCGGGCGCGCTGCGTCATTAAACGAAACGACGCGCGTCCAAACAAACAGAGCGGCGCATCGGCGCGATCGTAAAAGTCCCCCCGCGCGCGAACGAGCTCGCCGAAAGAAAGAAGGCTCGCTACGTTTACGATCTCGCGCGGAGCTCGATCGCGCGCGGGGCTATATAAATACGGGGGGGGGGGGGGCTCCGAGTCTCGGCAAAAATACGCGGGACGAGATCCGCGGCCTATGAACTGCGTTTACGGCGGCGGGTCGCGATGATTTTTCGGGCGGGCTGCGCGAGTCGTTGAACCGGACGGGAGCGTCGGCGCGGCGCGGGATTTTCGCCGCGCGCGATCGTTTTCGCGGCTACGTTTTGTAATCGCTCGATACGGTTGGGCGGAATGGGGTGCGAAGGTGTTGCGGCGGTTTTGATTGGAGGCCCGGAATTCTTTTGGAATTTGGATTGATGACGATTATTGAAGATTATCAGTTCTGTGGGAGTCGTGCAAAGTCTTTGCTTTTGCTGCGGATTGGCTTTCACATTAGAACAGTACATTTAAATTGATACTCAATTATTGTATTTCATTAGACTTAACGAAAAGCAAAATTGTGTCGACCCAGAAGTACGCTGCTCAATTCCAACCAAACGCGAGCATTACCCTTCCATTTTCCGGCCAAAAGATAAAGCCTCACCTGACAAACCCTTCGCAGGAAGCAAAACCAAAACCAGCCAATTTCCGCCCGCCTCCAAACCGAAAACTGCGAGCCCTCACGCGAGCGAAATCCAGCGTCGCTCGCGGAAAAAGCTCCGCGCGGCCGAAGAATCGGGAGAGAGAGAGAGCCGCGGCTCTCTCACCGCTCGCGCGAATCATCGACTCCGTCGTGTCATTGCCCCTGCGTGGCGCTCGCGGCCTGTGTAAAGAAACCGGCGAACTGCAATTATCGCGACTCGCTGCCGGGCTGCTCGCCCAGCTGCGTTACGTACTGGCTCGCGCCGGTAATGAAGCTCCGGCACTCTCGAGCCACCCGCGCGCGCGCAGCCTTCGCGGTGGTGATGGGGTCATGGATCGTGGACGCGGGCTTGATTGTTTTTGCGGGAAGGAGAGCTCGGAATTGCTGATTTTTGATAGGCGCACGAACTTAAATGGGCGGTCGTCGGTACAATACGCTTTGACGGTGTTTTGGGTTTAACTGGGAAATCGGCAAGTGATAGAAGGTTTTTTTAATAGAATGCTGCACTTTATCATCAAATTGAGAAGAACAGTGCAATATACCAAGCTAAGCAGAAGTAGCCAAGATTGAAAAAAGAAAGTGAAAATCTGTTTAAACAACCCAGTACTTTTCGTCCAACGCAACAGGATTTTCAGATCAGAATTCGAGACCCGACAGCAGACCTTCCTCGAATTGAAATTCCTGCAAAAGTCAGCCGACGCGAATGCAATTTAGCATGCGCTAATAACACGAACGCGCACCGCGGCGCATTAATAACGTCGGCGGAATTTTCAAAAGCCCGGCTTTCTTTCTAAGCTGCGGCATATTTGATCCAGCGCATTCGATGAATGCGTAACAACTACACATAGAGACAGATGGGAGGTAGTTCGTCGAATCGGAGCTACTAATACACCCGGCGACGAAGCCATTGTCAGAATCTCTCCAGATTAAAAGCTACAAGGCCCCTCCTTAAAAGCGACGGGCAACTTTTCATCCGCGAAATTCGGTATATCATTATCAGCGAGCGACAACGCGCGCGTCTTGCAAAAGCGCATTCCCCGGCCATCCCGAAAGGGCAAGGTGGTGACCGGCGCGCGCATAAATTATCCTGGCCGACCGGAGCGCGTCGTCGGCGGCGGCGGCTCGGCACGCGCGCGGTGAAAGTCGCGGCCTCTTCCGCGAGGCGGGTGTTGTATAACGATCTGCTCTAGATGGTGCAGCGGGCAATTTTCCTCCTCTTCTTGCTTCTTCTTCGGAGGCCGTCGCCGCCGAGGCTCGTAATTCGAGCGAGCGGCGACTTTTCGAGGAAGTTGGAGCGGCGCGGCTTGCGTAATATTCCGCGCGCCGGCTGGTTCTAGTTCTTCGCCGCGGCGCGCTCTCTCCTTTTTTTTTTTTTTTTTTTCTTTTATCGCTAATTCTGGTGTAGTAGGCTCTCGGCTACGGGCAGGCTGCTGGTGCTTTTTGCGAGGCGGAGCTGCGCGCTTTTCGTCGACTTCCTTTTGAGCTTTTTTGTCGCGGACGCCGCGCGAGTGCGCCTGTTAATCATCGTTCGCGTCGGGCGACTGCTCCATATTTGCTCGTTTAGTTTTTAGCGCGTTGGACGCTGGCTTGGTTTTTTTGTTACTTCGAGTGATTCGGATGATGATTTGATTAAATATCGGTTTGTGAACTGTGATTAATTTAGTATAGTTAATCTCATTTTTTTTATATATATAAATTATTTAAAAGAAATTTTATATAACAAGATTTGGTGTTTTATCCCTATATAATCAGCATATTAATTAATTATTTAAGCGAGAGATGACCTACTTGAATCGACGATTCGCAAATGCAGGCGCATTGATTAATGTCTATAACGAGATAATTATATTGATAACCAGTTCGCAAAAAAGCCGAACGCTTCAGAATACTCTGCATAAATGAATCTTGCTATAAATCATTGCATATAATTACGAACGTAAACAGGGATATTAGGCAAGCTTACATAAAACCCCGCGAACCGATCTCCGGAAAAAAGCGGCAAAACGAAAGGACGTGTGTGTGTGCGATATATCGAAGGTCCAATCTCGCGTTAAATAAGTCATTGCCAGTCGAGAAGCAGCGCCGAGCCGAGTGGAAAGGCAGCTCTGAAATTGATCTATCTAGTCATATAGATTCCAGTCGTGATTGGCAGACTGCCACGGAGATCACGAAGATCGTGACGCGGAAGTCGGGCTATGCAATTTCTCTCTTTTCTCCTCTGTTTCTCTCTATTATTTTGCACTCCCTCCTTTTCTCGCTGCCGCGCCGCCGCAAGTTTCCTCGTTTAAAAGTGTCAGCTTTATCTTTGCAATTTTCGATCGTTTAAGTTTTAAAGGAAACTTTTCGTTTCGAATAGCATGTAACAGTTTTGAAAACATAATGAGACACTTTCAATAAAGAACGTCTTTAGAGTCTCCCAAAAACTACCTCTTCGACTTCCCCGTAAAATCAGCGAATCCCCTTCGAAGACACTCGATCACCGTCAGGAGGGCCCTCGATTCGCGGACGCGGCGACACCGCAAGCGGCTACGTCAGGGCTGTGACTCGGGTCCGCGCGCGAATGAAAAGGCCACCGGGCAATTATCGCCGAGCGTCCAGGAAGAGAACTCGACTCCCCCCCCGTGTGTGTGTCTGCCGCAGCTGCACCGTTAAGCATTTTCACCGCTGACCCAGTGGGATTGGTGGCTCTTAAAACGGGAGGGGATATATCTAGCGCTCGAGGGAATTTGAAAATTTTAGTGGCAAAATTGAGGGAGAAATTCGTTTGCTTTGTAGGAGTTGCGTTTTTTGTGGATGTTATGTAAGAAGAAGGTTCTGCACAGTTATGGGTAAGAATAAGATAACAATCGAGGGTCGCAGAAATTAAGCTAATATTATTATATATTTTTACTTTATCGAGAAAAACGGCAACCGGGTTAATTAATTTTTGGTAGAAATACCAGGTATGTTTGTTCAATTTTAGCAACGTTCCGAGCAAATCTAATTGGCATACATAATTGGGTATTACGGCTGGATCATCAATTTACGTTGTTAATTGGTAAAAGTAAATACAATTAGTGCTATTCCAGATAAAAGCGTATATTAAATTGAGTAACGTTTTTAAGCCGATAAATTTATTGCAAGTCAAAATGGATTTCACAAATTACTTGAATTATTAACTACCTGAACTTCATTTTTAGCAAGTTTCCGTCTGATATTCTTGATTTACACGATGTTCAGTTTACGTTTAATTCATGTAACCTTTTTGCAGAGCTTTTATTTTATTCATGTATTAATTTTTGATTTATTTTATTTTATTCATGGATTAATTACGTAATTTATTTCAAAGTCTCGTAAATGGTCAAGGTAAGCCTCCTCCTTCAAAAATTCTTTTTGCGGACACTTTGTCAGTAGAGCAATTGTAAATATTGTATCTATCTCTGTAAAATCAGATACCAAAAAACAGGATTTTTCCGGTATTCTTTTACGTTACGTAAAATCATATTTACGAACTCAATCAATCCGACTTTTACCACTTGGACAAGTACAAGAAACGATCCGTCTAGTTCTCGGTAAACCTTGCAAAAAGTACGAAACCACGAAGCACAAAGAAAGGTGCACTAGTCTAATCAGTACCAATAATATTCCAGCAGACCGAACGACCAAAACTCCCCGTAAACCTCTCGAAGCCAAAACCGGAATTTCGCAAAAAAATCCCTCTCGACTCTCATGGAAAAGCGGCCGCGCGCCGAACAAAGCTTTCCCACGGAAGCCTTTCGATCATCCTAAATAAAGGCAACCTGACTCTCGCGCTATCGGCTCCCGTGGCGGCGTAAAAGCACCACACGTATATCGACCCCGCGCGAAAAAAGGCTCGCCTAGCCGCGCCGCGCTTGTTTACCACCGGCCGCCTCTCTCGCTTACTTGCGCGGGAGGCGGCGACGGCGTCGGGTGCAGGTCAGTAACCAGGTCACTCGCGCGCGCTCCCACCGCGGCTACCGGACTCGGCGCGCGCGTCACGTGACCCCGAGGAGTGATGCAACACCGCCGCCGCGCTCGCGGAAAATGTGCGGCATCGCGCCGATCGAAATAGAACTTCCGCCTTCGGAGCGAGGCGCCGCTTTTGCGGGGCTTAGCGCGAACGGTTGCGGAGGAAGGCTTTCACGTTGGGGAGCTTTTTTTCTAGAGTTTTCGACGGGAGGAGAGGGGACGAGGTTTTGCACTTGCTGTAAGTTGACTAAAAGTACCTTTGCAGAAAAATATTTATTCGTTTTTTTAGATTCGAAACTTAAAAACGTGCGAAATTTGCTCCATATTTTAATTTGCCAATTGTCAACAAAATTCTTCGCATTCTTGCTTGACCAATCATTCCGTAAGATATTTCTGCATATTGCGTATACTTAAGACGGTAATTTACAAGTTACGTTTTCATTACATAACACTACATTTATACTTGTTAATACATTATTACCCGTTTTCCTACAGTAACGATATTCAAACACTACAATACATCTGGCATCCTTCAAAGTCGTCGCTTCCGAAAGCTCATACCAAGAAAACCCGTCGCAAAAAGCCCGAGCCAAAAAGAAAAAAAGGAAAAAAAAAAGCTCCGACACCCGGCGAACTCTCCGCGCAAACATCTCAATCAACTCGGTCGCGAATTCCCCCCTCCGCCAACCTCGCACCGCCACCGCATCGGCATATCCGCGCACTGCGCGAAAGAGAAAGTTCGGGAATCGGAGAGCCGGTCGGCTTATCGGCGTCGGGTTTTAGTTCTCGGCCAAGTCGTTTTGTGCGCGCGAGCGAGGCATTGCCGAGACATTGTCGTCGTCGTCCTGCCGAGCCACGCGCGAAGCCGCGCGCAGAGGGAAGGAGGAAGGAAAGCCACTCGAGATTAATTCCTGCCGCCTTCCGTTACGGACGCGACCAAGGTTTAGGTTACTCGCGCGGACTCGCCTCTCTCTCTCTCTCTCTCTCTCTGCACACTTGACGAGGAAACCGGAAGCTCGCCCGAGTCGCCGCCACCGCGGAAAGGATTGCGTTTTTTATAGACGAGGAAGAGAGATTCTTCGAGCTTAATTAATTAGCTTGGCGTGCTTTTTTTGAGCTTTGGAAAAAGTCGATAGAGCCGCAATCACTTAGGTAGACTGCTTTTTCGCGCAAAATATACAAGTGCTTCCACCTCGATAAATTTCCGTTCAGTCCAACATTTTAATCGCTCCTAAACGCTACAATGCCCTCAGCCACATCAAAGCCCCCCGGCAAAAAGCGGGTCTAAATCTTTAGCAGCCGGCATTCCGGGGCGACACTTCGCGTCTCTCGCGTCGCGGGCCATCCGCTCGTAAATCCTCGCCCGCCGCCCATCTACAAATCCTCCGCGGCGTCTCTCTCTCTCTCGCTCTCGCTCTCCTACTTTTTCTCCGCGCGAGTGCATAGCTTCTTACGTCGAGCTGCACCGAGTATTTTTACGCGCGAGTCATCGCTCCCACGCCTCGCGGTATTTTTGCCCTCGAGCCGAAGACGAGTAACGACGCTCGATGTCACTGTGCGTGAAAGTACGCCAGAGAGAGAGAGAGAGTGAGAGAGGGACAAAAAGAGAGGTAATTAAGAGAGGCGAGTGTTTGCGAGAGCGAGGATGAGTTGCCTCGTTGTTTGTTTGGCGGTCTCTCGCCGATATTCAACGAGTGCTTCTTTTTGCTTTTTTGCGATATTTTTACTGCCCGCGGAATTCGGTGTAATCAGTCTATTTTCGTTGGCGTAGTTTCGTTCCTCGTCGGCGAGCTGCTTATTTATAAATTATTGTGCTTTTGCAATTCGGAGCGTAGACTGGGACTGGATATCTCCTGAAATTTCCAAGTGGAATCCTAAAAATAAAGCCGCAGTTTGACAAATACAAATTGAAGCCCGGTCGTTGAGCGATAAAAATTTATCAAGGATTAAACGCGCACCTCCTCGCCGTGTAATTCGCGCTTAAAAACGCGTTTCGTAACGAATTGTAAATCGCAGCTATATAAACATTAAATCAGCGACGACGCAATCAAAAGCAGCCGAAGCGGGATAATAAAATAGAGTGAAAGCTAAAAAAGGAAGCGGCGGCTCGTTTTTGCCGGTGGAAGAGAGAGAGAAAGAGGCGGGAAAACAGGAAAGGAAAGGGGAAAAAAAAGACATTTAAAGAGTGCGCGAGAATGAATGACAGCGGAGAGGGAAAAATATGAAGTGCCGCGTAGCTGCGCGAAGCTTGAAAAAAACCGGGAAGACGAAGACGAAGAAAAAGGCATTTCGAGGAGTAGCGAACTGACGATTCCCTCTCGCTCTTGAATTCCTCGCGAATTTCGAATATTGTCGCCGATGGAGAGAAAATTAAGATTCGAGCTTACTTTCGGACTCTTTTCGTTTCGAGGGCAGGATGTACAATTCAATGGAGGCGTATAAAATATTTAACATTTTACGATTGTTTTGAAGTTGGTAAATTTAGAAGATGTAAATTAGGAATATTTATTTTCGTAAATTATTATTATTATACGAACAATTGTCTGTATTAATACTGTCTTATACATTAATTATTACCCAATCTATACAAGTTTCAAAATAAATTCTCCAACAAATATTACATTACTATTCCGGTAACTGAAATTCATTCTCCAAACATTAACAATCAACTAAATCATTATATAATTAATCAACGCGGCAAAGTCAACCGTGTCGCTTCCACACCATCACACGACTATTACCGCGTCCGCCACGAAAAGCATTACGCTCGAAAAAAAACTGCCGATCGAATAACCGCGCGTGGCCCCCCTCCTCCATTGAAGCCATCATCAGCCGAAACCTCGCCTCAGCCGTGACACACGCACTTGACCTCGAAATCGGTGGGGGCCGAAACTCGGGCCGTTTCACGGCTAACGAACGCGCACGAGGCAGCTGAGCCGGCCGAACAACATGTCGTCGGCGCCTCTTTAAAAACTGAATCAAAGCTCGCTCTCTCTCCCCCCCCCCTCGTTCTCGTCGCGCGGCCCGTAAAGCGTCGAATTAACGGAGTCAATAACACCGGCCGCCGCCGATGTATATAAAAAGGCCGATTCTCGCGGGGCGATGCTAAAAAGGGGACGCGCGAGCGAGGAAATCGGCGGAGCTTTTGGAAAAACTGTCTCTCCGAGAGGTCGTCGAACTCCTCGGCGAGTTCGCCGTCGTTTCCTAAGACCGAAGGCCTCTGCCGCCGCTGCCGGGTGATTCAGTGGCTCTTTTGAGGAGGAGAGTTTGATTGTTAAAGTGGAGGAGGCGAAGTAATGAGTTTCTTTGATTTTTGCGGAGGTGTGGAAAGAGGGAGAGAGCTTTTGTGTGTTTTTAAGCGCGTGCTTTAGACTTGAAACTATTGCTTTATAAAAGGCGTGTGACGAAGTGAAGAATTTATTTTTACAACTTTAATTTCTTGGCAGGGTTGAGACTGCATTATAGTCGAATAAAAACACATTGAACAACTACGACGCTTTTATTTATTATTTGACCCTGAATTTTCCCGTCCGCACAGCCAACAAAGGCCAACGCACACACGAAAGTCGCCCTCTAAAAAAATAGCTCCTCCTCTATCGCAAACAACTGTTGATACACACCGATTACCGGCATTTGCTCTCGGCAAATAGAAAAAAAAAAATTAAGCTCTCGCGCTTAAAACCCCTCGCGCCGCGACTCCTCCTCGCTATCACACACCCGCGCCTCTCTCTCCTATTTGTTCTTCCAACTTTTAAAATCACCACGCACAAACTTCTGATAGGGTATCTCTCGCGCTCGCGCGAGATCAGCGTAGCAGCAAAGTTCAAAAACCTTCATTGTCGAATATATATATACACGCATTCGTAGCTCAAACAGAGAGCATTATCGTCGCTCGGCCGCGAGAGCTGCTCATCTTTTCCCGCTTCCGGCCGATGTTTATTTTGTTTACGGCGCAGGCGCGCGCAACGTTCAGCGCCGCGTAACGGTTCCGAGAGAGAGGGAGAGATAAGAGGTTTTTCACCTGGGGAGCCCCGACGATAACGGCGGACCCACGAAAAAAGCCCCGCGCGCGCTTCCGGACTGAATTATGGAACGCGCGCGCGGCTGATTCGGGATGCTTTTGCTCGGGAGATGGATCGGTCGCGAGTGGAGGTTGGCTCGGGAGATTTGCGAGGCGGTGAAAGATGTTTGTCGAGGCTCGGCTGCGAAGGTATTTTTACGAGGTTATTAAATTCGCGGCTTCGAGATTTTCGTGAAATTCGATATTTTCATCGCGGCCGCAGTGAGACGGCTTAGAAAATTGAGTGCGGCCGTAAACAAGATTAATTAAGAGAATTTTATGCGCGCCGTTGAAAATGTCTGTTGGCGAATTTTTTTAACACTTAATATTCCGCTTAATGTTTAAAAATGTAATCTCAAAAGGCATATATTTATCTTACAGCGGGGAAAGTCGAGTTGTCGGGTACAAACATGATTTCCGCGTATAATGCATGCATGTTTGACTAATATTTGCATATTCTAATATTCACTTTCACGAAAATAAACATCTTATTACGTAATTCATCAAACAAAAACCTTCAAGCGACTCTATTTAATTAAGGAGGGTCTTGCACGAAATGTAGATTATATTTGCTAATTTTATATTTCAACTGTTTAAGGTTTAATAATCTGACTGGTAATATATGTTGAAGAGGTGTTCCCTACGAAGCGGATAAAAATTTAAAAGCTGTAAATATCATTCAACAAATGCAGATATAGTTCATTAAAAAAATAATTGTTTAAATCATGGAAATGTTTTTTGTTTTTCATTCAATTTTAATTTGGAAGGTTTCATTTTCTTCCTTATTCAATTTCGGGGGGAGTTACCAATGCAAAAACTAGGGTATTTTCAAAACCGGTAAAGTTATATTCACTTGTTTATAGATTTATCGTTGAATCTTCGATAAATCTATGAAATTCGACGAGAAATCTATAAACAAGTGAATATAACTAACAATTATTTTTTTAATGAATTATATCTGCATTTGTTAAATGATATTTACAGCTTTTAAATTTTTATTCGGTCCATAACGAACACCTCTTTAACATATATTACCAATCAGATTATTAAACCTTAAATAGTTGAAATATAAAATTAGTTAATATAGTGTATATTTCGTGCAAGACCCTCCTTAACAAAATAATATCTCATCCAAATAGCTACATTTGTAATTTAACAATTATTGAATTAAGCCCTTATTAAATCCGAAAAAATAACCCCTTACTCTTACTCCAAAAATCAGTTACATAACCGAAGTCGAAGACAACTTTAGCCTCAGATAACCTTACCTTAAACTTCACTTGCGCAACCGGCGCTCTCGCGCCGAGTCATTCCTCGGCTCATCCCCGGCGATCAGCCCGTCAGATTCGCGCCTCGCGACAGCTAAAAACCCGGGGGGAGGAGAGAGAGAAAGAGGGGCGGGAGAGTGCATCGTCCTCGAGGAGAAAGCGCGCGAACGTTGCGCCAGAGAACCGCGGCGGCGCCCGGATTATACAGGCGCGCTTGCACCTAGTACATACATACACCATTGGAGGCCTCCGCGCGTCTATATCTCGCGGATCAAAGCTGATTTCCTCCGGTACTTGCAACCTGCTGGGTTTCGTAATGCCCCGGTAACGGGGGAGGGAGAGCTGTGGGGGGATATATATACGCGCCGAGGAGCCGTGCGAGTTTCCTGTATTGTCGCTCGATCCGAGGTACTTCCTCCCCTGTGGGGAAATGGAATTTTAGATTTGCGCCGCCGGTCTATAGGATGCTCATTGCGGCGATCGGACGCTCGACGGGAGGAAGGTATTGTGCGCCGGGATACTTGGGAGACATTCCGGCTTGAGTGTCCCTTGAAAGGGGGTTTGAAATCGTACGTGGGTCGGGTTTGGAATACGATGTTGAAAAAAATATTATTAACCCATTTCGTTCTCTAACGTGTTTGACAGAGTTTCTATTGATTTTATTTAGTGGTGTATTTTAATTTAATTGCGCATATTTAACAGCACGAATAGGTTACAGTTGAGATAATAAGTTCTCCTATAAAAATTCTACAGAAAGCAACTTTTAATTAATCCCATACTCCACTATTACTCCTCAATAGTATAAGCATTTGCAACATACACATCAAGCGTACGTAACAAATTCCAAACATCAGACGTACAACATCCTTCACCCATCAAGAACCAACCGCGCAGACCATCAAAACAATCCCGAACTTCCCTGCGTGCAAAGCCCGCATACAGCATAGCTCGGATCACGATTGCGAAAAGATATATATCGCGGAGCGCCGCTCGACGTAAAAAACGGGGGGAAAACGCGCTCTCCGCGCGCTCGCCAAGAAAATTTCGTTCCCGGGACGTTTCTCACCACGCGCCGGTCGCGCACGCTTTCGCGCGAGAAGGCAAACGACTGCCCTTCACCTCTCCGCGCGGTGCGCGCGCGGAACGAGCCAAGTTCTCAACGCGCCGCCGCGGCGACGAACAAAAGGATAACGCAATCGCCGCCGGGGGCCGACCGAGAGAACCGCGAATCCGAGGAACGGCGAAATCCGTTCACCCATCAAGGCACCGGGGTTTCGTTTATTTTTAGGTGGCGGGCTGGAGGGCGGGGGAAATTTGGGCGCTTTTTGCGGTTTGTTGGTGGTGCGAAGTTTGATATTGTTTTGAGGTGTACTCAAGCTGCTCTAATGTAGGTTGTTGCAAGGAGCTACTTGGTTTTACTGATTCGTAGAGTACCGTTAAAAAAAGTGTGCAAGTAGCTTTTCGTACGAAAATAGAACGATTTTACAGATTATAAAACTGAAATGCCGCTGGAAGCCTATATTGATGCAAAACAACAAGTAAAAAGCAAAAGTTACGTATGTGCCGGTTAAATTAAAAAAAAAAAGCCTGATGATACCTTAGAACCGTAATTATTTATGTATCCTTATGGTGGTAACGCATTCAAAAACGGTATATCTAAATAGTTACATAAACGCAACTGACTTTAGGTAACCGAACCAGTAAATGACCAGTTAAGGCCATTAAATGACCGAGTCACGTAACATTTCATTTGCCTGAAAGGAAACTTATAAAATTGCTAATAGAGTTTAAGGTAGCATTTTGTAGTTCACAAAAAACTGAAATGTAGATGCCTTTACGTAACGCGCTTTTACTCCGAGTTAGTTTTAAAAACTTTTTCCCATCTCTGTTTACTCCCGAGGTAAAAGTCGCGCGCGCCGTTCGATTCGTTAAACGGACAGTCAACGAAACCGTACACAACAATGTCCAAGATGATAACCTTCCTTCGGCCTGTCGCTTTTATTGCGCCTAAAATCGCACGACCATTCCGGCAGAATTTATATCGCCGCCGACTCTAATAGCACGCGAAATTCTAAGCCGAATTACAACCTGCGCCCATAAACTCTGGTGCGCAGCCTCCGCTCGGAGAATTTTCCCGGTACGGAAACGGCGCTGCGGCGTAAATCAATCAAGCCTCGATTTTTGAAACGTTCTCTCTCTTTCGGAAAAACTGGTCGAGGCTTATCGCGCCCATGGCACGAGAACGTGTGTGTGTGTGTGTACGAGCGCCATCCAGCCATCGGCGGAACCTTCCCCCGCGGTCGGTCGTGTATATCGCACCTGTAACCCAGTTAATTTTAATAGCTCGTAAAAAGCGATAGAGTGCTATTGTTGCGGCGAGCTCGCCGATTTAGCCGGGCGATATCGCCGGACCCTTTTCTTTTCTTCGGCCGGAGAGAGAGAAGGAATGACGTAGGTAGAACGAAAACGCCCATCAATTATCGCCGGGACGATAAACTTGGCCGCCGTCGGTGCGGAGAGGAGGAAAAGTGCTGCCGTTGGAGAGAGGATGATGTTTGGGCTGAGTTTTTAGTTTTGTGCGCTCGGCTTTTGAATGATAATTCGTAAGTGAATTGAGCGAAGGTAAGAAGAAGTAAACGAGGAGGTTCATCAATATATATACATATTTTTTTTTTTTTAAAACAAAATACTTTTTGAAATATTTCTCTTGTGCAATCGCTCGTTACCACGTATAGTTATAAATCAATTTGATACATTAGAGAAATTACTATGAATTATGAAACATTTATGCCCGTAACTCAGAATCTTGAAAACCTCACACGAAGAAAATCGTCGAGTTATATAAGACTCTGCACCAGCCAAGTAAGATTGTTAAAAATTTTAACAAGGTTTCAACATTCATCTCTGACCGTGGAGTCACGCTTTCTACGCTCAACTTATATATTTTGATAATAAACGTCGCGATATCAAATTTTCCACTCCCACCAACGGCGGTTTATTAACCAGCCGACTACATTGTGTTTCCTAGGCTCAACGGCTGCAACGTCCAACGCCCGTTAAGGCAAAAAGGCCAAATAAAAAGGGGCAATAAAGCGCGAACTAAAACAAGACACCGCGCGGCCGTACCTCGAGAGAGAGAGAGAGAGAGAGAGAGAGAGCCGAGACGTGTCACGGTCGATAAAACAATATATATATCCATCGGCCAGGCTTCATAGAGAAATCAAGACTTAGACGTATCGGCTGGATATATAAATGTTACATGAGCCGGGCGAGTCGTTATGTTCCCATGGCTGATTCCGGCCGCGGAACGGAGCAGCAGCGAGATGAGACGCCGAGGCCGGAGGGGTTCGCACGAGAGAGAGTGTTCTCTCGCGGTGGGTGTCGAATTTTTCGACATGTTAATTAGCTCATTGTTTGCGTCGCGGATATATATCGCGGCGCATTATTTTCAGATCAGATTCGAGATAGATATATACGCGAACGATCGAGGCGAAGGTAACGCAAGGGAGTTGTTCCTTCGGGCCTGGAAGCTATATGTATGATGAATGCTGCTGCAACGAAGTCTGATTCGATGCGTATCGTTGCACTTTGTTTTCGCGCGTTGATTCGCAAGGTTTACGGGGTTTAACGAGCTTTTCACCGAGATCCTGACACTCTGTGCGTTTCTGATTTAAATTTCAAGCATCGATAATAAGGAAAACGATTGCATTAAATACATTTTAAAACAATTTCTAATTCTTGGATTCAATAATAATCCGAATGTTTGCGGTACCTTCTGCACGTGCAAACTTATTACCATTCGATCCCTTCGCAACAGTACACGTCCAAAATTAGGCTCCGAAACGCGTTAGACAATTGCAAACACATCGAGTGCGTTAACATATACAAATAACATACGGGAAGCAGGAAATTCAAAGCGACGCTGAATGGAACACTTTGTGCGCTAAAATGGGAAACCGAAGGGACAAAGAGATCCGAATTATCTTTGGGGTACAAAACAGAGCCGCGGATACACGTTTCCTCAAACGTGGTTAGGAGCGGATTTAATCTTTTGATTGGAGTAGACGCGTGTCTCGCGAGAAATTCTGATTTTTGAAAAATTTCAGTACTAGTTTTTTATACTACTATTATTAAAATCATATTTATTATCTTCAAAATACGTACGACATTGCGAATGTAATTATTCATGAAAAGAAAAACGTTCATTTGCATTTAATGAACAGCTGATGATTATTAATGAAATAATAGAGTAACATAATGCTGTCTTTAAGTAAATTTCATTCCTTTCAAAAGGAAGATACAAAGTACATATTTCCTCTTACATTCGAATAAAGAAAAAGAAAACTGGCAATCCCTTAACTCTTCAATCTCCGCCTTAACAAACCCGCAATGTCACATCTGAAATAATCTCCACGCATCTCCCGGCGATTTCACAAACGGAACAAAGAGAGCGAAGGGACACCGCAAAACGTAGTACTCTTTATACACAATCCTCCTCCTTTCCAGATTCATCCACGACCCGCAAGAGACGTCTCCTCTTTTAAACTCGTCCACGCGGCTGCGTTAATGACGCGTGCAAGAGCATTGCGTGCGCGTCTTTTGTGCCCGCCCGCTGATGAAATAATGCGCTCGAGACTCCCTCGGTCCCCCCGGAGAAATGCTCCGAGATCCGTCCGATAAACAAATCGTTCGATAAAAAGTGCGCGGATAACTTGCCCATTACTCGACGACGACGACGACGAGGCCTCCCCCGCGTTTCGCCGTTACTCGAAATTTCCGCAATAAAGAGCCGCAATTTATCGCGCTTCGTTATATATACACACCGCGGCCAACATCGTCGAATATACATCGGCCCGTTTCGATAAATCTCTTTGTCCGCGCGGACAGATTTAATCCGAAACTTACAAGACGCTTACTCACGTAGCTAATTGAATATAAGCCGCCGGGAGAAGGAGCCACCGAAAGCCGCGGTTACGAGGAATGGGATTTCACTAGGCGAAACGCGAGTCTGGCAAATTGCCGGTGTAAAGATAAACAAATCGCCGATTAATAGGCCGAGATAACCGGTGGGTGGAAAGAATATCGCTCGGATGGAAATGTTGTATATTGGTTACTGGTTTCAGACGCGGTTGCTGCATTAGAATAATTGTTACACGATTTGTGGAGTTGGAACTAAATTAAATTTAATGCACTGCGTGGTGTTTTTTCCTGTTGTAAAACAGAGTTGGTAAATTGAAATAAACGATCGTAGATTTCGTTCGTTTGAACCAAATGTGTATCAATATCTCTTACAAGTTTAATCTCATAAACTGATCGTATCATTATTGTTACATTATCGTCGACTGTCTAAATTTTCAGCCTCTTTGTCCTCTGCGGTATATACGTCGCTTCGCCTCGCTTCGATGTCTTGTCACCTGCAGCGCGCACTTTCCCGTACTTCAATTCATTATTAAGACGCGGACAAGCCCCGTAAATTAATTTCCCTTTGTCATCTAAAATCCCTTTGTCGCAAATTCATCCCTCCGCGGATCCGGCGATCCGCCACCTTATCCCTCCGACACCCATCGTCGTCGTCGCGTCTAAAAAACTCGGACAAAACGTCGGCGGCGGCGGCGGCGGCGAGCGTTCGGCAAAGTAGTCTCCGGGATTCTTTGAAGCAAAAGTGGTAACGCGCAAAGGCGCAAAAGAAGAGAGCTCGCGGGAACGTAAGAAGTTATAGGCTCTCTCCCGCGAGAGAGAGAAAGAGCACACAGAGAGCCGTCCGTCGGCGGTTTAATGCTAGACTAGGCTAGACGCTCTCAGGCCGAGTCTGCATAGAAGTAGTTGCGTGGATGCATTGCGTTCGTTTTTTTTTTCAACTCCCGCTCGCAGTCTGCGTCGAGAGGCCTGGGAGAGTTTGCATAAGTAATTTGAGAGCGCGCGCGCCGTTGGAGAGTTTGCCGTGGTGTGTTTTTGCCCTTTTTTTTTTGTTTTGGAGAGTCGAGCAAAATCTCTGGTTATATCACTTGCGCGGGAGAAGGAGTATTAGCGTTTCGACGGAAGGAGGGTATTTAGTTTGCGGCGAGTGCTCGTTTTTGATCCTAACGTTTTTCGCAGAAGCAATTGCAATATTTAAATGATTAAACGAACTTACTTGTAAGTGAAGTTCTATCATAATTGTATGAAGCGCCTCTTCCGAAATGATCAAC
>JAWWEO010000009.1:28048299-28236642 GCA_035582975.1 Ormyrus labotus | reverse complement strand
TTTTTTTTTTAAGCGATATTAGTAAATTCTATGTTGGTTAGAGCCAAACATATAGATATTTAACCAAGATTCAACAGTAGTACTTACTGCTACTCGAACAAGAGGAATTGTCCGAATAAGAATCGAGAGGCGAGTCTGAACGCCTCCTGTCATGACGGCTCCTTGCATAACGCCTGCGGCGGCGTCTTTTGTCTTTCCGACGATTGTGCTTCTTCGCTTTCTTCTTTAGTTTTCTCGGTCTCTTTCTTCGTTCATCATCCGAAATTGACTCACTATCGGATGTACTCTCGCTTCGATGACGTTTTCTGCCCATTTTCTTCACTATTATGGGCACTTCAGTTTCTCTACGATGTGGCTTTTTCGGCACAAAGCGAAAGAATGAAACGACACGAGGGCGCGGAGAGCGCGAGCCGTCGAGAAGGATGTGACGTCATACCTTTTTTGTTTCTTATATTATACGTTAAAAATTGTGGCGCTTTCGGCAGCGGGCGGGGGGACTACAAGTTGATCATGAGGAAGAGGCGCGCAATACAATTACAATGAAGTAAATGGTGCTTTAAAATTTCACTTATTTTTACGACTAAACGATATAACGTAAAAATATACCTTTCTTTTTAAACTTTCTGCTTTATGCTTGTTAGAAGATTTCGGAACTATTATACCAATCAATCTTTTTAAACAAAAAGAGCTTGTCAAAGAACCACGAAATCCTTATCGAAAACTACAGCCACCCAGATACTCTCCATCTCGCCCATCGAACCACATTCCCCTCCCTCCCTCGCCTCCCATCCTCCCCGTCACCATCATAGCCTACTCGGCCGCGACTGCAGACTAGGCCTGAGAGTGCGATAACCTGCTGCGCCGCCGCCGCCGCCGACGCTGCCGCGGAGTGAAAGTCTGCTCGCGAAGCTCCGACTCTTTGGCCGGCGTGCACAAGACAGTGCAGCCGCCGTTCCTGCGGAAGCGTGCAGGCATTACAATGCCCCGGCATCGACCGCCGCTGCTACTACTGCCTCTCTCGGTGCCTGCGCGAGCCGTGGGTGTGCGTACTCACGGTACCGCTAGAGCGCTTTCTCCGCTAGTCGTAGGCCGAGGATGATGATGCGCCGCTGGTACCGTTGCCGCCGCCGCCGAGGACGAGGCGCCGAAGCGCGGCTTTCGCTTTTCGGTGGGTGACGGTTTTTTCTTTTTTTTTTTGCAAGGGGCTCGATGATTCGTTGAGGAAGTGGACGGATGAAGTTTTATGTTTCTTGCCTCTCTTTGGGCTTTATGATATGAAAGAAAAATGATAAGCTATATTTACGCGGAATAGCGCTTTCGTAACAGTTCTTTGTATAGCGAAAGAAAGGTCATTTGGAACATTTCATTCTATTAAACTTTTTAAATATAAAACCACTGTATTAAAAGGAGATTGAGATCTGATGTTATTTTCAAATATAAATCACGGACTTTGGTGGTTAAGAACATAAATTATTGATAAATCAATAAATAATAGTAAAGTCCGTGTCTTTGTTTCGAGTGCTTTATGAGCGCAGACAAAAAATGATTGAGCACGAAACTCAATTTAACATAATTGCGTTCCCACCCCCGTATGAAGTACTTTTCAATGTTACCGCAGCCATTATAATAGGCGTCATAAATCGTATCGATATTTTTTAATATTTTTATGACTTTTTCTTACGAAAACATCGAAGCTTTAATGCGCCTAGATTAGAAAAAAGGAGCTTTTTATTTCTATGAAATTCATTCGGCGAATAATAGAATCTAATTGAATTAAAGTTAAGAAAGCAATGCAATAATTATATATTTTAATAATCCATTATTCATGCCCCGATATTGCAGCAGTTCCGATCTTACTTGCAAAGCGAAACCCGAACAAATAATATCCACACTGACGTTCTATCCACCGTAAAATCAAATTGCAGTCGTATAATATATAGAGAGAAGAAAAAAAAAGTTACATCCTTTCTTTCCCAGAAACATTTCGCCGCGGCGACTTTTTTATTCTAATAGCAATAATAATTGTGAGAATGGAAGCTTATTGCTTTTTACGTAAGCGCCTGCACTTTTTAACGTCATTGCTTTTCCATACATTCGGGCTTACATAACCCCCCGTCTCTCTCTCTCTCTCTCTCTCTCTCTCTCTCTCTCTCTCTCTCTCTCTCTCTCTCTCGCACGACGCCGCGCGCGAATTTCCTATAATTCGCGGCGAAAACTGCGCCCGAGAACGTTCCCGCAAAACTACGATTATTATCGACGCGACGAAGGAGTATATATCGTAACGAGGGTCGCCGAGAGTCCTTTTCGCCGATGGAGAAAAAATTACTCCGGCGCGATTATCAAGAGGGAGAGGGAACGCCAGTCGCGGGGCAGGAAGAAGGAAGAGCCGCGACGACGGAGCGGGAAATTAAAACGGCAAGTAAGCGTGGAATTAGAAAAGCAGAGCTCGAGCCCTACAAGAGTCGCGATGTCGTGTCGGGAGCCAACAAATAGGTCTGCTCTCTATAGCATTACTCTTTCCGAAGTTGAAATGACAAGTTTTGTAGACGCTCGGCTTCGTGAACGTACGCAGTTACATGCATCAAACTCGTAATATACTGTGGTATGTGTCTTTGGACGCGTGTTTGATTTACCATGGAAGTCGAAGCGGTGCATTAAACTTTGTGCAAGAAAGATAAAAGCATTTTTATTGCAACTCCCTTTTCTCGGGTCAAACGCTTTTTGATAATGTTATATTCTAAATTATTATGCGATATTAACCCTGTTGTGCCGCCGAAAAACGAGGTCGCCCCTAAACCCGACTGCGCAAAGCTCGTAATGAGCGGCGGGAAAAAGCGCGAAGGAGGAACTGCCGCGGTGACACGCCGCAATCAAAAGTAACGAATTATCCGACATGCATAATGCATGGCGACGTACACGATGCACTTTCGATGGGTCTTCGCAATGCGCGAGCTGGGTTTTCCCTCTCCGGGAGAGAAGCGGCAGATATGCGTGTTTTGCGCATTAATAGTATAGCTTTTTAGTCCCCCGGGGAGATTTTTTTTTCGACGAATTTGCTTAGAGAAAATTTGCATTAATGATAAGTTTTATTGGCTTTTCGTTTTTATTATTTTGAAAGTAATAGTTTAAAATTTACGCGTTCGAAACTGCGGCCGGCGTGTCGTAAGAGTGATGCAAAAAGTAATTACATCAAATGGCAATAAATAGTTTTTCCGCCGCGCTCATTGCATAATTTCGGGGCAAAATTTCTTTTTAAACCGTTTAATGAGCCTCCACAATGTACGAGCATTCGCCGCACGCATTTTGCTCGTAAGAAAAAGCTCCAATTACAAAACTTTACGACCACCGCCGCGGTAGAACAATCGGCGTTCGATCGCAAATTCAAGCCCGATACACCGAAAAAAAAATGCAATCACTATATATACCCCGTAACACACCCGGCACTATTTTTACCTCCCCGTAATCCCGGCCATCCCTATTCAAACTAAGCTCGGCTCTGGCTCATCAGCCAGAAATTTGAATGAAAAAATGATTCATCAAACGACTACCGGGGCCCTTCTTAATCAGGCCGGCTTCGTACCTCGGAAAAGTCATCGCGTGCAAGCTCGAGTACGGTGTATATACATATACAGCGGCGCAGCGGGGCGCGAGTGCTTTTGCTCGCGGGCGGTCCTAAAAGCTCGCGCAGCAGCGGCTCTCCCGGCTGCCCCGGAGAAAAAGGAGAGACAAAAATCGAGCGAGGTAATGCGTCGCCTGCCTCTCCCGCGGCTGATTTTCATTCGCTTCACGGTCATTCGCCCGGTTTTTTTTTTCTTTTGCCAAAGCGTCGTTGCCGCCTGATGCCTTTTTCGCCGGGGATGGGTTTAAGTGAATTTTAGGAGGCTGGTGGCCCTGCTGGGTGGAAGGGAATAGCGAGTCGGGAGGTTGGAGTATTCGCCGTTGGGCGAAGAGAAATATTTCGAATTTTATTTCGAAGCTTATACATTTAATTTCTTAACGCTCGAAGAAAGTATCTTGAAATTCGTGAAAATTAATTCGGTCATAATATACGATACTGTACACCAATTTAGCATTTAATTCATTTTTATTCAAAAATTATACATTCCCAAACACTATTTCTGGAGTTTCGAAATTCCCACATAAATGAATGAAGAAGATATAAGGCGAAAAAAGAACAAAAACGAGGAGCGAACTGCTCGTGCGGCCGTCCGCAGAGGTTAATAACACTCTAAATTCATCCGCATCGTACAATGGGAGGCCAGAGGCGCTATAGATATGCATATTTGAATCTTTGACAATTGACCGCGGAGGGTGACTGTACAGCCGAATAATCCCGGCCGTTGGATATCATGTGTGTGCTTCGAAACTGGCGAGTCGAGACGGTCGGAATTCGGTTCGGCGCGATCTCGCGGCTCCGAGCTGCCGAAAGAATGTTATCGGGACGGTATATTATATTTAGAAATGAGGGAATTAATTAGTCGAGAGGAGTGGAGTGAATGTATTAATTAATCACGCGGAAAATATTGCGGAATATTAATCGCTTTCGGCAGTAAAACGAAATCGAAGTCGTGAAACTCGACCGACGATCGCTTTCCTTAGTGGTTTGGTTGTTGATAAGATTATAATTTTGATAAAAATGAATAGGCTTTTCAATCAATCCCTATACTATATTAATCCCTCCTTTGAATTAATTAACATTACAAACAACATTTACAAATTACGCTTCCAATTCCGAGACAACGTAAATAATTTAAAATTAGCGAACTAATAAAAGCTTTCCCCGTCCGTCGCCGTAGTGCGCGAAGCCTCCGCGCCCGGCGTGACCAATCAATTACCCCGCTCCGGCCGACGAATCGAAATAGCCAAAAAAATCCAGCTAAAAGCAACAACGCATCTCCAGCCCGCAAAAAAAAAGCTCTCCCACTCAGCCGCATAGGCTCCTGGGCAAAAATGCTGGGGGCCACTTGCGAAAGAAACGGGAGCGCCGTCGGCTCTTTCGTCGCAGTGACGTTTTCGCTCGTCGTCGTCGTCGTCGACGTCGGCGCTGCCTCCCACCCAAGCGGCCGCCGCCGCCGCCGCCGCCCCCCCCCCCCCCACCGGGCGTCCGCGCGCTCCGTTTCCCCTACCTCGGCTCTCGGGTGCCGGTGCCGGGAGGGAGGGAGAGAGAGAGGAAGGGAGGCCGCTCGGTGTCATTGCCTCGGCGCTCAGGGCGGCCAGTGACTCCATCACTGACCTAGTGCCGAGCTCGGCCGAGCCGCGGCCGCGGAGCCGCCCGAACGCCCGGGCGTTGAACTCCGGCCGGAGCGACAGAGAGAGAGAGAGAGAAGAGCGAGTCGATGCTGCTGCTGCTGCTGCTGCTGCGGAGAGCGGCGAGACGCCGCCGGAGAGGTGTGGGTGGCGTTTACGTGTCGATGCGAGAGCTTTTTCTGAAAAGATCGCTTTTTCGGACGAGAGGCTTTATATACTTTTTTCGGCGGGAATTCGAGGTGTTTTTGAGGGGGACTGGCAATTTTTTTTACGTACGCCGCGATGAGAGATTGAATTTAGTTGGTTTATGATGCTTTTATAAGGCGACTAATCTAGAGACGCGCGGGATAAATAATAGAGATGCAAATACCGAAGAAATTGAGTAGAGAATCGCGTTTCGCACTAAATAAGAATAAGCAACCGGCTTATCTTATCTATTTTCACACTATTAGTCACATTTCCAACTAATATTTGCTAAATAGCTAAAGTCAATCGAAAAGGAAATCACCTGCTCTGAAATAATATTGCATTTCTATAATAAGACCTATCGGAAAAAACGTATTTATTGAAGTTCTCAAGTCATCACAAATGTTTCTCGTAAACACGACCTGCTGACGACTGAAAAAATTTGTACAAACATATTTCAACCGAGCGCACAAAAGAAAGTCGAATTAACAAGATGTATATTCTCGATACTCGCTTTGGTGAATGAGTGCCTCAAACGTGATTTCCACGTGATTTATACCTAACAAAAAATCGACGACAATTTGCATTTACAATCAAAGGGAATTGCAGCGTTTACGTAATCCTCAATTTATATCTAATCTAAAGTCTGAAGAGAAACATCAAGCAAATAGCCGAATGCGAAAATAACCGATTATCCATTCCACTCGACGCTCTAAAACATTTCGACCGCAAATAAACGCGCGGGCAAACATTCGACGTAAATCGTCGAATTATCATCACCGCGAGAGCCGAAAGCTAAAACCTCCTCCCCGGAAACTATCACAGAAAAAAGCCAGAATATTTCCCGGAGCAGCGACAACAACCCCCCTCGCAATAACCCCCGAGGGCAAAAGCAACACGTCGCCGCGTAAATTATAACCGGCCGATGAATAAATTATCTGGGAGGAGAGAGAGAGAGAGAGAGCGTCAAAGTGGCTCAGAGAGCGCCTTAAATCGATATTCAATCGGGGAAAACGCGGGTCATCGAACGCCTAGAGAACCTCGGCGCGCGAATTTCGTAACGGAAAGCTCGCGGCGGCGGCGGGAGCCTCTCGAGAAGGAAATGTCTCGTAATCACGGAAGCGCGCGGCGCAAAAAGCCGGGCAATGGCAGCGAGCGAGAGAGAGAGAGAGAGAGAGCTTTTCACGCGCCAGGCAGCCTCGACGCGCTTCGCTGCTCGGCCGCTTCTGGCCTGTTATTATTGACTCATCGCCGAGGCCGACGATCGGGAGCGATCGACGAGATCGCCCAGAGTCTGTTTTTGTCGTCGTCGCTGGGCTTGTTAGGAGAGCTTTTGGGCCGCTAATTGCCAAGAGCTTGCGAGCTTCGTGTATGGGGAGCGACCGTCTTGGAAGTCTTTTACCTTATTTATTTTGGGGGGTTAATATTCTTTATTTTGATCGATAGAATCTTTTTTTTTTATAATTTATTCTATTGTTATTGAATATTTTGAGTGATAACCGTAATTAATCAGTTGTCGAAGCAATTGAGAGAAGAGCATAAATTCGCGTAGTTTTATCAAAGGTAAGCTAGCTGATAATAATTTAATTGAAACTTTTTTATCGAACGAAATCTTATTTATCGAAATCATTGACTAGACATACATGAATTTATACATACGCCATTGTTTATGCGAAAAACAGAAAGTTTATCTTCTCGAAATTCACACATAGAAAAATATGTTTGATTTATTTTACGATAACATATAGAAATCGCTTAGCAATGAAAATATTGGTAATATTACAAGTACTTTACTTGAAGAACTTTGTTCCAACTAATTAATAATAATCAGCAATTGATTTCAATCTTGTTAATGAAATAGTCACGGTCGGATCTTAAAATAAAATTGTCCTCGAAAGAAATGAAGATTGTCAGCAACATTAACGATGGTAATCACCTCATATATCGTACGCAACAAAGTAACATAATTTCAATTAACGTACACCAACCTTACATCCACTCGTTGATCTCGAGAATCAATTTTACAATTTTACAATTTCATCTCCCGAAAACTTCCAACCTCCGCCGCCTACAAAAAATCCAGCCGCGCGTCGGAATTCGCGGACGTGAAACCGTTCCCCTAATAATACTCGCCTCTCCATTTGTCATGCGGAGAGGCTCGGCGTCGCACGTGCCGCCGTATCTTTCCTCTCTCCTTCTGCCCCCTTAACGAGTACAAATTGAGGCGGCAGAAAGGAAAGTGTATATACCCGTCGTTCCCCGGGCGACGAGAGGCGATGATGCAGAACGATACGCGGATGCTGATGACGAAATCTGGGTTGTCGATAATCGCCGCCCGGCGCAAAAAAGACTGTGTACTGTACACGAGCGGTGTGTGCGCGCGATCGGATTGCGGACAGCGTAACGTCTCGCGCGCGCGCCAAGAGACGAGGAAGCGAGAAGTGTGTGCGGATGCATGAATGGGGAAAGTTGCCGGAATTTTTACGACGAGCTGCGGTTTGCTTTCCGCGCGCACCGCCGCCGATAACTGGCGCCTTCGAAAGCGTAAGTGATATCGTTGATGCGGTTCATTCGCGGGGAAAAAACGCGGAAGATCGTTTTTTTTTTTTGTCTTCGATCGCTCTCGGCCTTTTAGGGGATTAATTAGGGAGAGTTTTAGAGCCGCCTTTCTGCGGTTAACGTTTTATTAATCTGTTCTAAATGATACATTGAACTTCTGGCGATAGGAATTGTCGTATTGCTAGGTATTATTGTAAAATTTAAAAGATTTATTGCTGCGAAACTTGTAATCATAAACAAATGTATTCTTATAATCATTTTAGTATTGTCGAGGAATACTAATTTGACGCCACTTTGTCCGCCAATCTCTGCGCTACAAGCTGAAAATTTCGTACACAAAGTCCAACTATAGAGTCCGAATCAACGGTGAATAATTTGCTCAAAGTTAACTTTCATCGGGAGCATAAATTACTTGATAAATTAAAGCAATTTTAAACATTAAAGCGAAAGAAAATTTACATAACGCACTTTCGCGATATAAAACCCTTCGTTTCTCACATCTCACTTCGCCTCCCGCCGTGTATCGCCTCCTAAATCCAGGCCGTATCTCCAGTTCCCCATTTATATATCTAAATACACGTATTAATTACCTTGCATTCGGGCAGCATGCAACGCCATTAAGATGATTTCACACTCGCCGTTTCCCGAACACGCGATTCCACTTGTCCGCTCAGGGCATTGCGAAATCCCGCGAGCGATATCTAAAACGCAAAATTAGGCCAAGCCTACCGATTTGCGCCCCGAAATTCGAATCCTACGAAAGCTACGCGGGATCAATCCGTCGCACTGGGAGTTGGAACCTTCGAGGGTCAACGAATCAAGTCGAATTCGAAGAATGCCGGGCCGCGCGTAATAACGGGCGAACGTTATGTCCACTCCTTTCTTCTCGCGGCCGCGTATATAGACTTTCGTCGTTAAACGTAAACTACGCGAACTATCGGTTGCGCAAGCCGAGAGCGAACTTTTCTGCCTTTTTCGGCGCCGCAGAAACGTCGTATAAACGTAACAACGCCGTAACGAATATTCTTTTTTTTTTCTCTCTCTCTCCCCCAAAGGAAATAACGAATTGGTACTCCAAGGAGAGAGAGGGAGAGCCGATTTTCCTTGTTCTCTTCCTTATTATTTAACGCTCCGTCGTTACGTCGCCGGGCCGCGGCATGAAATATGCAAAATTATAAAATAGTTGGAGATCGATGCCTGGGACTATAAGTTTAATTGGTCGCGGCGGAACCTTACGCGGTCCGTTCAATTTTGTTTAGAGGCGCCCGTTACGTCGGTCGGCGCATTAATTATGGAAAAAAATGCCGCGCGTCGCTTTTACGAATTCCAGCTGCACTAACCCGCCGGTGGAATCGCGCTTTCGTGGAAGCTCATTCCATGCAGGCGGAATTATTGAAAGACGCGTTCGATTGACCCGCGATATTCCATCGACGATCGATCGACGGATCGGCGCGATATATATGTATGTATACGTATACGGCTGGTGTATAAGTAATGTGCAATAAAGTTAATTGACGGGGCATTAATTCAGTCGTCGATCGCGGATTCAATAATCGATCGGTGATATTCTCTCCCCCTCGGCCGTAAGTGATTGGCGCTTCTTTGTTGACGATAATAATTACGCTATAAATACCGGCCCCGGAATCTCGGGCTGGCTCGAAATTATACAGCTAATCTCCGACTTCTTTCCCAACGCGTTTGATCGGCTCCCGCGTATATGTACTTTTTTCCGGCGAGCCGCGATGCAAATTAGCTTCTTTAATTTAACGTTCGCGGGACGCCGTGAAACGCAATGATAAGTGGCAAAAAATCACGCTGAAACTCAGGCTCGAGCTCCGCGGATCGCTCGGGAAAAATGGTGAAAGCGAGCGAGCCTTCATTTAAATACTCGCCTTTTCCAATATTCAAAGTGCGCTTTACCAAAACTAACGCACGCGCACGCACACCGACCGATTTCAATTACGCGCCGAAGTAAAAAAAAGGTCTCGCGGCATTAAAAAAACAAAACCCCGCATTAGAAATGCTAACGACGTCCGTCCGTTATCCGCGGGATCGACGAGAGAGGCTAACGAAGGTAATAAAGGGTAATTTGCCAGAAAAAGCCTCGGATGTCTGCGGGTGGGAGGGTCTCTCTCTCGCTCGACGCAGTAAAGTTTCGAACGCTTCCGGATTCTAAGCGCGTAAGTGCGGCCGGCACATACGCCGCGCGCGAGTGAAACTCGAATGGTCTCGAGTGGTGCGTTCCGAGACTTTGAAGAGAAGGTCTGTCTGTTGTGTCGATGCGCTTATCGGCGGAGTGTCATGAGGTTGCAACGGCTTCGGGGAAGTCGATTGAAAATTGTTGCGGGTGTTTTTGTTAGGTTTGTTTTTCAAATTTATTCGGGACGGGTGATCGAGACTCTCTTACGATTTTATGTTTTGCGATGGATCTCGTGAATTTTTTTTATTTTTTACGTTTTAAACTTTTCAGGAGAACTGTGCATAATTCAGTGAATCGTTGAAAGGACTTTGCTGATTACAAAATTTTTCAGTTCAAGCTTTTATGTTCTTTTAATATATGCAAATAGGAGTTTTAAGCTAATCAAGCAACGAAAATTTGCAAACTTTCCATCTTGGAATATTATAACACCTCATATGGGCATTAACAATTTGGTTTCTTGCAAGGCGTAATAATTGAACATTTTTGAAATACAAAAGTTTTACGTAATACAATTCAATAAATTTTCAAAATAATAAATGATAATACTTAAATTAATCGCTTTTATTAGAAATTAATATTGCAATTTATTATGTTAATTCAATTAATAATCGCAAGCTTTATATTTGTCTCGTGATTCCACCTAATAATTTTTATGCGCGTAAGTGTTTTCAATGTATTCACGTGCATTCTTGTTACGTAAGGCATCGCGCTTAATAAGAAGTTGCTGACTTTCCCATTTTCCATATCCACGAGGTAAAAGTACTTTATTAACAATTATTTTTAACGCCAGGCATATTTTGTCAAGCGATGTCGAAATAAAATTAGAAGAGAAATGTTTGGAAAAACTCGCGTACAGAATATATAGTCGAGAAGAGATAAAATTTATGTACTGTATTTCTACCGATTTCTAAGCTTATCTAAAAAAGATCCCACATACAGAAGAGAAATATGTACAATAATTTATAAAAGAAGAGAGGCCCCAAATTAATAACCCAACGACGTCGCGCGGACCATTAAAAATAATTGTTTACACAAACGATCAATCATGCGTCCGAATGATATTAAAAAAGGGTGACTCACATTTTTGTCGCGTCGATGATCAGCCATCAATGTAAACGGCAGCGTGCAGTCGTCCCGCCCAAAGTGTCCGTGTCGGCCTGTCCGTCACTCTCTCACTGCACTCTTTTTTTTTTCTTCTTCCACAGAAAACTCGGCCGCTCTCTATATCGGCGTGAGCCAAACAATCCGGTGTCCCTCTCGTTACGACACAACCGGCGAACTTCACCTACACACTTATCTCTCTCGTCCGTCCAGAGCTTCCTCTTTCTTTTTTTTTTCTTTTTCTAGGCGTGGCCCCCGCGACTCTCTCGCGACTCACTTTCCGGATGCTCCTGCGACCGTTGCTGCTGCTGCTGCTTCGCGCACCTCTCTCTTATCACTGAGCCTGAATGTTTGCTGCTGCTGACGCCGCTGCGGAGATGCAAGGCTCGACCGGCCTCGAGACTCATTGGCTCTCTGTGTCTAGCTGCAATTTTTTCGGAAGCACTCAGAAATAAGCTCTCTCTCGCCTCGCGGCGGATAATGCGTCGTTCGCTGGGGGGTCAAACGGTTGCGGGTCGCAGGCTGCTGCGTGGTTTTTCGGTTGACATTCAAATGATTTTTAAATTTACTTTAAGAATAATTTTGATTTGTCGAGCTTGCACGAATTATTTGGAAAGTAAATCAAAATTTCATTTTCTTAGAAGATTTGGAAGATCTAAATTTGGGGTTGCAAGGAATTTTCTTTAAATATCATCTTTTTTTTACTCAAAAATGGGGAAAAAAGCATTCAGAGCTTGTATTTTTCCCATCGAAGGGCTGCAAAACAGAACCCAAGAATTTCCAAACAAATAAAAAGCCCACT
Organism: Ormyrus labotus; assembly: GCA_035582975.1. Classification (NCBI taxonomy): domain Eukaryota; kingdom Metazoa; phylum Arthropoda; class Insecta; order Hymenoptera; family Ormyridae; genus Ormyrus; species Ormyrus labotus. The sequence goes on along the minus strand of JAWWEO010000009.1, from coordinate 28,224,547 downwards.
TCTATATATTCGAAACCCTCAAAAAAAAAAAAAAAAAAAAATTTAATGCACCCGATCAAGCGCAAAGTCCCAATGCCGCTCTGAAAGTCGGCCCGCGCAAAGCGAAGCAGGCCCTAACGGCCTCAAGGCCGCGCCGCTCGGCGCTCGGCGAAGGAAAGGAAGAGGAAAGAGAAAGGACGAAAGGGAATCGGGGGAAAACACGGCTCTCGCTCCCGATGCGCCGCTCGTCTCGCTCCGCGGGTTTCACTTTTAAAATTCCTCGCGAAGCGCTCGCTCGCGCGAGCCGAGCCGGTCGCTCGGTTCCGTTCTCCGAGCCCGCTAGACTCTGTACCGTTAGATACTCTCCGTTTCTACGCGGCCGCCGAGTGTATATCAACCGGCGGCACGTTCCGCGGTACCGATCGAAAGCGACAGTGAGCTCGGCGCTTTTTTTTTTTCTTCCGTTTTTTCTTTTTTTTTCTTTTTCAGATCGGTGACGCGGATGGGGGCTTGCTCGTTTGCCTTTTTGCGACGGGAAGGAAAGCGCTGAATCGCGAGTTTATTTATATTTTATTTCGAAATTTTCGTTTGCCAATATCGAATGCTAATTATTAACTTTGCGCGCCCGCCGAACGGTCAATAGGGAGTCGTAAATTTGGCAATAATACTCGGGCGTTCTCAAAATGTTTCTTCAATTTTAGCGAGACAATGCGGGGAAGGCAGGCAGAGCGCGCGGCGGCCGATTTTAACGAGCCTCGGAACAATTAATAAATGCAAATAAGAAAGCCAAAGAAGGCAAAGTGACTTCCTCGCCGCTCGTAATAAACCGCGATTACGTAAAGCTCCCCGAGCTCCGTTACAGCGACAAAATCGGGCAAACAATTGACAATAACCCTCCTTCCTTTCCCGTCAAATCGCCGGGCAAAACAAACAGCTCGGTCCCCGATTGCGCAAGCTCGAAAAAAAGCGAAGCGAGAAAGGGACAAAAAAAGGAAGGAGCCTATATACTCGCGGGGGGGGGGGGGGAGGGGGAGGGGGGCAGCAGCACCGACACAACAATCGCGCGCGCGAGCCTCCGTTTCCGGCCGCCGCCGCCGTGCAATTCGAGCCTCGTAAGAAACGGCCTTTTTCCGGGTGCCGCGCGCGCGCCGATTTCCGCATTCGCGGATCGCGAGAGCCGGTGGTGCTCACGTGACTACGGCTCAAAGGTTCCCGCACTTCTCTCTTGACCGACAACGCGCCGCGACCGCCGCCGCCGCCGCCGTAGCCGCAGCTTTCTCTCCCCTTTTTCGCGGCGCGCTCGGGATCGCGAATTTTCCGCGTTATGTATTATAAAGCGGCGACGCGAGAGTATAAACCGAGGTGGGAGAGCGAGTTGGCTGCCGATTAATTGGCTGAGAGCTGGTTATTGGGGAGCGAAGAATGTCGCGGAATTCGTTTCGACTGCGCGAATTTTTTTTGTTTAATTGAAATGTCGCGGGAAATTAAGTAATGATCTGGAAGTAAATGATATTTGATCAATTCCGAGTCCCTCAAGAATCTAATAAATTCGAAATATTTTCGAATTTATAAATAAACCGTTCGAAACGAATAATTAAACTCAACCGTGCAAACAGCGAAAAACCCCATTGACATCGATACCCGAAACGGCATTAGAATGCAAGCAAGCTCCGCCAGAAAAACTCTCTCTCCCTCGGCATTAAAACAGCAAACACGCGGCTACTCAAACAAGGCAGAGCACTTGACCTTCGTCGAATATTTTGGTGCGGGCCGCCGCGAGTTGCCCGATAACTCACTCGGCTTTATCAGCCTATCCGCGGCCCCCCGACTTTTGCCCCTTCCTTCTTCCCGACTACTCGCGCTCTCTTAGATCCCGAGAGAAAGAGAGAGAGAGAGAGAGCAGCGCGTTAACGAGTCGGCGTTCGTTGACACCTTTGCCGAGGCATTTCGTAAGGCGGCTTTTTCGGTAATGCAGCCTTACGTAAGGTCGCGCTTTTCGATAAAAGAGGCGAGAAAGCTACGGGCTGATTAAATTCTCGGCGGGTTACGGGAGACTGTACTGCGCTCGAGATCGCGGCTGAAATTTCTTTTATCGTCGGATTCTAATCTCGAGAGGCGATGGCACTTTCTCGCGGATGTTCGTTCGATTGTATGCTATTTTTGTTATTTAGCGTGAATTTTTTGTACCGTTTTTGCATAAATTTTGACACGCGCGAAGCTAATTACCCTTTCAATCGGCGAGCTCGAAGAATTTTTTTTAAGACTCGGTTGTATAATCACTGCGATGTTTGCGATTTAAAAAAAAAAAACTATACGAACTCTCGTTAATTCACCGCGAGCAACTCAGCACCACGAACACCTTTCCGATACGTGCTTTCGTTCGCAACTCCGAAATTCCCATCTAAAGTCGTGAATAAAAAATGAAGACGAGAGATTAAAATTAGACTGATTACGAACCACAAATGATCACAAAGTTAAAGCACCGTCCACAATCTTCAGTCCAAAGCACAAAAACCGTTCTCTCACTGACGGCACATCGGCGGATACCGAAAAGGTGTGCGTCGACGTCTCTCTCCTCCCCCGCGAGGTGCAACGAAACGGCGCCAAATCTCTCCCTCGCAGCGGACGCGCGGATGTATATTAAAAAAAAAAAAAAAAAGAAAAGAGAAGCCTCAGGCGGCAGTAGGCGAGGACAAATACTTTCCAGCAGCGTTCCTCTCTCTCTCGGCGGCAACAAACCACAGCGTCTCTCTCTCTCTGTCTCTCCGCGGCGGAGAGCGAATAATTCGGCACAACTTTCTTCGGCTCACTCGCTCGGTCGACGGCGCGCGAAACTCTAGGCCGCCTAGGCGATCGAGTCGCTCTACGTAGACAGAGAGAGAGAGAGAGAGAGAGAGAGAGAGAGAACCCTTTCTCCGGCGCCGAGTGCAGCGCTTCCACTTCCTCGTTGCACTCTTACTCGCGAACCCTGCCGTGGCCGCGAAAGCGTGTCACGCCGAGCGAATGTCTTTCGCTCTCGATCTCGGAGGCTCCCGATGGCAGATGATGTGTCCTGGAGAGAGGAATGGATGACGGGGTGTGCACCTTGTTTTTTTTTTAATTTTTGCTTGCGCTTTCGAGCCTGTTATTCGCTTTTTTCGTCGGCGGTGGAAAAATAGTGCAAACGTATTATATGCTGTTGTCGGCTTTTTATTCGAGGAAAGTTCTAGTTTATTTTAAATGGGCGACGATAGCCTTTTATCAAGCGGCAACTCCGATAAGATTCACTACGAGAATAGAAACTAAACTGACAGAATTAATCTGAATTTCACACTCGGCCTGGCGCTCACTCTCTCCCGTTGTCAAACTGGGCGACTCTCTAAATATCGGCGTATCATCTGCGGAACGGCACTGTATTTTCCAAAAAAGCTTCCCTCGCCGCTTCTCCGCTCTCTCTCTCGCGGGCCACTGGATTGTTTTGTTATGTAACCGAAGCAATTGGCATGTATGACAGTCGTGTGCGCGCCGTGGATTATGTATCTCTCTCACTCACGGCTTTCCTCTCGGCTCGTTCGGTCGCGGCTCATCTGGCCCGGGCAAAGATTCCTTATCACCGCGGAACTCGCGTCGTCGTCGGCAGCAGCTCTCTCTCTCGGAACAAAACTCGCGGGCTACGTCGCGTTCACACTGTCACTGTAAAACGGTTCCTCAACACAGAGAGAGAGAGATCGAGAGAGAGAGAGAGATGGAGAGAGAGAGAGAGTGTGTGTTTAAGGGCTGGCTGCTGCGTTACTTTGGTCGTGGTCGTCGAAGCCTAGAGCGGAGGCGCTCTCTTTCTCGGCTCGGAGCGCTCGGCTCTAGCTAGCAGCCGGCATCGGAGCAGCACAGCAGCAGCAGCACAGCGAGCCGCTGGGTTCAATGACCCCCGGCTCGTCGTCGTCGTCGTTCGCTCTCTCCTCCGCACGATCCCCACCCACCGCGAGGCTCTCTCGGGGAGAGTATATTTCTCCTACTCCGCGGGTAAGAGGGGTGTACGTTGTGCCGTGGCTCCCCCCCACTCTAGGCGGAAGCAACGAGTTCCCTCTCTCTCTGTCCCTCTCGCGCTCGCTCACTCTCTCTTACTCTCTCTCTCCGTCGCTCGCGAGAGAGAGAGGGCGGCATTAAAAATATTAAGGCGCGATGAAAAAATCGTTCGCCACCCCCGAGAGGAGAGAGGAGGGAGAGTTCGGCTCCCCTCTGCAGCGCGCGCTGCGACGTACCCCCACGCGGGAGGGGAGCCGCTGGAGGGGAAGCCAGCGCCGATACTCGACGCGGGTTCACTGGTACAGTGTACCCTCGCCGGTGCAACGCTCTCTCTTCCTGATTCCGTGAGCGCTCGCTCTCTCTCTCTCTCTCTCTTTCTCGCTCGCTCGCCGAGAGCCGGAGAGCTACTTTTCTCTCTTTTTACGGGTGCATGCTTGCGCTCTAATGCAGCCGTTATAAAGCTGCACGCGCGCGAGGATGAAACTGTTCCTTTCTTTCTTCGCCGGCTCGCTCGCTCGCTTTCCTTCGCCGGGATGCGCCGAGGCGCGCTTTTAATGCCCGCCCGATTCGCGGTATTATTTATGAACGTTCGGGGGGGGGGGGGAATTTTTTTCGGAGCGACGCGGAGCGAGCTGCTCTCGGCGGACACGCCGGGATTCAGGTGTATCGATCGAGGCGGAAGAGATGTGCGGAGAGGTTTGTTTTGCGCGAGGTGAATGGGTGGCTTGGATTAATGACCGACGATCGAAATGACGGTTTCGCATGTGATGCCTGCTGGCTATTGAGGTGTCACTTATGCGCTGGCGTGTAAAGGAATGTTGTAATAAAGGAGGAAAGAGGAATATTGATTATGGCTCGTTAGTAAAGCTTGCAAATGTATAATGTAGGCGTAATGTAAATTTTTTCTAGATTAAATGCACTAAATTGTATTATAATATTAAGTAATGCTTGTTGTAAAGTATATTTTCATATTTAATTTTCATATAAAACATTACTGTAAACGATTGGCAATTGAAAACTATCAATATCATATCACAAAAACTTAACCAAACGGAAAAAATTGCATAAATTTTATAATATATATATACGTACGTAGAATTTTCTAAAAATTAGACAACCACCGCGACTGCTCGAGCAAAACCAATCCCATCTAAAGCAACACAAAAGCGCCTCGCTCCGCTTACATAAATACCTCGACATACACGATAGAAACCCAAGGCAGCTCGCTCTCCCCCAAAAAGCCCCCCCACCATCTCGCTCCTCTTTTCAAGTTCAAAGACAGGCAAAGAACCGTCTCCCACGAGCGAGTCGAACAATATCTCCCGAAAATAATCGGCTCGCCGATAGGCGCGCCCGAAATAGTGAAAAGATCCGGCGCGATATCAGGGGCTCCTCCGTTCATATACAGGCAGCGGCGGCGGCGGAAAAGGGTCACGCGGCGGGTCGTGTCCTTGCCGAGGCTGGTCCGCTCGGCCGCGTGATGGATGGCACGCCACCGCCGCCGCCGCCGCTGCCGCTGCTTCCGCGAGCGGAGCTTTTTTAAGGTCAACGCCTGGGGAGGAGGCGCGCCTGCATGTGTGAGTTTATCGGCCGCCTAAAGAGGGAGAGGCGATAGAGGCCGCGTGGGATGATGCTGATGATGATGACGACGACGACGAGGAGCGGCTATTTTTGGAGGGCACTGTAGCGCCCCGAGCGAAGTGTGCGCGCGCCTCGGGTGGGAATCCGTATTGTTGGCGCGGTGTGTGTGTGCTTTTGTTGATCGTTGCGCAAGTGCGCGGTGCACGCTGGAACCGGTCGGGGTTTTGCTTTTTGGCAGCGAGAATTGGGAAAATTTGGGTTCGTTCGTTTCTGATAGGGTGTGGATAGGAGAGGGGACAGTGAATTGGAAATTGAGGTCTTGAGTTTTGGGATATGTTCTTTAATGGAAAGATTGATGACGCTGCAAACTTCTGGCTTGTTACTTGCTACTTTGTATAGATACATTTTTAAAAGTTAACTCGTGATAACTGTACTATTAACTATCAAAAACTTTTCTATTTATTATTTTGGAATATTTTAATAAATAACCAATTAATTATTTATTAAAACTAATTTAAAAGTAATAAAATATATAATTTGCAAAAATTGATTTCACATTTTTAAAATGATAATGGAAGTCATATATAATTTTTTACATTGTTTTAAGCAGTTCATTATATTCATTAAAAAGATTGAAGTTTCTAGTGTAATTTTCAATTATTTCTCTTTCTGCAAGCATAACTTTCGCAAAATCCAATAGATCTAATCTAATAAAATTAAAATTTACGAGCAACCGATGCCGACCGCGATTATTCCGAAACACTTAGAAAAATCCCATTGCAATAGAATTATCATTAAGGAAAGTTCAATTTCCTCTGCAATGAAACAAAACGCATTTCTTCAATAAAGTTATATTAATAAAACAGTGCGATATCTGTATATACAACAGATTTGCTCGAACGGTCAACGTACAGTTAATGATAATAAACATCAAATACAACTCGGTGAGTAATAATTACCACATCCAAGTTCTACGACCCGCGCCGGTGTATCGCGGAATCATTCGTGACGTTTTCACAATGATAAATAAACCCAACAAAGTCGTCATCCACAGCTCGATTCCTCTTTCTCGTTAAAGCCTTCAAATATTGACAGCTCGTAGACATTTGTTTGAAAACCAGAATCTATTGCATGGAAAACTGAAAGATGCTTGTTGACTAACAGTACACATTGAAATATATCGACACTGCAAAAGCATCGTAATAGCATTCTATTTCCGACTAATCAGCCTTTCGCAGCTTGATATTTCCACCTCGTCAGTGGAACTTCGCTAAAATTTGAAGCATCAAACCCACTGATTCGTCACGCCATCCATCAAACCACTTCCTCAGTCGCGACAATTTCACCTCGCCCATGAAATTCTCCCGCGAGAGGTTGAGAAACAAAAAAAAAAAAAAAAAAAATAAGTCAGTCGACGCGTCGCAGCGGCGCTTTTACAGGACATTGACTTTGAGATATCTTCGGGGGCGCTTCGCTGACGCGCCTATCTCTCCTCTGCTTATCGCACTTGTTCGTCGTACCCGAGGGCTTATCGCGCGCTCCTCTTCTCGGCGCGAGCTGCGTGAACGCGACTATTTAGCCGCCTGCCCCGGGATGAGTGAATTTTTGGGATAACGACGCGCGGGAAACACGGCCGAACAGTGAGAAATTTGTCGGAGTTAGGGGGCGATAATGGCGATGGATCGCTCTTTTCGTTGAGCTTTTGTATGTTGCGATGATGCTGGAAATATTTGTGCTATTGGGCTCGCTCTTTTTGTATGCAGTTTTTTAAATAGTTTTATCTCTCACTGTAAACTGTAATTAATAATTATTAATTTATACTTATCAGTTTTATTCAAAAGTACACACTGATCGCAATATTGAAGATTAATTTTCATAAATATTAAATGTCTTATACATTATGGGTAATTTTTTAATTCTTTGCATACAAAATAAAATACATAATATTTTTTTCAAATGCAAAATTTGTTTAAAAAAATTCTTTTTTGAATTATTTAATTTAGAAACAATTGAAAATTTTAATGAATTTTTTTCCTCGAAAGCGTTATTACCTTTAACGTTTTATAAAATCACGCTGTTTGACCGACATTATCTTGCCGATTAAAATAAAATTACGATATATCTCTGTTACGTTTTTCGTCATTAAAGATTAAAGTAGTTTTATCGCGTACAAAAAAAATTAAAAAAGAAAATATACTAAAATTTACAATTCTATTAAAAAATGAGATCACTCAGCTCTTGCCTATCTATAACATTTTCTAAAAAATTAAAAACAATTACGTCAATCGAGCCAGAAAAAATTTCATTCAACTAACTTTGACCCAATACGCATTCACTCTCCAAAATCAATATTATTTTTATCAAACCATCTGTAACCTCAAGTTAACAACCTTGATATCATATACTTGCGCAAACGCATTAGAAGGAACCAGATAAAAACTAAAGAGCCTCGCCAGCTGCAGAGCCCGCCGACCGAAATCAGAATTAAAAGTAGGGCCCAAAAGCGAGGCACTCGGAATTTCCGTAAGTCTCCGAACGGCAGAATGTCATTATCACGCGATAATGACATCAGGACCGCGAAATTACGCGCAAGGTCGCGCTCTCCCCGCGCGCGCCTCCTCCATTCGTCTCTGATAGCGACGCGTCATGCGCGAGTGTGCGTATATATGTACGATATACGTTACGGCACTCGGGTGTCAATGACCCGCTCGAATTTCGTTTTTATCAATCCGATCCGCGCCGTTTCTTAATGTTTTCACTCCGCCGTATCGTCATTTGACTTCATTATAAAATAATTTACCAAGCAATTACATTGTTTCTCAATTAGCTCCGATGATATCAATAAGGTGATTTAGTGGAAAGAAAGATACGGTTGAACGATCGTTAATTTGCTGGAAACTTTTGTGCTGCACGGTTTTTCGGTAATGATTTTTTTTTTACAATTTTTATTAATTAGTTTTGGAAATATTTTCGTGTACAGGGATTTTCTAGTTTAGGATAAAGGTTCTTGTGCACTAAAAAGGATTTTTTCCAAATAAAATAATTTAAAAATTGACATCATATACATAGATAATTTTATGTAAATCTTAATTTATCCATAGATATTAGAATAAAGCAGCAAATACTAAATTTTCGTACAGTTTCCTCAAATTCAAGTTCAAAGTCCCTTTAAAAAAAAGTCATAAATCTCGGAGAAGAGAATTCTCGCTCCCATCTTCGAGCGATTAACGCCTCGATTCCATCCGGGCGCCTCGTCTAATTCGGTCCCTGCGGGAAAAGAAGGCTCTCGAAAATAAAATTCTGTCACTGCCGGCTTCTTCCTGCCTGCGGAAGCGAACAGCCGCCCAAATCCGTATATCTCTCGGCATCGGGTTCGCTTGTGTAAAGCTGCGAGAGAGAAAGAGAGAGAGAGAGAGAGAGTCGAAGATGATGGTGCATCGACCTTTTCCCTCGCTCTGCACGAGGCGCTGCTGCAACGCCCGAGAAGAATGAAGCGCGGGAAGAAAGAAACGCGGAGGGAGAGAAAAAGAAGGCGAGAGGAGAGAGAGAGAAGCCGGAGCGAGGGAAAATAGATTAGGGGGACGCGAGAGCGGCGGGGCCTGCGATATTCTCGATATAATTGAGATGCGAGCAATTTATTTTTTTATCGCGGCGAAGAAGCGAGGCGAAAATGAAAGTGCGCCGAGGCGTGATTGAGTGCATTGTTTCTTAAGGGGGTTGCACTACTGCCGTTCTCATTATTCACTCGGTTTAAGTCTTGTCGGGAATGAAGAAATTTTATGCCGCGGAATGATTATTTACTGATTCGTCGCGAGAGTTTCTTTTTACTGATTCTGGGAAGTGTATGCGGCGTCGAAATCAGGGTTTCTTTTACGATAGCTTTTCGTTTTTGGAGATCCTCAAACAAATTGCGTCGAATTAAGATAAGATTATTGAAATATCTTTAGGCAATCAAAATAAGTTACATCAGATTGTACTCTTTTTATTGCGCACTTTTTCCTGTATATATTCTAAAAGTTAACCCGTTAAAGTTTCGTAACGAAAAAAAAAAAATCAAATTTATGGAAAGAGGAGGAACGGAAATTCGATTTTTCGCGAGGCGCGTTCGCGTGCTCGTATCGATTTCCTGGCTTCGGCGCATTCGCAAGTTGGAGTGTCTTTTTGTGGAGTCTCATCTCGATTAGACTGATTAGGCGAAAGACTCTTCAGCACATTCTTCTTTCGCGCTGTAACCTTTTGGCCGCCGTATGTCACTTTGCGCTTATGGATGATTGATAAAGAATAGTCTGCAGAGGCAGGAAATAATCGGGGAAGATTGCTGCTGCTGAATGCTACGCGGGGACATTTTTTTCTTTCTAAAACAGTGCTAGTTACTTTTCTTTAAGAAAAATTTGTTGAATTGCTTTTTAATAATAATCTAATTTAAGATTTATGATAAAAAAATGTTCTTATTCAATAAAAATAGAGTTATAATATAAAATTTATTTGTTTAAATAATTAATTTTTAATGAATAGAAAATCATAAAAATTAGAATTTAACTTTACCGAAATCATGCTGTTTGGCGAAAAAAGAATGTTTTAAATGTTTCAATCAGATGTTATCGTTGGAGTAAGTTTTTGCTTATTAGATAGATATTTTGCAGTCTTTAATGGACTACATTAATCGTTACACCTTAGTTTAGTAAGCAAGTAAATCAAAGAAGACCCTGTGTGCAAATCCCCATCCATAGTGGCTCAAGCAGATAAAAGTCCCTTGAATCATGAAAGTCTGTTAAAGAATGTTTTATATGGTTAACAATAAAAAATTTATAATATTCAAATTAATAATATTCAATTTTATATTAGTTATTTATTATATTCTAATAAAGTAATAATTATTACGTACTTTGACCCAGATTTTGGCTTTGGAATTGAAAGTATCGAATCTCTGATTCAGCAAACGAAACTTCGGGATAGTTACTTCGCACTCGTTCGTGAGTTCCTAATTTTTGATGCTTTCGTATATTATTTTGTTGTTTATAGTGTAATTTCCTCTTCAGCATAAATGAGCATTTTATGAGGCTGCGAATTTCTATTAAAATGGACTGTACAAGTGAAGGGAAGGATTAGAGGCAGTGTCTAATGCTTGCCTTTGAACACATTCTTTTCCAGTATCTGTCACTCCTAATAAAGACCCTCTTCTTATGTCAATCTTCCGTGCAGTTTAACGAGAGTATTTAATAATGTTTTAAATTTTATTTTTTTACTATAACTTTAATTGGGTAATCGGTATTTGGTGTTCGATTCGAAGATTTCGGTAAGTGCCTCTTATCAGGTAACTGATGGTCTTTTCAACCCAGATTTTGGTTTACGAATTGAAATATTCAATGGGGTTTCTGTTTTTCAGCTGTCCTATATAATTGGTAGTGAAGTATTATTAAATTCATTAGTATACGCTACCAGTGTGAACCACTCCTGGCACTGGTAGCCTATCCTTAGAGACCTGGCACACAGATGTTCTTGAGGCTATATGCTTATCATTTTCAATTCCATTTGTGGAAAAAAAGAAAATCCCCATAGGTAGACCTATATGCAAATTCGTTTTCATATTATTTATCGTTCGTAATATGATACGCCATCTAAAGAAGAAATACCATTTAATATGAGAAGGAAATAATTTCCCATAAAATTAGGTTTTACAATGACAATTAATAAATTTCAAGTATAATTCTACGATCAAATCTAAGTTTATCTATTATTATCAATCTTTAACCCTGATCAATTATATGTGATACTTAGAACCGGATGTACATCAGCTTAATATAACGTAGGGCTTTTAACATTTAAATTCTCACGCACTTTTCAAAGACAGCCAATCAGAAAAAGCTGTTTTTAAAAAGCTTCATTTTTGAGGCCACTCTTTTTTTTTAGAAAGGATTTATAAAAATAATAAATCATTTTAAATTTACCAAATAAATAAATTTTAGAAAATTAATCTGCATTCATGTTTAGCATTTATTTTAAATTCCTTTTCTTCTCTTGCATCGGAATTATTAATAATTAAAATTTTTTTTAATCTGTGATGGTAAAAATAACTAAAAATTTAAAATATTATTGGATATTCAACTGTAGGAAAGAAAGAAATTTACACTGTAATTGGATGTACATCTTTTGCTACAGTAGATAATAATGTAGGTAAGTCAGGAAACTTCTCATTAATGGCCCTCATTATTCCGCATAAAATAAATAATTTTAAAGAAACAATTCTTTTTATAGTTAGTATAATAAAATCTTTCTATTAAATATTAAAGCAATAATGGTATATTTTATTTTGAAATACAAGATAATTGAACATTAATTGTATGTATAAGTCATTCGTCTTAATATAAAACTAATATTATAAAAGAATATGTTGTACTTTATTTACGTTTTTATTAGTAATTTATTACATACCACAAAAATGTTTAATTTATAGTTCAAAAGGAATAAAAAGAAAAAAAAAGATAAATTTATTGTGTCTAATCAAGTTTATTTGTTTGTGTAGATCTAATGCTTCATATACGCTTAAATACAATTTTCTATTACAGAAAAAAATATACGAAACTTAGGTAATGTACACGCTTGTATATTTAATTTATAAATAGATTTCTTTTTGAAGATTTTTCATTGTTTGCAACATCGAATAAGTGGTTAAATATATTAATCTCATGTTGCGGATGCTCTCTTGGAAAAGTAATTATCGCTTGATTCTCTGGACAAAATGTATAAAAAAAAGAAAAAAACAACGAAAAATACCATTCCTATACAATATAATTACTCTTACAGAAAGAAATATTTTCTTTTTATCATCAATAAACATCTCGGCTCAATGACAATTCAATTGTACATATTGACGAAATAATACTTTTTATTCACGGGATTAGACTACGTTAAAAATCTCGTCCACGTCATTCTTTGCTCTTGCATTCAATTCACACTTGCCTCATTCATCCATCGTATATAATAAGTCTAGGATGATGCATAATCTTGTAGTTTAATGATGATTGTGATGTAAAAACGCAACGCGATCGCGTATAAAGGCGGTCAAACAACTAATTGTCATGCAGTGCGCACACACTTTCAGTTTATTATTAAGTTCTTCTTTAACTCTTTTATCGTTTCACGAGTGTAAAAAAACGCACGCCTCGTTTTCTTACTCTCTCGCCTCACCTCTGTGCATTTTCTTTTTAAAAAAGTCGCCATGTGCAAGAAACGCATTTAATATATAATATATTAACTTCTGTAAAAATCCGTAAGATTTCTCAAAAAATGCAATGCAATTCTTTCACATCGCGGATCGTACTTTTATTTCGCTTCATTCAACGCCTCCTCCAAATATTGAACATTATATAAACAAGGGGGAAAGAAAAAATCAAGATATTTTACATAAATTCAAGCGACATTGTACAATGCAAAAATCTTTCTTTTTTGTGTTTGTTTGTATATATCTTTGGTAGAAACTACTAAATAAATATTATCGTTTACGAAGTACAGTTTTTTACTTCGAAGTTTCGAGACCTTTTACATCAAAGCTCGATGAAAAATGGGTTCTTTTTCCTTCGCGCCTTCGTGCGAGTCATACTTCACACATTTTTTAAAAATTGCGCTAATGCGTCATGTACACAAAAAGCTGTTCCTTAATTTTAGGAACAGAAAGAAACAACAGTATAAAGTAATTGATCAATCAGGTAACGTGTTTTCAATAAAAAAAAAAAACAAATTCACTCGTGTACCGAGTTTGTGCGACGAAGGTACGCCAAGTAGAATATAAAAACAGTCGAATCGTGTCTCAATGTATTGCGATCGTCACTTACAATTCTAAATTGCAGCGTCAAAATCGTCTTCTCCGCCCCCTTGACTCTCTTTTTCTCTTTCCAATTCATTGGTGCCTTACGAGATGCAAGAGAAAACGAAAATATATATGTTGCCTCACAAAAAATACGTGTGGTAAAAACTGTACAGAATAATTTCATAGCGTCGAATATTATATATATAATTGAATTGGTTTCTTAATCGTTCAATTTTTTTTAGGTTTTTAAGAGACATTTTTGTGTATTAAAGTCGAGCGCTTAGCTACGTAAAAAGTAATCTACTCAATTGCTACAAGAGTGATAAATATCTCTTTTTTTTCTTGTCTGCCTAATTACTAGGTAGCCTCTAATGCGCGCGCATAAAAATGTTTTGTTTTCAACGAGCAAATTCTGCAGAGATGCTTTTTCTTATAGTACACATACTTTATACAAGCAAATTCCTGCATTCTTATTTATATTTCTTGGCGTTTACAATAATATAGATTTCGAATCTTATCTAAATATAGATTATTAGTCAAATATATTTTTATTTCAATAAAGAATTTTTAGTATCTTTCATTAAATGACTCAAATATCATGCAATAAAAAGTCAGTGCTGATCATATTATGTGTAATATAGAAATCTACAGTATTTATAGACACCAAGATTATTTTAATATTTATCGCTCATTGCGCGATTAATCTTTGCTTTCTTGCTTCGTTTCAAAACTTATGTAGTCTGTTCCATTAGATTTTTGAAAACCTATTTAACATAACAAACAAAACAAACGAATTAATCAAAAACAAGAACAGATGACAGTACTTCACGATGCCTTCTACTTTAATAATGATTTATTTTTAGAATATGAAGTTTTAATAATGCAAATATTTTTTTGCAAAAGTTATCTTTAATGTTTTACGTAGAAAACAGTTATAGAAAATAAAGCTGATTTCTACATTTGTATTGATATTAAAAAGTTTCTTTATTGCTTAAAGTGTTATTTAAGTAAACAAATTAATACCGCTGGTTAAAATATTTATTTGCAAATACATATTTTTTAATAATACTTTTATTCCTTATTTAATGTCAAATAATTTAAATAAAATCTCTATATAATCTCCGTAAAATAATATTTACAAAAATACAATATTAACAATGTAAAAAACATCAAAGTACTTGTATCAGTTCTTGTTCGAAGATAAACAAAGCAATTTTCCTACAAAAAGTTAGCGCGCACGACAGCTTTTCTGAAATTCCTTCCCTGGTTAGAAAATTTTATCGCATACAATCATGACTGACTGATACTTGGATACATTATCATAGAAAAACTACTACAACAGTTTATAAATTATTGAACAACTAGTAGATAATAAATCATAAGCTTACGTGCCTAAGAAAAAATGTACAACAAACACAATTTTAATGAGGGTGTATAATTAATACCAACTTTACATACGTTACCCTACCTTACCGGCATTATACACTTCATATATCTACACATGTAACGCAATTAACTTGCTTCAAAATTCTTTATAAAGCTTCCATCAATTTACGTCAGATCATATGGAATAAATCATTTCTTTTCACATTTCGATCCAAATATATTATTCCAAACTCTTTGTCATCTTTGTCTTAAGCATTACAAATAATAAACTGTACAGTATAAATAGACAATGCTGGAATCTAAACATATCTCTCGCAAGTGAAAATACTGTCATTCCCACCGGAGCGAACAGAAGCGCAGGAATTCTCTAACCAGGGATTCGGATCTCGCGAGATTCTTTAAGGCTACGTCGTCTCAACAGGAAGAGCTCTTGAGCTCGCCCATGTCCGCGATATTTTGCAACAGGGCGGCAGTCGCGTTGTCGCTGCTGTTGTTACCGGTGCCGTTGCTATTGTTGTTATTGCCGGGGCCGTTCTTGTTGTTACCGGCGTGATAGCGCTCCCTCAGGGTGCTTAATGCGGACAACAGTCTTGTATTCGACGACATGAGGCGCGAGTTCGCCGCGTCCAAAGCGGCTATCTGCTGCTCCTGCGCGTCGATCACGCGCTGCTTGTACGACAGCGCAGCCGACATCTTCTGCTGCTCGCGACGTAGTTCCTCCTCCACAGATATCAACCTGCAATTTAATGTTATGTCAGTTTTTGGGCGTTGGGTTTCAAGTTGCTGCTACGGATGGATTGGCATTTTACAGCTGGAGATTCGGTTATAAAACGAATTTATTGTAGCAAAACCTAGCTTAACACTTGATGTGTAATAATTCAATTTCAACTTTTTCGTAACAGTATTAGCGCAATGGAAATCAAGTGAATTAAAAATGAATTGTTGCAAGTGTTAAACTAAGCAAGATAAATATGAGAAGATGCGAAATGAATGTATAAAAAATGATATACTTATATATGCATAATACAACAAAAGATAAATTTAAAAAAAGTTTTAATATGGAACACCTTTGAATTTCAAGTACTAAATTGTATTCCATGTATTCAATACTACTAAAAGCATGATACATATATAATGATGTCCTCAAGGAGTTCCCTAGAAATTCGGATTGTACCAATACTCTTTATATTATTTAATTATTTACACATAGAGATGATGCAAAAATGCTTTTTCATCCAAAAGTATAAAAAATATTAAATAAATAATTCTCTTCAATAAAATCTACGTTTAAGGTAATTAATAAACAATAAAAATAATTTCCTTTCAAAAACTGGTTTAGGGCAACCCCTTTTCTAAAAACCAATGAAATGGGCAAAAAACAAATTGATACGGTGCAGGATGTTACTTATTATATAAATTATAGCTTAATACAAAAACTTGCACGCAAGGAAGCGCAAAAACATAAAATCGAGCAACCAATACAAAGTCATACAGAGTATCGTTGCATATCGATTTATAAAATGGGTTGAAAACAACTGATCAAATATGTGGTGTACTTTATTTATATATGTTTCTGTAGTATGGCTGATTTCAATGAACCTTTGAGCAGTAAGCGACGTAAGGAGTAAAATAAATGAGACTTGTGTATAATATATAAATTCTTGCTTACGCAATAATTTGTGGAACGTAGAAGCAGTTTCGTGTGTTGAGCGCGCTGTGACTGTATATATCAAGTTCAATACAATACAAAATCAAGACAACAATAGTAAATGTAATCATGACAATTAAGCGCTAAACACGTGACATAATATTTAAGAAATGTAAAAAGCTTAGATATATAGTTTGACTCTTACACCAAGATCCAGATCAAGCCAGAGTATACCAGAAATGCAGCGGATAGATTGCACAAGAAAATATATCAATTAACTAAAGATCACTTTCTTGAGTATTTAAAGTTAGTAATTTACTTCAAATCTAGTTTTGATTTTAATTTTGACTTCGTTTTGACGTTACATATTCTGATCGTTTTTTTTATTTTACTCTGGTAAGTAAATCTTGATCGATGAAAACGCGTGATAAAAGATATTGCATTTGAAGCATCGATACTTGATTTTGAGATGAGGACGAGCGGTGAAAAGTTGTGATGCGCGATTTCTCTGAAGGGGTTATAATCAGGCAGATTCGTACTCCAGATATCACTATTCATTATAAGTGCGTAAATCCCTTGCTTTTTAGTGTACTACTGTGCACATTGGTTAATTACTTTTTCACTGAAAGAAGAATGTCAACTAAACTTAATCTTAATTTTCTTCCATTACTTTGAATAGTTTTTAAGCAAAAAAAGAGATGTGTTTTAATAAATCAAGTAAATTAAAAGATATTTAATAAGTTACTTTCAATTAAATAAATATATAAACGAGTGCTTTGTAGATAAAAGAAAATAAAAAGACTCGGTGACACTCTTCTAAATAGTTAAAGTTCAGATTTAAAGATTAGTTATTAAAGTACATGAAAATAACCCAAAACTGTCATTAGTAGTACAAGTTCGCATTCAGTTAGCCGAAGGGATTCGAACTTGGAGTAAATGAACAGCGAGTGAGAATTAATAAACTTGATAATATAAATAAGTGCGAGTCGTCGGAGTGGTCATCAAAGATTAGTACCTGGAGATAATGCTCTTCATTTTGGTGTCTGGGCCAATGCCATCGACATCGGCGTCCTCGGCGGCGCCCAGTCGAGCGCGTAGTCGATCTACGCTGCTCTGCAACCTCTCGATTTCCACCTCATACTAGAAATGCGAAGAGAGCAAGAAGTTTTGTTAGTTACACGGTTAACAAGATGATGAAGTGAATCGAAATACGCGTGTTATTGACATTGTTAAGACAAAATTAGATTTTAAGTAGACAAAGATTAAAGATTAACATTGTTTTTCTCTAAGTTGAAATTTTGAAAATTTTGAAAAACTGTTTGCAAAATTTTAAAAGACATTGGTATATTTTTATTAGGATTAATAATTAATTTTCTATTTATTTGAAAACTAAGGTTAATTCTATGGAAATAATCCAACGTTCTATCCTATCCCATCTCCTGGAAACATTCGCCATGCTAAAAATTACCTGATCAATACTCCTGTGACTCCTGGATTTGCTTCTTCTAGTGGCGCAACTTTCCTCTTCGCTTGTGTCTGACAAATCTCTTGTAGAATCTAGCGACAACCTCCTCCTCAGCTTCGTACAACAAACATTGTTTTGCGACGACTCGTTATTTCCAGATCTAATAGCAGAATTGTTCTGTCTCCATTGATGTGTCGGAAGTCCATTCCTCTGTAAATTTCTTGCATTCTGTTGGAGCGGAGGCGATGGACTGAGATCCACACCTCTGACACCTTCAACTCCTCCATTACTACCCTCTCGCTCATCTGAACTTGTACTGCCTCGCCTTCCATTTCTACCGTGGTGATTCGACTCCATATGATAGACGGGATTGGCAAAGGCCAAAGGTGCATTGCTCAGAATATGAGGATTAGCGTTGTTGCTTGACAAGTCAACGGGGCTGGAGCTTTGACTGTAAGCTGCGAAGCTCTGATAACCAGAGGACGCAACGTTACTCAGCTGTGAGATCGAGATCTGTGAACCTTTTTGCGATTTTGATTCTGAGACCTCGTCGTCTGCATACCTCAGTAGATCCGAAAGTTCTTCCAAGTTCCCGTTAGCCAACTGGCCAGTTGTGGTGTTATTGCCACCCGTTTTTGAATGATGGTAGCTATTGTTATTGGGCTGGTGATTAATCGACAAAGTAATGTTTGAACCCTGGTGGTTATTCGCATTTATTGTAGTCTTTGATACATTGTTATAATTCTGCTGATGAGTTTGGTTAGCATTTTCCTCCTTGTGACACTGATTTCTGCTGGCTGACCTTGTTATGTTATAATTATTGTGATTATAATTATCCTCACATCTATCGTGAATATCTAGATTCTGCAGCCTAGCAATATTATGTCTATGTTGCGACATGGTGCTGTTATTCGACTGGGTTCCCGTTATATTATAGTTTGAATCCTTTAAATTGCTATGACTCTCTGATCTCGTGGGGCTGGTCGGATGACTCGCGGTCTGGCAGTGATTAACGTTAGCCAAGCTAGCACTGGCAGTAAGTCTGTATCCCGGTCCACTCCTGTTATTCGCGAACGCATTGATTCTCTGCTGTTGGTGCAGATGCTGCTGCCTGGCAATAGGCGTCGGCGATCTGGAAATGAAAGCAGGGGGCTCGAGCGGATAATCGTCGGCGTTTATCTGCAGCTGAAGCTTGCCGTTCGTCGGCATGTATGCGTTCCTCGGCAACGTGGCAGCCCTGACAACGTTAGGACTCCGCGTGCCGTTATTTGTATTGTGTCCGAGCGTGTTACTCTGGAGGATCTCGGTGCTGTCACCGATCGTGCCGTTCAGAGTGCTGTGATTACTGCTGAGAGTGGACGTGGCCGAAATCGAGAGATTCGTGTTGCTGTTGGCGATCGTCGGGTCGTTGTAGCGAAATATATTGTTCTGCAGATTCGGGTAGCGCAGAGTCGAGGGCACTGGGCTCGGGCCTGGCTGGTCCAGAGCTTGAGAAATCCTGTCCAGGATCTCCGGGAGGCGAGAGAGCGGAGAGGTCGGCGAGGTTGAAGAGGTTGCGGCTACGCTCTCGCGAAGAAGCGCGTGCAGGAGCGATAATTGCTTGCCGAGGTCTATGTAACCGTCGAACTCTAGCGAGCTGGTCGGCGCATCTTTTGACAAGGAGCTCTGTAAAAGTTTAAATCAATTGTTGAAAATGACTAAAACTATTTTGTTTAAAAAAGTGAAATGCATGAAGAGCGATTAAAAAGAAACTATTTATCGTTTTCGTTTTAATGTAAAAAAAAAGTAATCCTTACGTTATATAAAAGTTAGTTTTATGTCTTTGTCATTATAGTAATAATAGTACAGCTCAACTATGTACATTTTACGTATACGCATTTATGGATCTTTGTACTGCGTAATGAATACTTTAAAGGAAAACTCAAGTCATTGCTTAACTTTTTTCATTATACAATGTCTATTCGAAAGAGAAGATAAAAGAGTCCGTAAGTACACTCGAGAGCACTTAATAAAAAATGCATATAACTTTTATGAATTTATATAACGTCGTTTCCAAGAAAAAAAATCGATTCTACAAGACTCTTTAAATTTCTTAGCAGAGCCCCTCAATGTGGAGCAGAGGGCAGATAGGTAAACGAGAAAGTTTCGTAATAACCTCTCGCGGCGGAATTATTATCCGGCGTACTTTTGGGCTTTGCCTCCTAAGGCAGCTGCCATTATTAATACTCACGCTTATTAATTGCAAGAAGGTCTTCATCGACGGGGCTTCACGTTCCAGGACGTCGTTCATGAATTCCATAAAATTTTCCTTTCCCTGGAATCTTGTAAAGTTCGCGAGCGTCTGGAGAGTTTTCGCCACCAGAGTCAGATTTCTCGCCGCCTTCTCGTTCGGATATTCTGCGAGTAATGAGAAAAGCTCGTTGTTCAATCTCTTCGGGGAAGGAATAATATTGAGGGAAAATTAAATCGACGCCGGCGATAATCGGCTTTCGCGTTACTTTGGCTCTCCGATACTTTGTCGCTTTGAGGAGAAAATTCTGCTCGTGAATAATGGCCGGGTTAAAAAGTAATTACGGCTTGACGGCGTCTGCCTGCGTTTTATACGCGCCGAGGTAAGGCTTGTTATTAAAAGGAGGACTTTAGTTATGCTATTATGAAAGAGCAGTCTTTTGAAAATTGAGATTGTTACAGTTGAGGTTTAACGAGCTCATTAGGTACTGGCGGGATAATTTGAAAGCTATGCGTGTGATTGCACGTTTTAAAAGTATGTTAATTTTATCGTAAATTAAATAATAGCTGTAACTGCAGCATTTTATGTAATCTTAAATTCCAAAAAGAATTGTTTAATACAATTTTTAAATTTCAGTGTAAATTTGACTGTGTCTTGACAAAACGTATTTTCTAAATTAATAGAATATCCTCATTCTATTTTCTAAGAAAAAATTCCATTTGAAATCCCGACGATAAATCGAATCCCACGGAACATTTCCCAACCTCCTCCGCTCGCAATTAAGATTCCGAATTCTTCACGCCCGCCGACTCGGTTCCAGTCCCGAAAACTCACCGTGCGTGATATTGAAGAGCGAGGGACTGAGTATCGCCGGGCAGAGGAACCTCAGGAATATCGAGGCGGAGATGAGATTGTCGGCCATGTCCTCGCGGCCCATCTCGGCGAGCTTCTCGCGGAAGATGCGAAAGCACTCGCGCAGCTCGACGGGGAAGTGCGAGTGGCTGGCGAGGATGCGGCTCCAGGCGAGCTCCACCGCGGCCCTGAGGTTCTGCTGCTGCTTGTGGAGGGCCGCGACCGAGGCCACCTTCAGTGGGTCGACCTCGCAGTCGCCGCCCTCGACGGCGCCGCGGACCACCGCGCCGAGGGTCTCCTGCAGGTAGCGGTCGCCTGTCAGTTTCAGGTACGCCTCCATTGCTTTGGTCGCCAGGCTGTTGCCGCGGAAGGTTAGCCTTTCATCGTCTGAGGAGAAAGAGGAGAATGCGTTAGAAAGAACCGCTTGGAAAGCGCTTTGAGGAATAAAAAGGGGACCGAGACAGATTACGCGAGTCCTTTTTTTATATAGCTTGTCAAATTTTTCAAACGTCTAAAAAGTTTTCTTAAAAGTATCAGATAATTGAAAACGAAAGAGATATAAAATTACCGATTCTGTGAATGTCCATCATGACGAGGTCGGCGAGGAACTGGGGCGCCATCTTTTCCCTCTGCATGACGGCGACGAGGGCGGTGGCGATGTCCTCCTTGGCCTTGACGCCGATGACCGGCTCGAGCTTCTCGCAGAGCGAGCCGTAGTCCGTCTTTAGGTACTCGAGGAACTCCTGGTAGACCTGGACCGGCAGGATGTCGACCGACTGGAAGCGGCACTTGACCCTCAGGGCCGGGGGCTCCTTCAGCGGGCCCTTGTCCCCGACGACGGGGTACCATTTCTCCGTGAGGTAGCGGGACGTCACGTTGTGCACGGGGATGTTCACCGAGCCTGTCAATCGACCTGCTTCGTTAGACGCGCGGTTTTTTTTCGGTCTGGTATGTAATTGTTTTGCAATGAAAGAAAACGAACTTGGAGGACGCTTCTTTTTGTGGATTATGAAGCGAACGAATTTTGTTTATAATATTTGAAATGAAAACTGTTAACTTGATAAATGGAATAAGTGAAATTGAACGTTATTTATGGATGGTACTTTACGAAAATTTATTATAAAGAAAGGCAGCAAGGAAAACAGATTGAAATAGCAGCGCGCGCTCAAGTTTTGTATACCGTCTCCCTTGCCGCAGTTATGCATGACTTTTGAAAGCATGCATCAGATTGTACGAGCTTTCTATGAATAGATAGACGAGGGAAAGAACGATTCCCTTTAAATGCAGAAATACGAAAATCGTATTTTCTATTCAGTATAATAAGAAAGGGACGCCCCTTTTAAATCACGTACAAATATCGTTTCTCGCAACTGCTTTTCATTTTCTAGAGTCACTGTTTTTCTTGAGTGTAACGTTTTTCTTTTGACCATTCGGGTATAGCTGTACTTGAAACATTTTTTTGTTAAATTTCACGTTCAATTTTAAATGCAGCAATTTCTGAAATTACTTTTTTACGCCGCGCAATTTTATAGAAAAAAAAAAGAATAATTTAAACTGCGCAGCTACGATTTTCCAAGTAAATACAAACGTCAAGAAATCTCGGTAAGAAATGGCTTCACGCTTCAAAAACGTTCGAAATCCCAAAAATCACGAAATCTCTCCAACGATCAATAAACGTCAAGCGGCCGGAGATCCGAGTAAATGAAAACGTCCCCCGGTACTCTTACCATAAATCGCGTGAAAGACGCCGGCAAAGGATCTCCTCCCCTCCCAGGCCCAAAGTCACCGGCACGCGCCCTTCCTTGCACGCATCTCAAAGAAAAAAAGAGCGAGAAAGAGAGAGAGAACGATCAGCTGTCTTAGCTTACCTATGAGCACATTCTTGTCGCGCTTCTTCTTACGGTCCGCCTCCCGGTAGAGGTTCACCTGGATGGTATTGACGGCGGGCAGGTGGTTGAAGTCGAACCGCTCGCCCCAGAAGCAGAGGTCGGCCTTGAGCTTGGCGGTCGTGCGGGCGTACAGTGTCGAGTCGAGGCAGACCTCGCAGTAGTAGCGCTTCTTCGCGGGAACGCCCTTAGCCTCCAGCAGCCAGATCTGCAGGGAGTTGTCGGTGCGTCGGGTCTGCTCGGCCTCCGGCTGCACCGACTTGCGCAGGCTGAGGAGAGAAAAAAAACGGTTTCGACCCGCCGGTGAGTATTACGGCTTGTCGGAAGACGTGAGCGCGAGTGTAATTACGAAGCGCCGCCGCCGCCGCGAGTTTTTCCTTCTTATAATTTCTTCGCGGTTTTATTATCGGGAGTTATATGCTAATTCAGACCGGCGATTTTTCCGCGGAGTTCAGAGAGAGTAATGGCTATGATTAAGCCTCCGCCTGGTAATCGCTGCTTTTAATGGAAAAATTTGGCTCTCGTTTTGCGCTTGGCGGCGAGAGGCGAAGTTTTTCATGGTTGGAGGGCAATTTGCTCGTTATGAAACTCGGATTTGATCGCTGATAATGGAGTAATGATGAGCGGCGGTCAATTTTGTCTTGTTAATAAATGTCAACTGTACACAAAGCGCTGACGATTTGAGTGTCTTTTTTTTTCAATTTTCCAAGCAGGGAGAACGAAAGTAAAAGGAGCTGGCTGCAATTTGTATGAGGTCAGAGAAGTTAATGGCTTGATTTGTTTCAGCGTCGTGAATGCTGCAGAAGTTCAGATAAAAATACCGTCGCTCAATGCATCGTAAATTAAAGCTCCGACTTTCTAAAGATTAGTAGATTCTTCGCGGTACATTTTCCCAAGATACGCAGCCCATGAATTATTGAAGCCAATAATTTTTCAAAATCCTTAAGTTTTACTGCTAATCTAAAAGACAATCTTAGGCTTCTTTGCTCGATCGTTAAAATAAATAAAGTATCAAAATAAATATCTAGCAGCATCACGAAAAGCTAACTGTGACTACCAGATAAAGATTCATTCGATTGCGACGTCGATCTCGGGCCAGTCACTCGAGTGTTGAGAAAGCATTGTTCGTCGCAGCGTCAAAGAGCGGCTTTAACAGTACACCGTAAACGGAGGGAAAGTTTAACCGTTCAATTAATCCCGGCCGATTTCCGCGGTGCATATTCGTTTACCCGGCAAAAGCCGGCTTATATATAAGGATACACCAACCTGTGCAGCCACTGTTCCCTCTCGTGGGCGGTCCTGCAGCTGAAGTACTTGGGCCCGCCGTTGCTCGGCGTGACCTGGAAGCAGTGGGGCCTGCTGAGCAGGCTCGGGTGGAGCGGCGTCACCGCGGCGAGGTCCATCGAGGTCACCGCCTGGCCGCAGAGCAGGGACTCGTGCGAGCGACAGCCCCGCAGACCAGCCGAGCTGCCCAGCCCGCCGACGCCGCGCTGCTTCTGCCGCTCGAGCTTCGTCACGCTCTTCGTCCTCTTCAGCGGATTCGATCGGAACGATCGCTTCGAGAAGAAATTCTGTAAAGGTAAAGGAAATTATTTTTTTTTTTGCTTTTTAAAAATTCGTTTCAAGCTGACCTAGATAAGTATGAATAAATTATACTAATTTGCATCAATTTTGGCTGTTTATGATGTATTTAAGTAATTCAGTTAAGTAAAATGGGATTAAGTACTTAAAAGTAAACACACACGTACTTTTATACCTCTAATAAAACACTAATAAAAAATTTACATTTCAATTATTTACGTATCCAAACCCCCACAAAATCTCGAACGGATATCCCGCAAGCTCGCCACTCTCCTCGATTTAAAAAGTTTCACTCGGATTATCGAGGAGCACACACTTGACCGCGAACTCATTCCACCCACGCGATATATCGAGCATCTGGAGCAATGTCACGGAAACAGGCGCGAGGAAGCCGCTCTCGCGGGATGGAGGGAAAGGCGGCTCGCGCGCCGGACCGGAGGTGAGGAAGCCCGTCGGTCGACTGCGCGCTCGATCGGATATACATCAGCGCGGGATCCTCTCCTCCGAACGGGTGAAAGGTGGAGTGACTCTCCGCGCCTATAGGTGAGGGGACTTTCAGTTCCTGGATGCGCGAGCGAGCGGACGCGCGCGCGTAATGAGCGCGCGAAAGCGCGGATCCGCAGGGCTTGGCTTCAATTGCGCGGTAATTCAGACGAATCGCGGCCCCGTTCGGTGATCGAGTTTTCCTTTTTTAGATCACCCGGGGGAAGGGCAGTCGTGATGGGGCCGGTAGCTGTGCTCGTCGAAAAAGTTTCGCTTTGTTCGAAGGTGGGCTTTGTTTAATGGGGAAATGGAATTTGATGCGTTGGGATTCGGATAAAAAGGTCTTGTAAAATATCGATGGGAGAAGCAGCGAAAGTTGTATCACGAAAATTGCATTTTAATTGGCGATCGAGAAATTATGTACTTCATAAGCGTCAATCAAGAAAATTGGAATTCTTTCGATAGCCGAACTTTAACGAAGCAGTCTCATAGAGATTAATTATGATCAAAAGTGTATCTAAGGTAGATGAAACCAACAATTGGCACTAAACTATAGTAATTGGTACTTTGGAAGATCTCGGAGGAGCAATTAGAAAGTATCATCTGGCCTTGACAATCAAATGTCGACGGACACTTTTTTAATCTCTCCACGACAATTTGAGAGATCGCCAGCTTGATTTCTCCTTGAGCCATTTTAGAAAACTCTGCGTCTAGATCTAGTTTTTAATGAGGAAGTAAAACACATACAACCAGTTTCGTGTAAGTTCGCTCCATAATATATGGGTCTGGGTTTGTTGTTAATTAAACGAATTCCGCCTCTAATTTATTATTATTTATTAGCTTCTTAGCAGATTAACCTGGTTTAATTTTGAAATTCCAAGTTTTTAGTACCAAAGTATTTGCACAGAAAGGCACTATTTCATTTCTTTAAATTCGTCGGATTAACGTAAAACACCTGTAGTTCAATAAACCATTGATACGTTTTAATATAATAACAGAAATGATATAAATATCGTCTTGACTATCGGCCGATTGTCGATTGCTCAAGTGGAAGATATGCGCTGCGACAGAAAAAAATATGTCCGAGCGATGACAGCGTAATTGTTTATCGATATTGTTTTACCGTTATTCAAACTTCTTTTATGCAGACCGGTACGATTTTTATTTTCTTGCACAATCGATCGATTGATTTTGTAAGGTAAGCGTCTTACAAAGAACTTGTTGTTCTATAATTTAAACAATTTATGAACTCTTTTACACTTTTTTGATAGCCTCCTAAACAATGACTGCGATTTTCTTTACACGTCATTCTTTATAAATGCCATAAAGTACGCAGTAATTTTCAATCCTTTTACAATTGTCGTATCCGTTAAAATGATGGTGTAAAGTGCGAAAGAAAAGATAATGATGAGAAATTCGTCATTGTACTTTTTCCCACTTCACAAAAAAATACGTAAGAATCTTAATCGCCGGAAACGTTTTTGGATTAGTCAGAGGCATCTTAAAAGAAAATTCACTGTTTCCTTCTTTCTTAGTAGCTTAACTTTTCCTTTAAAATACATTATTAATTCAATTATTAATAAACTTATGACAAAACACTCACTAATTATTCCCACGAACCGTTCGTCGAACGATCTAACGTCCCAATAGCATACCAAAACCCAAAGTCCCGATAAAACGGTACACCCAATAAAAGAGAGGTCCGCTGGTCGCATCCGCAATATAATTACCCTGGCGGTGAAGTAGCCGATGATTGCGCTGACGACCCTTTCGTTGTCGTTCGAATCCCTGGACTCGACGCACATCCTCTGCTGCCTCCTCATAGACTTCCTCCCCTCGCTGACTCGACGCAGAAGCCCGGCGATCTTGGCGGCGACTCTCTTCCTAAGACGTCGATGCCGCCGCCGACGACGGAAGTACGAGACCGGGCAGCAACTCATGAAAAGCGGGGGCGCGCATCGCCCCGATGATTCGACGGATTCCTATTGCCGAGAGAGCTGCACGGGAGAAATTGATGATTTTCGGACACGCTCGCGAGACGGCAGGGAGGGAGGGAGGGTCTCGAGGTGCAGCGCTGTGTATTTCTGCTGACGTTACGGAAAATATTGTCGGGTGATAAATTGGAGGTTTCCGGACGTTGGCGGTGAAAATTGGGCGGAGATATGCATCTTGGTGTAAGGAGTGCAGGAAGGAATGCTGGGTGGGGTTGTATAAACTTGTACGGATGTAAGTGTATATATAATGGCATGTGTTTTTTTTTTGGTGGGATGGTTTGGTAGGCGGTTTATATTTTGACAGAGGAGTGGGCTGCGTAATGTGAGAAGAGTATTTAGATACCATTTTAAAACACGAAAACGTTATTTGCTTCTAAATAAACGATAATATTATTTGAAGTACGGCGGATAAAGTTTATGAATCATGAAAGCAGCGGGTTTCGAGTACTTTTAAATTTATCGATTAATGGTATCAGCAATAACTCTTCAATCGAGGAAACTGTTAATACACAACGCCGCTTACTTTTCAATCGAGGCACACGAAACACCGTTTAACAATTTTTGCATCGTTCAAAAATCGCTCGAAACAACTACTTATTTGAGCAACAGAAGAAAAACCTACAAAGCCAAAGTACAAGACAATCACAATAAAAGAAACTCATCAAGGCGACCCGAATAAAAATGATCCAAAAGACAAACACGCCGCGCAATAACTCGAAACGACTTTTCTCGGTGTCTCGTGTACTCCCGACATTCCAGCGGTACACAATGAGGTCCGCGGAACAAAAAAAAAAAGGAGGCAGGGCAGAAAGTTATTGTTCGCGGCGATAAGCCGGCTGCTTGGCAGACGCACACACACACACACCTTGTTTGCACTGGCAGCTCTTCCACTGGCTTCTCTCTCTCTCCTCTCTCGGTAGCTCGTCGACAATAACCCTCACTCTTGCGATATCTCGCCGATAAGCGGGGACGAAAACGCCGGCGGCCGCGGCCGATAAGAAGCACTCGGAGCTGCGCGCGGCCTTGACTCGTCCAGAGAGATTTTTTTTTGCGCGCGCTGCGGGTCTCAGAAAAAAGTCTCGCCGAGCGCGGCGGCCGGAGAACGACTGGCGGCTCTCCGTTCCTCCTCCTGCTGCTGCTCGTCGCTGCTGGCGGCACAGGTATATTTTCGGCGGCCGGGCAAAAGTGGGCGTCAGCGCCAGCCAATTAATATCCGCCGCGGAAAATCGTAAGCGAGCTTTTGCGTCAGCTGTGCGGCTCTCTCTCTTCTCCCTCCGTCTCCCACGTGGGCGAGTGAGAGACGCGCGCGGACCTTTAAATTTTTCGCGAGGGAAAAAAGAGTCGACCGAGTTTCGCAACCGGCCGATGCGCTGGATTGAGCAACCGCCTCTGCTCGGGCTAAGGCGAGAGACAGTTCAAGAGGCTAACTGTAAACGCGAATCGACTCGGTGTCTTACTTCGGTCGCCTCGCTTTTCACGCCTCGCAGGAGTCTTTGGCGGCTTTCGGTGACGGTAAAAGTTTATTGTTCTTGGGGGTAATCTTGATTTTTTTTTCGCAGAATTCAACGTTTTCACTTCCTCGATGGTGATCCTTAAAAATGTCACTTTTCGGTTGGATAAATATTTAGTTTCTCGCAAATAGATTAACAACACAGTCACTCTAAACAACGATTGTCTATAAAAATCAACAATTTCAACAGTGTCAAAAAGTAAAAAATTAAAAAAAACTTCCTCGATCAACGACGAAGCGAAGCGCGCGAAAAACGGTTTTATCTCCCTCGTCGGGAGACTCGCGCGCGAAAAAAAAAAACGAGCCCTCGCGAAACCTCAACCGAAACCTTCGGCGCTCCGCGCCATGTCTCTCCTCTCACGGCGGCGCAGCTTCTCGGCGCGAAATCCGGGACTCGACTGAACGACTATACGGCGGCGGCCGCGCGCAGATGCTCATCCGATCCGGGGGCCCCGACCGAGGGATGCGTGTATACATGCGTGCGTGCGGGCACAATGCGTGAGCGGCCGAAAAACCGGAGCGCTCGCTTCCCCCTCTACCCCCCCCCCCCCTCCCTCCTCCCTCCGTTCCCCGGCGCGGCATTCAGGTGAGTTTCAGGGGGTAAGGCAAAAATGAAGGAGCGCCGAGGCTACAAAAACGTCTTCGAGGGGTTCTCAACGAGGGCCTGCAGTCGAGGGGCCCCGCTTTGGGGCATTGTCGAAGAGGGGTCCGTATATATTTTTCGGAGCGCGGCGCGCGGAGAGTCGAGGGGGGGAGGTTTTTCATTTGCGAGTAATTAGAGCTGCTCGCGGTTGATTGCTGCACGTCGAGTGCAGGTTGAGAGCGGACTTTTATTTGGAGCTCTGCTCGCTGCTTTTTTTTTGGGAGGTTTGGCGAATTTAATTGTTTTTAATGAGGCGGATTGGTTTTTAGCGAGGTAATGGGGATTGCGTTATGTAAATTAATTTAACGAAGTAATAACTCGGCTACTTATGATAAAATGGCCAATTTTATAATAAAGTATGCCGTTAATAACGTTACATAAATTTTAGAGTAACAATAGTCGAGTCAATTTGAGTGTAAGTAGCTGACTGCGAAAAAATGCATGTAATAACTTAAAAATAAAATTTCGTAAGAAGTCTGAAAACGGTTTCTTTAAGTCTCACGAGTTCACGTACTACAATTGTGCTAAAGCGATTACGAAATCTTATTCAAGCAAAACTATTTTTCTCAACGTTTTCCGGAATTTTTACATCTCCTTCCGCTCATTCATATTACTTCTACAGAAACTACTTAAACTATTTGTAAATTCGTCCTTAAATATTTCTAAGCGAACAATTGAAATTTCACCCGCATTCGTCAAATTTCCATTTTCCAAACTGATCGGTCGTATACATAAGTCAGATATTTTTCAGCAGTGTCGAGTGACCTTTGTACGCCGTAGGAAGCCTGAAGCCCAACAAGCTGGCCAGTTTTTACCAGCACGCACGTATCAAAAGGTAAGATCGGTGTAAAAGGGAAACGTTGATCTGAATCTTACCAGGAGAAGAGGAAGCGCTTATAAGGAGAGAAAAGCACTACAAAACAGGGTGACTTTGAGTTTCGAATGACTCAGTGGGAGATTTTTAGGAAAAGTTTCCGAGGGCTCGAATGAGAATTAGATGGGCTTTGCTTTAGGTATTGAATTATTGATGCACTTTGGTGAATTTTGCAGTTTGCATGATCTTTAAATTTATTGTTTTTAAGCAGAAAATTGAATTTAAGAGATAACGTTGTTTATACTGTTTATTATAATTTATTGATCGTGACTAGTTGTAAATTCTATAAATATTTTAAACTTTTAATCAACATTTAGATTAACTAATTTAATTGTTGACTGTAATTCTTTTAAATGGATATTCCTATAGATAAAAGTTAAGATAATAAAATTGGAATGTTATCAATCAGTAAATCAGGGGACTTAAATATCTCGTTCTTCTTCTCTATTTCAAAACGGAATTTTCCAAATTTCCCAAAAATGTTTATGTATTTTTTCTAAAAGTATTTCTTTATTATTAAAAAAGTTTTAGGATCATAAAATTTAAAAAAGATTATAATACATTTATTTTAAATAATAAATTATTAAAAATTTGCGTTGTTAATTTAATAATTATTTTTAATAAACAATATACAATCCTTGTGTAAAAAACGTAAAAATAATTGACTATTCTAATCAAATGGGCTAGACATTTCTGCGATGCTACTCTAAAGCGTGTGTTATCAACTGACCGTGTGGCCTAATGGATAAGGCGTCGGACTTCGGATCCGAAGATTGCAGGTTCGAGTCCTGTCACGGTCGACAAATTTTTTTTTTTTTTACTCAATTTTTATAAAATGGAACGCAAATTTACCCACGTATCGTTAATTTTTAGTTTATGTAATTAATTATTGGCTATATAAATTGATATTAATATTTTACTGTCAAATACATACTTTTTTTACTTGTTCACTATTCATTTCGTTAATTTAATAATTTTAGAGAAGAAATTTACTTCTAAAGAATGTATCCTGTACTTAATTATATATTATATATTAACTAAAATAGTTAATAATGTTTATTGTATCTCGAAGTAAACAAATTTTTTAATAACGGATATAAACCTAATTTAAACAATTTACTAAACGTTTTACATAGCATTATTTTGTAAAATATTTGTAATAAAAATTTATAACTATTTAACAAATATAAGTATATTTTTTCATTTTTTTTTTACAATTATTCCAACAACTTTAGACATACACTTTTACTTCTTATTTTATACAAGTCCACAATTATATAAAAAACGTTACAACAATTCTACAACCCCCTTAGAATAACCGGGCAATAATATTCGAACGATTAACTGTTTTAGAAATACTTGAGATTTTCCAGTTTTTTTCTGGGCGATCGGCTAAAAACAGGAAAATATTCAAACGAACCATAAAGCAGAAAGCATTCCCGGCATCCCTCGAACAATTTCGCGCAACGGCTCGGCGCAGATTCTTTCTAGAGACAAGGCTTGCACTGTATATAGCCGTGGAAGATCGTTGCCGGAGCATCGGCACGACGTCGCAGAACCAGTTCCGGCTCTTCTCCCTTTGTTTTTCACGCAGTGCGAGAGACCCTTCGCGCCTCTCCTCTTTCTCTCTCTCTCTCTCTTTCTTCTCCGTCCCTTTTTGTCGCCCGTCAACCGCCGAATCGACGATTAGTCGTTCCTGTCTTTAAACGATCAGCGAGGATTTTTGCCTTTTGACTCGGGCTCGATAAACCCTTCTTTTTTATTTCCTTTTCTGACTTGGCAAAAAATTGCGCTGCAGATTATTGCCGTAACGTCCATTCGTTAACTGCGCGAACGGCTTTCTTCCGTGCGATTGACTTTTTTCCCCGGGGGAGATGATATAGCAAAGAGGATTAAATACTGCGCCGAGTATCGAGGCGTTCTTTTCTCTCAGCGAGTAATATTTTGAATGTTCATAGCGCTCGAGGAGACTCTGCAGCAGGCATTGGTAAGGGAGACTGGCTGGGTTTGTTCTATAGCAAAAATTATGATGTTTGACTTTAAACGGGTATTATACATTACTTTTTTTTTTTTTTAGAAAAAATAATATAACTGTGAAGGCTAATTTTTAAATCACTTTTTATCCTCATTGCACATTATCTTCTTGCAAGTAATATATTTTAAACTTGAACAAAACTGGATCTTCCGGTGTCGTTGGAAGCTCTTATAAATTACTAACGATTCACATCACTGTTATATAAAAAACCGAACCTTCCAACGCTCTCGTATAAATCCACAATTAGTTTTAATATTTATCGGCCACTCCAACGAATGATTATCCAATATTCACACGTTCCATCCAAAATATCGGTTTCACAATGGAAGGCGACACAAAAATAGCCGTCATCGGCCGTATAACACCACTCGCATAAATCACCGAGACAAACGAAACTCCTGAGGCTCACTCGAGAGCGCAGTACCACCGACTGTCTCCAGTCTTACGAGGGAATATACTTTAAAATACGTGAAATAGAATCTGATATAGAGCGGCGAGGGGGTCGGTCACGAAGGCACGGATCGATACATTTCATTTTCCTGCTCTACTCGCGGAGACTGCGGGAATCGGGCAATTTATATATAAACCCCGGACGATTAGTGCTTGAAATTTTTATGCGCGACCGCGGCTTGACTTTGCCGCTTCCGCGACAGATGCGGATACGCGGTATATCTCGCCGTTGTTTCTGCGGAATTGCTCGCCGAGAAAAGAATGCACATCCTACGTCTTAATTTCTATATTTAGCCCCGATAATTACGCGGGACAATGCGTTCTCCATTACTCCATTCGGTAGGCAAAACATTTCCCCGAAAGGAAGCGGCGTACAAAAACAAACGGTGACGTAACCAACACAGGCGCAGGAAAGGGCTAAGACAGAAGGATCGGAAGCACCTGCAGCGAGGCGCGCGTCGCCGTCGACTTCCGGCCGCGGGGATTTATCTCGAGAAATTCGGGACGTGAGCGGCAGCTCGAAATCCGGATTCCGTGAGTCGAAAGCCCAAAAGGAATCTCTCGGAAACGCGTCTCACGGGCGTGGAGACTCCGGTGCAAAGAGGCAGAAGAAAAGGCGAGAGAGAGAGAGAGAGACGAGCGGGATCGAAGGTCGAGGCAGGAAACGGCCGGACGGAACGGCGAAGAAGAAGCGAAAGAATGAACTTCCGCCGAACCGAACACGGCAGCACTAATTCGCTTGGAAAACGTATCGAGGGACGGTTGCTGCTTCTTTTTTTTTTTTAGCTCGGGGAAAAGATTCTTGACTTTTGAAAATGCATTGAGCGCGGTGTGTGAAAAGACACGTGGGAGTTTTTTTGCAGTGCGGTACTGCGATGGTTTCGGAGATGAGGTGAAAGAGGTAAAGTGTTTCGTATCGATAATGAGTCAGTTGCTGCGTGTGAAACGACACGCTAACGTTTGTATGATTTATTTTCAAATTCGTTAATAAGATTATATTTCCGATTTGTGAATCCAGCATCGGTTTTAGCCGTTAGATATTACGTTTGTTTACTACGCTCGGAGAAAAATCAAAACTCCTTTGAAAACTTAGAGTAATCTGATTTAGTTATTGATCTCCGTGCAATGTGAATTTTGCTGGAACTAATTTACTTTAATAACAGACCCCATATTTCATACCTGAAATTTTGAGGAATATCAATGCAAGATAAATGTGATTTCCCCGCAGTCCACGTGGGAAAAAAAAAGATTGTTTACCTTCCTGTCAAGAATATCCTGGATTCTCCAACGGTTGCTGAAATTTCTCAAAGGCCGTCTTTTACGTACACATTTTATCTAACCACTGGCTTCAATTAAAAGCCTCCCATAAACGTCGCGTTAATTAATTTCTTTAGCACAGCCCTATCTTAACAAGAATCTGATTAAAGCTCCGCGCGCATCATTTAGAAACGTGGTCCTCCAAACATAATCAACCCCCAGCAAACTCGCTAGAACACCATTAACTCTCGCGCGAAATCGCCTCCGCGACGAACTGTTTTCCATGCAAATGAAAAATCTAGATTCCACGCCGCCCCCCGTCCAGCTTTCGATCCGAGCAAAATTGGTCAATCAGTCCGCGGACTCCTGCGTGCAACTCGAGATCCCGATGATGACTAAAGGCGATTCAGTCTCTCTGTCCCCGGCGCAGTTTCCTACGCTACTTTATTAGGCTGCCGCCTGCAACGACTACGACGACGTGCTCTAATTAAAGCCGAGGGTATATCGACCGAAAAGCCCCCGAACCTCGCGCGAGTACAACGAACCCTCGCTCGCGCGCCTCCTGAATATTCAACGGAAGCCAGAGCGAGAGCCGAGCGAGAATGAGAGAGCGGCGAAAAGTTATTGGAGAAATCTCGAGCGCCGATTGAGAGGGAAGACGAGAACGACCCGCGGATTTGCCAGTAATCTTGATCGGATGAAGATATTAGCCGCAGAAGCGGGGGAATGGGGGAGATTTAGGCGTTGCCTGCTGCTACTGTTGGCGGGGGATGCGCAGATGTCGCCCGATGGGAAATCTTGGCTGATCTCTGACCACTTGCTGGATGGATTTTCTGGGTCAGATGTCGTTATTGTGGCGTGAAAACGTTGATGAAACTGTCGGATAAATATCGGGTACTTTTTCACGACTTCTTCGGGTGCTTTTTGTACTACCATGAATTTCCAGTATTTGTTTAAATAAAATAAAGTATGCGCATCGCAAACGTACGTTTTTTTTTTAATCAACTCCACACCATTGTACTACCAACCGATCAACAGGTAAAAGAACTCTTCACAGGTGACGAGATTAATCCAAATTCATTGCGATCTACATCGTCGAATCAATCTTCCTCGCTTGTGGTTATTCAACGTCGCTGCTCTCGACTCCATGCCAAAGGGGAACTCGACGCGCGCGGTTCTTCATAAAGTAAAAGGTCTCATGTGAACCGAAGTCTCGGGCGTTTGTTCCTCTTTGAATGAACGCGCAATCGATCCGGGACCCCTGCCGCTCCAGAAGCCTTCTTCTCCTCTGCACACCCAACGCACACTCGCCGGAACTCTCTTCGTAGATTACATCCCGCGTCGGACCGGCTGGATTTTTCGGCTTTGCAGAAAGCGGCGGCCATTCACGGGCCGGCGGAGAAAAATCACCTGTGTGAACCGGTGGAGAACGCACACCCGTTTGTGTTTGCGTCGGTCATTAATCGATCCACTCCTCCCTGTCGCTGCTGCTGCTGCTGCTTGTGTATACGTTGCTTGACGTGAACAATTTTTCGGGGACCGGTTCTCGAGAGGGGGCTGATTTCCGGACGTGATGGCAGCGGCGGCGCATTAGCATATACAGCTTTGCGAGAGAGAGGAAGCGGCGGAACGACGGCCGCGATTAGGTAATGAAAGAGTTGTTCGATGCTGCGCGCGCTGATTTTTATCGGGTAATAAATGATTGGCAGCGGGATTAAAGTGTAGGGGAGTGACACACTGCGACGGCAATTTTTATCCGATTACAGGTGTTTCTTCGGCTCTAGCCTTTTTGAATTGATTAAAATTACAATCCATCTGCGTTCGCTGAGTCTTTTGATCATGCAAAGCCTTTGCTCCATCTTCCGCTTCCCCGCACAATAAAAAGTCACTCCGAAACAAGTCCTCTCGCGCTCAATGCAATCGCGATTAATCACCTCACTCTCTCAAGAAGCCCCCCCTCCTCTAATCGAAAAAAAAGCGAAAAATCACTCTCAATCATCCTTCCAACGGATTGAGGCAGGCTCGAGCGGACCGGTTGCGCATGCACGCAACGACTGTTTACGCAGGCTCTCTCTCTCGCGCATACGTATGCGCGTTTACCGAGTGCAATCGATTTCATATCCCTCCATTGTAATACTAATTTCGGACGCCTGAAGGACCTTCCGAGGTGATTTTTCAAAACGAAATTAAGTCGTTGCTGGGTCGCGGCCGAGGGTTAAGAGAGCGGGAAAATTTATTCATAAACGCGTAACCGTTCCCGGGACGCGAGGAGTAATGAAGCTTTTTCATGCCGATGCATATAATAAAGTCCCGAAATCAGACGGGGAAACAGATGTAGAGTCGACTGCAGAGGAATCGAGGAAAAATTGCTTCGTCCTTTTTTACACAGTCCAGAAACGCCGAATGTCACGGACATTTTCCGATAGCATCATCAACGTCCACCATCCGTCTTCTTCATCCTCCGTCGTCCGGATTCACGTCCGAAAAAATATCACCGAAACGTCCATTAGCCGAAGAAGCACCCTCGAGGAAAAAAAGCTCATGAAAGCAAATGAAGCCCACTGACCCGTTAAATATTTGGACCGTTTTCTGCCCCAGAAACGAGTGCTGTCGCCTCGGCCTCTCCATCTTCCGAGGAAAACCACCGACGAGCCTCGTCCGCGCGCGCCTGTCTATTCAGCTGCCACCTCCGGCCCGCGCGCGCGTCTTTCACACGCTTCCCTCGGCGAACTTGCCGGCGGGGTCCAGGTGAATTTGCACAAAGCTAGAAGAGAGGGGGAGAGAGAGCTTCTGATCGATGCGGCACGTCACCGGGTCTATGGTTTTTCCATTGTCGGAGGAGTCGGGGCGCCGCGATCGATTTCTTTTCTTTTTTTTTTCTTCTTGCCCCTTTTACGGTGGCCCGGATTTGCGGACGCGTCGACGCACGCGAGTGTATGCTAATGAGGCGCGTCGAAGGAGATTTCGGGGCAGCGCTGTTTTTCCTTTCGTCGAGTGGGCCGCGCGAGTCACGTCGCGTAACGAGATTTGCTCGGATGATTTTTCCTCCTTTTGTAAGCACTTGGTGGATGACGGGGGGTTTTTTTTTACCGACGTCGACGAGGGTCGGTGTTATTGAAGGGTTGATCGTCGGTTCGATTGGATTAATTCGTTGGGTTGATAAAGTTGGCGGGGAAAAGTTGTGCTTCATTTGAATAATTCAATTACACACTTCGTGAAATTGTCGTATGACTGAATAAAAATTAAAGGGCTTACGTATTCAGGTTGAATATTTATTACTTAATTTAAAATAAAAAAAGTTCGTGCGCTAAGTAAATTGAACTCAGTTTTAAATATTACTAATTTATTTGAAACAGTGAGTTAAAATGTACCTTATACTATAAAAAAATTGTCCATCTTCATACGGTTTAACCCATAAATTAAGAAATCAATCACTTAATCAAGATTTACATCATAAGCCAGCCAAAATTGCCTAATTAAAAGGAAATTAATTGTACATATCCGAAGCTCCTTAATTAAAACAATCTCCGTACCCACAACGGGGCGACACCCGGAGGTATTTTTGCGGAGCGCAATAATACTGCGGCAGCAGTCTGTCGCGACGTGCGCCGCGCCGCGAGAAGGAATTTTGAAATGGTACTTACGACAATGCGATTGGGGGTGACGTCGAGTGGCCGCGCGCCGAGTACGGGGGTGGCTGGAGCACTGCCTCTTCTGCATGCCTTCTCGTATGAAGTGTCTGAAACAGGTGAAAGGAGAGAAATATATATAAGCTCTCTCTCTCTCGTCGCTATTTCCTCTCTTTCGCTTTTTTTTGCTGCTGCTGCCGGGGGAGTGAAAAGCCGTATACACAAATGTTATTGAATCGTTTACAGTCGGAAACGCGAATGAGCGCTTAATCGAGGGCGTAAGTTTTTGTGTTTTATGGCGGGAGAAATTAGTTATTAGGATTTTATAGATTTGTTTGAATTGCAACGAACGCTTTATGCAAGGAAATTTTGTGTCACGCATTGTTTGAACTAATATTTTTACCGTTAATTTTGAAAAAAGCCAGGTAACCGTATATGTACTACCAGCCTTTTCCGAACTTCCGTT
This sequence comes from Ormyrus labotus, assembly GCA_035582975.1. Taxonomy (NCBI): domain Eukaryota; kingdom Metazoa; phylum Arthropoda; class Insecta; order Hymenoptera; family Ormyridae; genus Ormyrus; species Ormyrus labotus. The sequence continues at coordinate 28,186,789 of JAWWEO010000009.1, read as the reverse complement.
AAAATAAATAGTCCATAAAAAACTAAAGTTTATGATGTCGTTCCAATTTTTTCCACCCTTGCGAACACTTTTACTTTCTTGTTAATTCCTATTGAACATGTTTACCTTAGGGTGTCTTAGGTAAAAAAAAAACGTGAAAACTAAAGCGCGGCCCAGAAATAAAAAAAAAACACGAAATTTATCTTCCCTTTTAATTTTTACTTTACGAGTTTTTCTGATTTCCGTGGTCACTAAACAACAGATTTCCCCCGTTTCCCAAACCAGGTCGGGGAAGAAAGAAAAAAACTGAGGTGTAAAGTGGCCAAAATAGGAAATGCGCGCCGCGTCACAATAAAAAATCACCGACTGGAAATCATATCCCACTTTTCACGCGCCTCATTCTCACGCCTCGGGTTGTAGTCCGACCCTCGCGAAAAAAAAAAAAACGAAACGCGGAAAATTGGAAAGTGACAAGGAGCCGGCGAGTTAGAGGGAGAGCGCAGACTGAAGGATAAAGAGGGTGAGAAAAATTGAAAGCCGAGCTGACGTGGACACCGTGTGCGCTTGGGATTAAAATCGGAAAAATTGTTGAAAAATTGAGTTGGGAAATTAATCTGTCTTACTTTGAATAGATTATTTCGATGCGCGATTACTTTTTTTTTTTTAAATTTATAATACTTCACATTTATTATGTCCTTACATTTAATTTAACCTAAAAGTATGCTATCCTTAATAGATTACATAAAATATCACGTAAAATCTTGACAAATACTTTCGGTAAAAAAGTCCTATAAGCCCGTAAAAAGGAGCAAGAAAAATAAAGAAAAGAAGAAAGGAAGAAGGGAATAAAAAACGCCAAGTTTCCTCCAACGGCTGGGCTCTAATCGGGCGTGACAATTTTTTTTCATCTGGGTAATACACCGCACCCGGTGGCACACATCACTTTGGCGCACGTCCGCAAGGGGAGGGTCGAGAGAAAAGGCGCGCGCGCCTCTTCGAAAAGAAACCGAACAAGCCGAAAAAAAAAACGTGTAAGAACCGAGAGAAATCAAGAAGCGGCTTTTCCACCGGAGGGGGTTGGAAGGATTAAGTCGGTGATTTAGAGGAAGCATTCATAGGTAAGACCATTAAAGTGTAATATCGTCGATCACGCCGGAATCGACAGCTACCGCCGAATCTAATGACGATCGCATGAGTCGAGTGTTGTACCGCTGCGTAATTCTGGCTGCGATCGGTTATAAAGTTCAATGAGTGCAGGTACGTTGGAGAGGTTGTAATTCGTTTCGCGATTGCGATCGAGTACATTGACAGTTTAACGTATTTTTCTTTTCGTTTTTCGGCGAGTAAAATGATTACATCTCTGAAATAAAACTTTATTTTAGAAAAACTGGTTAAAAAAAATTAAGTGTTTATTTTTAATTTTGTTTCAGTGCAGGTTTACGAAATGAAACTGTAATAAATTATTTATACACCATTAATAATAACACTTATCCGAAAATAACCACACTTCTCAATGAAATCAAAATCACATTCAGTTAGAATGTAATTAAATAAACGTTATTTGTAACCAGTAAGTATTCAATCTTTTTTCGGATAAAAATGTAAACTAATCATATTTATATGATGAAGATATTTGATTAAAGATATAGAAGATTTCTGATAAAAAAAATAAAATCACCGAGCCTGAAAAAATTCCGCTACTCGAACTTCTCCCAGCCGTCCCCCCCATCACCGAGCCGCTCCTCGTAAATCCACACGGCGGAGACTCAAAACACACTCCTTAATCTCGACGTTTCTCTCTTTCCACGGAGAGTGCATCCGTCGCTCGGACCGACTCCCTCATTGTTCCGATGCTCCCCCCCACCCCCCTCCTTCCACCCGAGACGAGGCATCGAGCGAGCGAGCAAGTCCCCGAGCCTCGAAACAATGGCGACACTCGCCTACTTTACTCTCCTGCGCGTCGACAAAGGCGAAAAACGGGAGTAGCCGCCTATCGATATATACGTGTTCCTACGCGTGTAAGACGCGCGGCAGCAGCAGCCAGCGTCCCCGGGAGGCCCCCGTGGAAAAAGAGAAACTCGGCGGGAAACTCGGGACGCGCAGCGGCTGATTGGCTACAGCTTTTGTGCCTCCGGGGCCCCGTGAATAGCGAAAATTCTAGTTTTTCTTCGCGCCGCGCGGCTCTAATGGCTTGCGGTTTTGCGCGCGCTTTTGTGACGAGCGTCTCTCCGTGGCACGCAGCTACTTTTCAGTATTTTTTTCGAGCCCTCCGCGTTCGAGCCTAATGGATGAGCCAAGAGCTGAATGGGAAGAGCAGGAAGAGAGGAGTTTTAAACGCGGCCTTTAAAGGGCCCGATGAAATGTGAAAGGGAAATTTCTAGACGCCAATTTTCAGGCTCGTTTGCGAGGCGCAGCGTGAAGACGCGGAGTATTTTGTCACGAGCGAAGACGCGAGGAATTCGAGATTTATCTTGCTTTGAACGAAAGCGCCAGAGCGCCTTTTCCGCGCTCGAGAACAGTTAGGAAATTACGCAAGTGCATTACGGTAATCCCGAAACTCTTCTGTTCCCAAAACAAAAAGTTCTGCTCTCCTTTCGGCGTTAATCAACAAAGCAAAGAAAACGCCGACAAAAAGGAGTGTGAGCGAGTGTCGAAAAAAAAGCGGGAAAGAGGACAAAAAGCAGGGAAAGTCCGTTACACGCCGATTGCTTTTCGCGCGGAGTAATTAACGCCCGCGCGTCAAAAGACGAGGTCGGTCAGTCGCTCTCGCGGAGGTCGGCCGCCATTTAAATGGCCACTTCTCGTGCCAAACTTTTGAACGAGCCTCCGACTCGAATTTCTCCGTCTGGCTCTTTCTCTCTCTCTGTCTCTCTTTCGCGTCTTTGTGCGGCGCTGCGACCCTTTTCTTTTCGCAGACTTTTTCTTCCCGTTGGCTCTGCCTCCGTTCTGTGTTATGTCGGGCTCGTTTTGTTCTCCTTTCCATTCTTAGCTCTTTTTTTTGTTTCCCTGCACGTGTTTGGCTAAGGTGTACGTTTATTTTTGGACGTCGGTTTTTAATATTTTAAATGACGAACGGCTAAACTTTTTCAGTTCGACTTTGGCATTTAAATTTTCTTTTTCAAGTGTACTCAAGTGCAGTCAATGTTAATTGAGTAATGAATATTGAAAAACTTATACTTTTTAAAAGTTTAGTCTAAAAAACCCCGTCGCTGTGGTAAATGCACAATGTAATAAAATCTAAAAGCTACTATTTACTTACTCAATTACAAAAAATCACCATCCACAAGACTCACTAAAGAACCTCGACCAATTCGCTCTCGATTCGCGACAAAAACCATTTCAAGCCTCTCTCTCTCTCTCTCTCCCTCGAAACGTCGAGCCTCCCCTGACTCCTTGCGAAGCCCGCTCGAACGCGGCAACGGACTGCTCCGGCGTTCGAAATTACGAGGACGCACACGTGCGAGAGCCGGGTATATTATGCGTGCGTTTGCGCGCGCAATACCGCCGCCCGTCGAGCGTTGCGCAAGCCGACGCGCGGACGAGCGCCCGACTGTGAAATTTAACGACGCGCTTGACACTTTGTTCGATCGTTTTCTGCTTATTAGGCTTTTCTTTCGGTGATGTAATGAGTTTAAAAGGTGGCGCGGAAAACATTGTTTGCGCGTTTGCAGTTTTTTGTCGGGGGAAAAATTGAATGTAACACGTTGCGTTTGACTGGTAATATATTTTTTGCGATTAACGTTTTGTCAAGTGAAATTGCAGTGCTATATTGATATTAATATTACAAAAGATACGCCACATTGAATAAATACAATAGCGAATATAATATTTTTTAAAGTAAGAATTATAAATAATATTTTTCAATTGTTTAAGCTTTAAAATCAATGAAATACTATTTATTCACCAGTCGAAGAATCATTTTGTTAAACAAACGAAATCGTGCTCGTTATCAAAGATTCAATTTCTACCCGCGTCACCTCGCGAAAACTGTTTAGCAATAAAAACAATATTTTCCTCCTCCGCGCGTCAAACACTCCTTGGCCATTCACTCCGCGAACACGAGCAATCTCCATCCCAACTCAGCCCGAAGCAACTCTCGCCGCAGCGCCTACGACGACGCAACCACCCGTACATCCCATCGCTCCTTCCAGCCTACATCACGGCGCGCCGAAGACAAACGTCGGGCCTCTCCGTTCCCTCGAACCGAGAAACATCGGAACAAGGAGCAGCGAATAATCAAGACGAACGCTCGGGCAGAAAGAGAGATAATACTCGCGGCTCTTCCGGCAGCTCCGCTCAAACGAGTGGACCACCGCGCCTGGGCTCCTTCCGGGATTTATATCCCGCGCGTGCCCGCGCCGCCGACGGGACTCATTACGCCGCGATTCGAGGTTAATGGACCGTATGCTTTCCGGGCGACGTGGCTCCGGGATTAATTTTTTCTAAGCCGCGGAGGGAGAGCGAGATATTCGTCTCTATTAGAGAGCCGCGGGCTGTGTTTTGGCTTAATCGGCGCTCTGTTTCGGCTCTTTCGGAGATGGGAGTGGACTGCTTTCGGGGGAGAGAGGAGGGCTTTTAGATCGAGGAGTTAAATTGAGCGGAAGGGAGGCTGCTAGGTGGTTAGGAGTAAGTTATAATGGACTTCGATGGACTGTTCGTGTCGATTGGGAGAGGTACTTAGCTGGTATTGATAATTTAAGTTTAAATTCGTTGGACAGAAATAGTTGTTGTTTTTAATTATATAGTTACTTTTTGATTATTTTATCCGCACAAAAATATATTACGAACAACGCAAGCTCAAATTGTAGCAGCTGTTAAGATTTGAATAAGATTTCGAAGAAATGCACGCAGTCCTGTAATTATTATTTAATAATTTTTTTGCAAATTTTGCAATTTTTAAAACATTTCGTATTTTGTAATTGGAGAATTTATTTGTTATTGTAGAAATAAACATGGTCATTTTATTACTATTTGAATTTTTTATTAATTGCTTATAAAAATTGTTACCGACCTGCTTTCGGATTAAAACGTCCATTCGCAATTAGATAAAAACATTGTCTTGAGAAAATATGTCATTTTGGCGCTTTTTTTCTACCGCAGCGCTGCCTCATAGGGCTTTTTTAATTGCGACCGGCGCATATCTGTCGCCACAATCTGTGTCTAATAGAGGCTCGCAAAGACAGACGAACCGGTTTCCTCGAGAAACCGAATCGCATTGCTCGCATTAGACGGCGATTTACGATTAGCTCACGGAAGCGTCCGTCTCTGCGTCAAGTCAACAGGTGGCACTGACTCATCATCCTCGTAAACGATCGCGTGCTAAATTCGCGTGTTCGAGAAACGCGAGCGACGCCGTTTGCTCATCGCGGCAGTTAGCTAGGCGATCCCCTTTTTGCTGCCCGCACAATTCTCAAGATTTTAATAATCGCCGCGATTGCGATTGCCGGACGTCGTCGCGCAATAAAAGCGCAACGCGGAGTCGCTGCCGTTTTTTGCGAGCGTTAGTTGTTGTCGACGGAATTGAAAATTAGCTGCTCGCGACTGATTGTATATCCTTAGAGCTTTGCGAAAAAGTGCAGGAAGGCACTGGACGGGAAAATGATTTTTGATTGACGAGTTGTGCTCGTTCAGATTACTGACTCCACATCCTTCGTGAAATGCGCATGAAAAGGAATTGGAAAATTTTTCAGAATCGATCGATCGCACAAATAAATATTCAATAATTTCTTGCGAAAATTTTTTAAACTGCACAGGCCAGCACGTCAAAGCAGCCGCTAATTAAAATACTATTGGGAATCGTTGAATAACGAAACCGCTTAAACGAATGGCAGTCCATTCGATTAAAAAATAAATTTAATTAGCAAAAAAACACGTTTACAAAGCGATTCGAATCTCGAATACAGATTTACTGACTCATCTGTGCTGCGCATATAAAACGTCGTTTTATCGCCCCGGCAACGTACGAGTTCTCACCGGAAAACGATAGACACCGTATAATCTATGTGAACACGTGCTGCTTTCTTAACGGCTATCAACATTCATACCGCAAGCCGGCAAAATGATAAAAAAAACGCGCGGTGTTATTTATGTGAGGAGTGTATAAAAGATTTACTCGAGCCTAAAATTCAGCTAAAACTGGCCGATTGTCTTCTTAAATTTTGTATTGCTCGAAGGTACAGATTGTAAAAAAGCCAGTTAAACTTTTACACACCAGTCCGGGTTACCCAACAGATCATACAAAGATATCAAACGGGAGTGTCCGCGCGGCGATTAATAACGCGGCGATTTGTACCGGATTGAGCAATCGCCGTTTACGCAGTGGGAGCTCGCGACGCAACGGAACAAAAAAAAAAATTCTACCGACTGAAAGCCCCTCGCGAGAGGAAGAAATCGTACCGGACCGAACGAGTAGTAGAAAGGCGTGTACACACCCGGGCGGGAGATCATTAATAATCCCTTGGCGAAGGTATGCGCGCGCACTTCTGCGATCGCCGTTGACCCGATGACTATCTCATTTTCTCTCCCGCTGATACGCAACCCTATCGTGGACTTTCGGGCGAAGGGCCCACCCTTGGAGTCGAGGTTTTTATTCCGTTTCGATTTCAGTCGGTCGGGAGTGCAGTCGTACAAAGGAAGAAAGTTTTGTTCTCTGCGTGAGCCTGATAATGTACACTGTGACATTGATAACGCGCTTTATTTCTGGTTGTTTCTCTCTATCGTTTGAATAATCTGTTTCTCTGATTTAGACGTTTCTCCCTTTGAAAGCGTAACCGACCGAAATGTAAGGATGTAAAATTACTTTGCTGGTATGCTACAACGTTTTTAAGAAATATTTTTTCATAAAATTCTTGTAATCACTGTTCATTAATCATTACTTTTATTAACTAGCAAAAATTAAAATTGATGAAAAAAAAAAGGATAAAAATGTAATATTTCTCCGTGCGTAATTTCACCCATCATCCGCCCCTACAATCGATTCTCGCCGTCTGCTGCAGCGGCAGCAGCTGCATCAGCTTTCACTCTGCTACACTTAGCATTGAGAAAAGGAGAGAAACGGCGCAACTGACATAGGGAGCGAGAAACGCGAGGATGATAATTATTAGGGCAATTGGCATTCACGACGCAGGGCCAACATCGTTCCCTCGTGGGCGTGTCGTCGAAAGGAAACCCTTTGCGCCCAATGACCGATTTAGGCTCGAGATCCTTTTTTTTTTTTTTATATCCAGTCAACGTTGACGAATGTTTCAATCGGCCGGAATTTTAACAGTTTGATCAATTATTATTAGCTGTCGCGCCGCTCTGCGGCTGCGCTGTTCATTGGCTTTCGACAATGGCAGTCGTCGTTCCTGGACGCGTGTTAAAAACGCGACGATTGTCATACGGCGGGCATCAATCAAAAAAATAGGCGTAATGTTACTCGACACGTTAAATGGCCTTCTATTGTAGGTACGCGTGTGCACTGGATTAATTGGCTGACAGATTTTACGGCGATTTCTATTTTCGCTGCTCCAAAACAAAAAATAATAACAAAACTTTATGATATACAAATTCCATTTTATTGATTATATCAGAAAATTCACTCTTATAAATGGCTTGTAATAAAAGGATTCGAGATTATATAAAAAAATAATCCAAAACATAAGTGTTTCCACTCCGAAATTCCTTAAGCTTGCATTAGCCGGTAGATTACATCCTACTTTACCCGAAATTAAGATAAAATTCTCCGAGCAAAACCGCTTCGGAACGACTAAAACGCGCCGGAGCCCGGCGTCGCAAAACGAGACGAAAAAGAAAAAAAAAAAAGGTGCAGAGTATAGGTTACAAGATAGCAATTTTCAACGCGCGCGATCGGAGAGAGACTGTCGTCGCGCGACAATGGACGATTGTGATTTTCAGGGTCGACCTTCTGCATTCCTCTCGGTGCGTGACGCAACGAGATCGGGATCCAGAAAAACGACTTTCTAGCTCTACCCGGTCGAGCGAGCGGTCTGCTCCTGCCGCTGTACGAATTGATTAGCCTGTTTTTTTTGTCTCTCTCTCTCTCTCTCTCTCTCTCTCTCTCTCGATCGACAGTAATCTCGGGTGTTATGAAATTGAACCGACGATCAGATTATTCCGGAGCGGCCCGGACAATGTCTGATGAATTATTTAGCCGAGGCTGTAATTCACTTTTGTTGGTTTTAGATTTAGGATTATGTATTTAACGATAGATAAAAGTTGGTTTCGTTATGTACGATTTAGATTTTGGTAATCTTCCGCGGACGACTTTTTATGCTTGTATGAGTAGTAAAAGTATATATTTATCTTTATCAAGACCGTTTACTTCTGCAAGTTGAGCTATTAAATTCTTGAAAATTACGCCTCTTACATATTATTTAAGTATTTTAATAGTAATTCGAAGATGTAAATGTACCTGAAGAAACGCATTGGGGTCAACTAGTTTTTATCATTATTTTTTGCGAACATAAGCATTTAAAGTAACGCTTAATGCTTCAGAAAATACATTGATTGAATACATTTATCCTACATTTGCGCCATAAATAGCCTTTAAAAGCGCGTAATTAGATTGCATAAGAGCAAATTTAAATAAGAATTATATTTTTATGATGTATTAAACCTTGATTCTGTTCGAACGTGTGATTATTATTACATTTGTTTCTTACAATAATACTCGTATTCTTTAATAAAAAAAAATGATCATCTTCATCAATCGACATTTCACGGCCGGGCGATTTTACTAAGCCGAGTGAAATCAAAATGTATATTAAGTCAATCTTATTCACGAACCAAAATAGTGTTTCAAAATACCAGCTGCAACTTAGCATGTATTTAACTCATTAAATAGAAAACAAGCCTACTTATTCAGTAACTTTACGCTGAAAAAAAGAAGATGACGGTCAAAGTAGTTTTGCAGTATGACTTGCACAATGGCACGTAATATTCACTGCAAAACGACAGGACTAGACCGTCCGTGACTCGCGCATGAGAACAAAATAATGCGATCACGGTCGACGTTGCGTATATGAAGTTGTTCCTGCTAATTGAATAATCAAGTATCAATTGTTTGTAAACAAATGCAAATTCCGCAGTAATAGAATTTCAAGACACTTTTATTTTTAACTTTTACATAATTCGACGAGTTGTACATCAGCTGCGTGCTATAATAATCTTTATATATAATAATATTATCATTTCTATAAGCTTCTTCTTTCGCTGGATTTATCGATAATGAATGATATCTGTATTTTTAGAGATGCACCGTCAGAAGATCCTTGTCGCTATAAACGACAGCTTTAAAAGAAAATTAACTCGAAACGACTCGAGCCGACCTCGGGATTTCTGTGCAGTCTGGCTAGGAACTTGATTGAGCAAATTATCATCGCCAGTTTGCAATCAGAATTCAACTTTTGACTATTAATGCCCAAGGCTGTACGCTCGTTCCGCGTTTAAATATATATCCATAAACGCTGCGGCGGACAAGATTTAGAAGAGTCGAAATAAATTATCCATTTATAGCAATAAAATCAAGCTAAGGGCCAATTACCCTTTAATATACTGTAACATCCGAGAAGTAACGGCGGCATTTTATAAATATTTTCTCCGCTAAACAGATAGTATTTCGTTTCTCCTCCCTCGATAATTTCCAGAACTGTCGCCGCTAAACAAAAAGCCCGCGCGTTTAATTAAAGTTCACAGTTCTCGCCGATGAATAAAAAAAAAGAAAAACCGCTTATAAATGCGGACTTTATTGCAGCCTCCGCGGTATAGGCATTGCGCCACGGCGTATCACTTTAACCGCGCGGCACGAAAAAGTTCCAGCCGGACTATAAAGGCGGCTAAATTAGAGAATAAACTCGCCGTTACGGAGGTAACAAGCTCGCGTTAAGTTTGCCCGGCGATAATGAAGCGATATATTCGGACGATAAAACCGGTAGGCCGATGTAAATGCAATTTAATGCTCGAGCGGCGACTCGACTGCCTTCTTCGCCGCGCGGCGGCGAGTTTTGCGCGGCGCGACGAGGTCTCTCTCGCCGCGCGCGGCAGAATTCGAGAATCTACATATATCTTATCCGCGACGGGGTTCTTCCAAAATTCATCGGTCTGGAAACTGGCGTGGTTTAAATTAGAAACCCGATGGCGACGGATCGATATACGGGCTGCTCTCTTGGCTAAGCGGTTTCGGAGCGCGCTCGCTAATGGAAAAGTCAAATCGAGTTTGGGTCGCTTCGATCGCGGCTGATTAAAAATTGAATAGTTGGAGAGCCCCGAGTTAGAAATACCGCTGGGAAAGCGTAATTTGCGGAGAGTTAAAAATACGCTCCTGCGAAGGGACGCGAACGGGCAAAAGAAGATTCTGTTAATTCCGTCGAATTCTCGAGAAGGAGTACCGCTCGAAAAATCGAAATGAAAAAAAAAACTAAAAGTATTTCCTAGGCAGCTGTTCGCGGCGCGAAAGCTCCTCAACCTCGAACTAGACCCAACGGTCGGTCGCCTCGCTCGCCCATAAATTCGCGGCCTGTGTGGGGCTTGACGCAGCCCGCGGAATCGCGATCTTATCTGAGCCCCGCATACAAGAGAGGAGGGGGGGAGGAGGGGAAGAAGCCTCTCCGTCGGCGTCGTCGCTGTCGTCGTAAGACGCCGTGGCGATTGGTTTATATCTGTCGGGGAAGACAATGGGGCCCCGCTGACAAGTCGCAATTTTACTTATCTAGCCGGCGAGCGTAAATCGGAGTCTTAGAAAAAGGGGAGGGGAGAGACGGCGGCTCGTTTGATGCTCGTCGGGGATTAATCATCGCCGGGCCGAGATGAGTCGATCACATGTTTTATGGCGTCACTCGATGCATAGGGAAACAGAATCGTAATGAGGAAATACGCACGCGACGAGGATTGCTGATTTAATTGGAATAACAGTTTAATGCAGGATGGCTTGTAGCTACGAGGATAGTTATTTTCGTAGAAACGTCATCTCTTTTACATTCACATTTCAGATGCGTTATAAAAAAAATCAATACTCTGACGTTAAAACTTGAGAATTAACTCGAGCTCAAATCGTAACTTGTATTCGGATATCTCTACGTATAGCCTTTAGAATTTGTACTCGTTACTTTCGCCGAGCAAATGCAGTTCAATCGCACTGAATGCCCGTAAAATATAGGTTAGCAGCAAACTGCTGTCAATTCTCGCGCCGTACAATCGCGCATTCAGAAAAGCGACCAGTCATTTAATTTAAAATCATTACCCACCCCGATACTTTATTACCCCGTTAAGCAAACATTCCAGCCTCACGAAACTATATACAGCCGAAAGTCCATTCGCCGGAGCTCAGTTCATTATATGCTTTCGATCTCTCTCCGCGCTCGTAAGTATACACGCTCGTTCACAATAAAGTTTCCCCGGATCGGCGACATTCTCGCGCAATCTCCATAAATTTCACGCGCGGGCAAACATTCCTCCTTATGTACCTGCGCGAGCCACTGCATAGAGACATTAGCGCCATTATTTCCAGCGGAATTACAAACGCGGCGCGCGGCGCACGCGCCGGATATATATACATGCATACATCCATACAGAGTGGTTCATTGTACCCCGGCCGGCACATCGATCACCGAGTTTTCAGGGACACACTCGCAGGACACGACGCGCAGCTGCCCGGCCTCTCTTTCCACGCCCCGAGAAAGGCGGCGAGTGTCGCACGGGGCGCCATTATGCAGGCGCGCAAGCTCCGCGCGCGCTTTTTTTATTTTTACGGGCCGCGCTTCGCGCTATTTTTGTGTGCGGCGAGGAGGTTTTGAGCTCGAAATAACTGTTGCCGCGTCGCCGCGAGGAGGAAGTAAAGAGGATGGCGGTTGTTTGAATACAATGGGGTTGATTATAAGTTTAAAGTAATTGCCACGTAATTGAATAACGCTACGACCGCTTTGCATAAATTTTGAGCCGATGGCCGATTAATAATTTATGTTTCGAGTTTTACGTACGCTCTGGTGTATGAATTTTTGCGAGGGAAAGTTAATAAGGGATGCAAAGACGTTGATTATATTACAATGCGATAAAATTTTTCTCCAAAAGTGTACTATATCTATCTATAAGATTATAATTATTTTCTAAAGTCTTAACGCCTCGTCAATTCACACCGGGCTTATAAGCGCTTTAATCCAATTACGCAACTAAACCCTACGGCAATAGAACCCGATTTCAGTTTCCTCTCCTATTAATCAGCCGCCGCTTTCTCGATCCCTGACCGCTTCCCAGCGAAACAAACACTCCCAGCTCCACTTCTTTCCCGCCGATTTCCATTTCCTGCGCCGCTTAGGCCTGCAGATCGACAGCCGAAAAATATACGAGTCAGCCCCGCCGTCGTGTATGATTTATGGGGCCCCCGGCGCACCGAGGCAAGAGCACCGCTCGGGGCGGCGATCGCGCGTAAATCACGCGACGCGATAAGCCGTTCGCGGCCTATCAATCGGCCAGTTTGGCCGCGGGAGAGGAACTCCGAGCGCCGACAAGCCGTAGATCGGCGGGCGCGATACCGCCGCCGAGCGAGTCGACTTGCTAATCGCGGGTTAAGCGAGCACGGTAGCTGAGAAACCAGGAAGTATTATGTGCGACGCGAGTTTGGTGGCGAGGGTTATTGCGCTATGAGCTTCGGGAGCAGTGATTTTTTTGTCGTAAATTTTGGGGAGGTTAAGGGTTTGTGTTAGCTGGTTTGTTATTAAATTAAAAGATCGTTTGCAACTATGTTTAATATTGTCGATGATTCGACATATTAAACGATTGTGATTAATTCGAAGTTTTTAATCCCTATTTTTGTTGATTGCCCATCTCGAAAAATTATTACACTAATTATAGTTTATACATTTAGGTACAAAAATAATAGATAAGTTATAACTGCACAATACCGGTTTCAATAAGCAATAAACAATTATAAATTAGAAAAATTATTAAATTAAACCTACGCAATTTTTCAGTAACACATTTAATCGACTCCTTGTCAAATTATCGAATCATACTTTGAATAAGATAAATTACGCCATTACACAGCGCAATCTCACTTTAACAGATCGAAACAAATTATTCGCTTTCCCACTATTCAAAAATCCTTCATCCTCGCGCGATCAGGCCAACAGCTGCCTTCCCCGTCAGAAAATTAACTCTCACACTCGCCTCTCGTCCAACGAAAGCAACTCAACCTGCCTTAGCACGCAAAAGCTCGGCAGCGCGCGCGGAAATGTCGACACGCGCCGCGACGAGATACCCCATCGCGAATTTCTCTCTCTCTCTCCCTCTTCCTTTCGCTACGTCACGATTGCAGACGCGTGTTATAAGCGTGTGTATATACAGGCGGCCGACTGACGGCCGTTTCGAATGTCGCCACGAGAGGTGTCGGCAAGAAATTCAATTAACGAGCGATCACCTATGTGCGCTGCGTACGCCGGGAAATGACTTTCTTTATTTGTATCGCCGTGGAAGGATCTGCTGAAAATTTCCTACGACCGGACGAATCGTTCTCACGGCGCTGGATTTTTCCGATTCGCCGCGGTGGGCTTTTTGCGCAGGCGTGGTGCACGGTCTTTGCTTTTTTTACGCACGCGGGACATACTTTTTACGCGCTTACGACGGCAGTAAAACGTTGTTGTTTTTTTTTATTTTAAGTGGCGAGTTTACGCCGCGACATTATTGCTTTGTCCTGCGCTTCTGAGTACGAATTACGCACAGTGCACTTTTCCCAGACGGCCCGTCCGACTTGCGAAAGAAGGAGTCGCGCAACGTCGCGCGAGAGAATTCTCACAGTCCAAATTCGACGTTTCATCAGGACGACGGCGGCGGCGACGAAGACTCTCCTCTAATCTGGGATCTGCGGGGCATTGTCGCCATCGGCGGGAGAACACAATAAAGGCGTCGCCCGAGACGCTTCGCCGTAACGTAATCGACTTAAGTGCACAAAGAGGAGAAATACGCGCGCGGATAAGATTATACGCGACGACGGGAAGTCCCGACTCGCATTGTTGCGCGACGAGGCGACCGGCTCCGAAAAGGGGTTGCAGGCGATTCGATTAGACACGCGCGAGGCGTTTCCGGCTGCAGCAGTGTGTGCCCAAGGCTAATCGCGTACGCAGGGGGCGGCGATGCAGATTTTTTTTTTCGGACGAGCTGCGGGGAGATTTATATATTCGCGCGCGGCGCCGACTCGCCTACCGGGCTGATTAACTCCTGTGATGTGACAAATTTTGATGGATCGCGCAGGTGGCCAATGAATGCGGTGTTGGTTTTTCTTGTTGACGCGGAAAAAGTGGCCGTGTAATGGGCGTTTCAGTGATGGTAGAAAGGATTGTTTGTCCAATTTAAGGATCATTAATACGTCGCGGAAACTTACGGGGGAACGAAGATTCAATAACATTTGCATAGAATTTTTATACCAGAGCAGACTTTTCCCAGCTTCTGAAAAACAGCCACGGTGGCATTTTTCCAAACTCACCTGAAACAAAAAGATAAATATCCACATTAGCAATTCGTTTGAAAAATAAATAAATTCATAAATTTATAAATTTTTCAATACCATATTATCGTTTTCACACATGCAGTACCTCTAACCCATCCCACTGGACCCATAATCTTCCACCCAACCAAATCAATCCTTCATTGAAAAAACGCATCGGACTCAAAAACTGCATCTGCGAATTCATTACACCCCCCTAAAATTCATTAGAGCCGCATCCCGGCGACTCTCCCCGCCCGCGGCGCAGCCTGCAACGAATCCGTCGCTCGACCGCGCATATGGAGCGCATTATGCGCCGCCGCGGCGCGGGGCGGCAGCCGGACCGCATGCCGACGTCCTCGCGCCCAAAGGCGATTATGTTTACCCCCTTGGGGGGGGGGGGGGGGGGGCTCGATCAAGTGTCAACGCGGCCCGATGATGGATGCAGCGAGGAGAGGGTTAACATCAGCTGCACAGCGTCGGAATGCGGGGGCGGCTGTAGGTTTTTGGGTTACACGGATGATCGATCGTTGGAGCTGCCGATGGAGGTGGGTAATCGGTCGGTGTTGTTTGGCTGGGTTTATGATCCACGGAAATGTTGGGGGGGAAATAATTTATGGTATATATATAGTAAAGTAGTTGAGAGGCGAGTATACAGCTGAAGAAGAATTGCGAATTTCCGGTGCGATTTGAACGATTCAAAGTAGGATAAAGGCTGGCCATTTTCAAGAAACACTTAATTCCGTTCTATGAAGCAGTATTCAATTAAAAGACTCGCGAACGCTTTCCACTCCATCCTACAATAATTCTCGCCGCGCTCGCATTTTTCGCGGAACGATATTCATTTCCAACCCTGAACTTATTACCTCAAATCCGGGGCAGAAAAAAAACCAGCCAATAATCACTTAATCGTCATACTCGTCGCAGGCAAAACAGCCTCGTCCACGCGCAAACTTCATCGCGCGAAAGCACGCGAGGGCCGCCGCCGCCGCGGAATTCGCTCTACACGCGGCTCGCGCATTAATCAGCGGCCGCAAAAAAGCGCGGCTCGATAATCGCAACCTCCGCGGCTTATTAAACGCAATTTGTCCGATATAACAAAGAAAGGCCGTAAAGTCAGAAATCGCTCTCGGGCCATTTAACCGAGTAACGAGAGGAGAGGCCCCGCACGCGCGCGTGCGAAAATGGATAGTCGTTGGCGCGAGAGCGCCGCGCAGACTTCCCGGCTCTCGCGGGGGGAACGCGCGAGAGAGAGAGGAGAAATCGGCTCGTAAACGGGCAAAAATGGGCGAGGCGCGCGTATACATACGTACGGTTTTCAAGAGGCAAAAAAAGCTGCGTTATGGGAGCGGGAAAGCTGGGAAAGGCGCGCGCGCGCGCCAAGAAGTTTCCGCGCTGAAAGGCAAGCGGTGCGTTGTCCTTGGTCTTGTTTCCCCGGATAAGCGCGAGTTAAAGTGCCCGAGATAACGTGAGAAGTGGATAAGTGATTGGTAGGGATTGGATTATTTATTTTTTTCTTGACGGGGTGAACGTTTGCGGGTAATTTATGACCTTTGATCCTTGCTTTTCTACGAGTTGTAGTTAATTGAATTATATTTCATAATTTTATGGACGTTTGAAGCAGCACGAAATTAAAAAATTATGCGGGGTTATATTGTTTCGTTTATCATAAGTTTTACTGTCGAAGAAGTTTCTAAATCATCTTTTTAATTAAGTAATTGTAGCTTTTAACGATTTTTGCAGGAGCGATTAAAGAAACGGCTATCCAATTTTATAATTGAGGTTCGCGTTTAAATTGAGCGTTAACCGAGACGACCGGCGAGTAGAAGAAAAGAAAATTTCTCGTCTACTTCCGGACCGTTAAGTCGTGAATAGATTCGCTAATGCGCTTTTGAATGCACGAAAAAAAATTAGATAATTCAGATGGAGGTTAATGTGCTCGTGTAGAAAGAACCGGCCGGGTGAAAACAGTTTTATTAGCATTGAATGTGAGATTGTTAGATTTTTCACATGACTTCTTGTTTAAAATTAGGACACCCGGATGTTTCAAACCTATAAACGAAAAATTTCAACTTTTTAAAAGAATTTCATGAAAATTCTTAATAAGAAGTAAAGAATAGTATTCAACGTTGTAAAAATATTTCAATGCAATAATTTTTTTTTTATAACCAGTTTCGCAACATTTAAATGGTATTTAATCATTAATTTAACCCAGTTTAAATATCTAATACAACTTTTTAAGATCGTTGAAGATTTTTAAAATAACTTTAAATTTCACTCTCGAGTTTCAAGGTCCATTCGAACGAAAGCCTAATATCCAATGATGAAGTAACATCAGAAAACTACAAAACAAACAGGCCGTAAAGATTCCTAGACGCCCCGTAATTTATTCGCGCGAAGCACCCAAAGTCCCCTCACCCCTTCGCATAAAATTCGCGCGTCTCTTCGGCTCGGCGAAAAGGGGTTGACTCTCGCCCCGGCTCGGTGCTAATTTACGGCTTTATTACGCGACGGTAGCGTAGCGAAAATCGCCGTGCGGCAACAATGCCTCGGGCCCATTAGCAAAGCGGAGACTGCTCGCGCGCGTCAATCGCGCCGCCGCTGCGCGCGTCGTTAAAGTGTTTTACGGGCCGAGCGAGAGAGAGAGCTCTCTTTTACGAGCTGCCCCCGCGCACGGAAATCCGAGAGCCCCGGCTTTTCAATCCGCGCGACGTTTATTCGCGCCTATTGTGTGTCCCGAGCTCGGGAGGGACCGTTTTTTTTTTTTTGCTAGGACAGCCGGATTGAGACGTTTATACGGCTGTTGGCGCAGGATGCGACGCGCGCGCCGTGCTTTTATGTGTGGGTTTTACGATTGCGTCTCATTTTTGACCTACGGTGGATCTTGGGAGCGCGATGCAAGGTGCTGCAGTTATTGAGGAGTCGAAGAGAAATGTAAAGTGGATTTTAAAGTTGTTTCTGACCTTCAAGTACTCTATAAGATCAATGAAAGGAGTAATAACTTTTTTGAAAAATAATAAATTCGTAGCATAATACTTAATTTAATCGGTGAATTCTTTTATAAAAATAAATGACGATAAACTTTTGGGTCCGTGTTTTATCTCGGAAACTGTACAGATAATTATAAAATGTCACGATTTAATACACTTCAGCAGCAGTAAATAGACTCCTCAAACTTTTTTGTGACCCGCGTTTTTATCCCCGTTAATAAACCGCGTTCTATAAAGTCATCATTACAAGCGATTATCGACGCTTTTTTTTCCAGCTAAACGCCTTTTCTTTCGACCAAATCTTAATGCCTCATCCGATCCGGCAGAAATATTCATCCCGCCTGACCGACCCTCAAAAAATGTAAACCGAAATGAGCAAGGCTCTCCCTCCGTTATTTTTTTTTTTGTCACGGCGACACCCCAACCTCGTCGTTCCACCCCTTTGACGGGAGGCGAGACTGGCCGAGTGTGAAAAAAAGAAAAAAAAGAACGCAGGAGTCAAGCGGGGAGAGGTCAGTCAATCGAAAAGCGATTCGGGGCCATCTCGCTTTCCGCGCGCCCTCTTTTGCTTTTTTCGGTCGGGCAGCCCCCTTTTCGCTTCCTCTTTTAACTGGCCTCGCATCTATTGTCGCCGCGGGCCATTGTTGTCTATTTGGCTACTTGATTTCTGACTTTTTAATAAGCTGGCTTGTCGACGACGGCGGCGGAACTAATTTTCGGGTATAAGGTTGCATGCTTAATTTATTATACTTTGCGGGAGGCCTTCATTATGTTCTTTTAATTTATTACTTAATTAATTCCTTATATTTTATACGAAGTAACTATATTAACTGTAGAAACTTTCTTTTTAAGGTTTTTCCATTCGTAAGAATAATTGAAAAATAAATTTGTTTACTGCACTGTGCAACTGTAAAACGCAAAGGCGATCAGAATTATTTCCCAACGTTTTATAAATCGAACCAATCCGTCACTTTGAAACCCCTCCTCGAAGGTCTCTACACATAATCCAAAAAATAAACAAAAACACTCCACCTCGACGATCCGAAACCTCAAACCTCCAAACCCCCCAGAGTTCGTTCGCTTGCATTTACCCCTTGCGATACATCCGAAAATCCCAGTCGGCGCTGCTCGGACCGGCGGCGGCACGCGCGGGCCGTTCAGCTGTCCGCGTCGCGGCCATTGTACCGTTTGGAATATTTATTGCCCGGGGATGACCAAACAATTTGTGCTGGCCGGATCCGCGGGTGCATTGTCGGCTGCCCCGTACGAGCTGCTCGCGGTAATAACCGACGATTCATATAAACCGAGGGAAAGCGCCGTAGGTCGGATGTGTGCGGGGTCGCAATATCACCAAGCGAGCTTTTTGTCGCTTTGGAGCCGAGCCAATGATGCGATTTTTCTTGATGCTTGGAATTCTTGCGCGCGCAGCTCTTTTATTCGCTGTTTTATCCGGGGAATTTTTAAGGAAACGACACACGTCGGGATCGATGCCGTGGATGCGCGGGATAATTCAGCTGAGTCTGATAAAAATTTGGTAATTTTATATTAGAAGGAATTTTTATCGCGCCGTTGAGTACTGGAAATTCTTCGATGTCTTAAAAATTTATCGAGACAAGAGAGCCGAGGATATTTTCGAATAAAAACTTTTCAATAAGATCGCGAACTGTCTTCTTCCTCCTTTGCGACTCAAAGCTCGAAGTGCAGCAGCCCCTCGTAACGACCTCGGGGTATAACGTCTCCTATCGATTTGCACTATCGAAAGCCATTACAGCGATCGCGGCGTGCAGCTACACCACTTTATGGACCATAGGTGAGCCCATTCAAAGGAAGTTTACGACTTTCAAAAATATACGGGCAAATCGACGACACGACAGAGAGAGAGAGACGCTGCGGCGTTCGAGATGCGTCCGAGCGCACAAACGGCATGCAGCGCGTGTAAGGGCGTGAGGTTGTAAAACCGTTTCCGCGTCTCTCTCTCTCTCTCTTTCTCTCCCGCTCGAGTCCATAAATTTCCGGCGCCTTTGCCTCGTTTCGCTGGCGCGGCTAATCGCGATGCGATTTTCCACGCCGATCGAGAGGAGATTCTTGCCGCGGAAACCCGCATTTTCGTCCGAGAGAGAGAGCCTTTGTGCGGCGACTCTCCGGGATTTATGTTGGTCAGATGCTGGACGAGATGGCGCGCGACCTTTGTTGATGAGTCGCCTGGAGACTTGATTGCGATGGCCGGGGAAAGGGTGTGTTTTTATGGCTGGCGAGTGGTAAAAGAGAACATGATCTCTCTCAAAAACTCGACGAAAATGAAGTCCGATAGAATTGTTTTTAAGTAATAATTGTTTTAAAATCATTTTGTATAAACCTAAAATACTTCTGAAAAATTAAACTTTTATTATTAACTTGAATTTCTTGTGAAAGCATACGTGGATCTTGGCCAGCAAATAATATCCCGCATAATACTCTCGTTTCTCTTCGCGAACGCGCGCTCAAAAAGAAACACGACTCTCCAAAACCCAAAGACTCCAACGTCCACTCGAGGCGAGTGCGTTTCACACAAAATCCGTACAAGTCGAGAGCGCGGCCGCTCCTCCCGTCGCGCGTTTTTTTTTACGAAGCTCTCTCTCTCCGCACACCCCGCGGCGCATTATTCTCCGTCAATATCCGCCGATACAGCCGCGCGTACACGGATCTCAATATACATAACGGTAGGGGAGTGACGGCGATCCTCGCGGCGAGCCGTTTTTTAATCGAGTCCCCGGCGCGCTGAGATACGCGGGGGAAAAACTCGATCTCTCTCTCTCTCGAGCTCGGACCTTTCCAGCTTCTCGTTTTCCCCGGCCTTTTTTCCTCGCTTCTCTCTCCCAGCGGCCGCCGGGATGAAAAATATAACTCGGGAGAGAGGCCGCAACGCCGTAAAATCGCGGCGAGGGATAACGTCGCGGGATTTCAGGCGAAGATGCGAGGAGCGAAGGTCTCGAAGTGATTTTATATTCGGCGGGCCGGGAGAGAAGATTAATTGCTCGGGGAGAGATTGATGATTGGCAAAAAATTGTGGGTAAATTAGCTTTGATGTCCGAGAGTTGGGGATTTCGGAAAACGGCGCGCATTGAATGCGGGAAGATTTTTAGTGAGAGTCTTCATTGACAGCTGAGTTTTAAGTTTAAATTTAAAGATTTGAAAGCGTTTCGCGAAATAAACAATGCTAAATTGAAGTATAGCAGGAAAAAAATCAGCAGCTTTTTAACTTCTCCTCTTATTCAGATAAATCGGACTCCGAAGTAAAACGAATCGCTCTAACTTTTCACCTACAACAATTACAGCCCAAAACACAAAGGGCTCGTTAAACTGCCGAAAAAAAAATGCCGGTAGCACCTCCGCTGCCGCGAGTTTTACGTCGCTAAACGAGCTTGACACAGAGAGACAAAACAGTTTTTCGGTGGACAATGACTCCCTTTCTCTCTCCGATCGCGCGTTCGACGCGCGCGCGCAAAAAAAAATGCCATTGCTCGCCGCGTCGCTAATTTGAATCGATCACGAGTCAGCGAGTCCATAGAAAATTAAAGCGCGCGCGGCGGTGGTCGCCACCACTCGGCGGGAAAAATTCGCCGCTGGCGATCGACGGCGACACGCGAGAGCCTTCCGCGCGGGGAAAGCTGCCGGCTGAATTCGGAGCGCGGCTTTTAACGAGGGGCACAATTAGCGACGCGCGCTTTTATCTCCGAGGGGCGACGACGACGACGACAACGCGGAGTTTCGGGACGGGCTTTCGAGAAGTTCTGAGGGGGCCGCTGAAAATTTCTCCGAGGTGTTTGGGAGATGCGTTAAAATCGTAAGTGACGGCAGTTGCCGCCTACTTCCGGGATGAATTTGTCTTGCAGCGCTCTTTGGAAGTTTTGGAGCTCGTCTGCTTTTAACTTTTCGTTTATAGTTCACCTCGGTTTATTTCACGCTGGATTCACCGACTATTATTAGTTTATCGATCCGTTAGCTATTTTCATTTATTCTAAAATATCTTGCAGCTTAACATCTATATTAAGGAACTCTTTATTTTTATATTATTTCAATATAACTATTTGCTAATTACATAGACAACGTGCTCGTTAAACTAATACATTTTATCGCACTGCAAAATCAATAAATAATTCTTACAAAAACTTTAATCCCAAACCCTGAGAAGCGCGCAATATATATGCAAGCCCGACGCTTCTTACACCGAATGAATCGGCTGTAAAAACACGGAACTCCCCATGTAGGATGCAGGCGACGCGGGGGTATGCAAGTGAGTCGAAGGTGGCCCGAGTCGCTCTCTCTCTCTCTCGTTGTTGCATCGCTGCAGACGACATCGATAGGGCGGCGGCGCTCCGGCAGATGTTTTAGCCTCGTCAATGGCCCGCGTTACTCTTATTGTAATTCTCGCTGTCGACAAGCATTGACTTTGTGCGCTTGAAAAAGAGCCGCGCGCCGACGCTCGAGTGGCCTCTCTCCCGTCTTTAATGTGAAAACGCCGAGAGAAACGTTACGCTTTTTGCTTCGATTGCCGGGCACAATTGCGCGCGGGTTTCGGTTTTTGTGCGGTTCCGTGACTTTTTTTTTGTGCACTTTAGCGTTTCGGAAATTTAATACGTACGTTAATTATTTGTATGCGGGTATCTAATAAAATTTTTATAGAAATCTTTTAATGCTGCGAAACACTCTGTTGAAATAAACGCCAATAAAAATTCCATCGGAAAGCTTTGCTGGAAATATCTCCTATCGAGTGAATTGATTGAAATAACATGTAGTAAAGCCCCCGATTTACATAGACAACCTCGTCCGTCACCCAAACAACTACATAGAATTAAAAAATCAATGCATCCCGCAGCCCCTCCAAGAAAAGAAAAGAATCTTCCGCGCGGACTACAAATCCATCAAATTATCCTCACAATATTCCTGCATGCAGATGTTCCGAGAGAGAGAGAGACCTTCGCAACTCGAGCATCGATAATCGAACAATGCCCGTTCTCCCTAATCCTCGCCATTCGAAATTCAAATTTCGCGCCGACACACTCGAATAATAAAACGACAGAGATTTCCAATCTTTCCAGCAGCGCTAAAGAGGCACTCGATGGAAAATATATATATCTTCGGAGCAGTTTCACGATCCCGATAAGCATCTGCTTTGGAAGCGGGCATTTTTCTCCTCCCGGAGATTCGAATCGGATTCAGAAATGCCCGGCGTACGTGCACACGTATACGCGCGGGGAATGTCGTTATATAGGCAGAGGCCTGAAAATCCTTTCTCCGAGCGGCTATTGCTTTCGCGCTTCTCCCGCGCGACTCGTGAGAATCAATTTACGGAGCGGACACGTTTTACGATTCCGGCGACGTTATTTTTGCATAACGGGCGTTTGCGCGCGTGAGATCTCCGCGAATCGCGGACGGCCGAGCGCGAGTTTTAATCGAGGGGGATTAGCGTCCGGTTCTCTCGCGTAATGCCGGTATTTAGTGGATTGCGTTCGATGCGTTTGCGTGACGGCGTGTGGCTCGTTTTTTTTTTTTTTTTTTTGGAGGTATACACTGTGAGGAAATTGGGAGCCTTGAGATTTTTGGAAAGTTATTTATTTGCGGACGATTTTTACGACTTTCACTGGCGTTATGAGTTGTCGGGCTATCGTTTAAAATTGAAATTTAAAACTTCGTAAATTGTGAAAACTGATTGCGGACGGGGGAATAATTTTACGGAGTGCATAAAACGGAGTCTTGAATTTTACGCGCGCATATAATCATCGCGTTTTCAGATGACTTTTAAATTGCGGAGTCGTACTGAAACGCATCTTTAACTCAAAGTCCGTATAAGAAAAATTTATCATCGGCGATGAATCGTTTTTTTCCAAACGTATAAATTCTATCGGCGGATGGTTTATCGGAATGTGAAAGTGAAATGTTTCTATTTACGTAATCCTCAAAAGTGTAGAAACTGCAAAAATTTGAGGATGAAAGTTTTTTTATACCCTCTTCAATTAAGTTTACTTAATGTTGTAAAATAATTTACTTTGATTTCGTAACGCGAATAATAACTTTTATAGTTATTACGCACAAACACCTTACTTTATTAGATTAGCTAAATTATTAATCAAAACTCGTTTTAGCCTTTAATTACCATTACATAAACGAGAAGACTTTCTAATTAATAATTCTTCTAAAAATGCAATTAACATTTGAACTTTCATGCAGTAAAGCCGCTTTGCCCTCCGAGGAGCCGGTCTGCAATGATTAATACGACCAGATCTCACTCAAAGGAAACATATTCATCAAGCATAACATCATCCAAACAAATGTAACTTCCCGCTCTCTTCCTAGATTACGAGAATCGCATCGATCCATAAATCAAGAAAGCACTTAATTCGCGCGGAATATTATAACTCAGCCGATAACAAACGGCCTGCGTACATACACTGCGATCCATTCACAAGTCGGGGAAAAAAAATTTCATTATCGGGGAAACAAGAACAAATTGCCCGAAGCGGGATATATTCTATCGTCGGCCGCGGGTCTAAATTACGCGCGAGCGGAGAGAGAGCCTCCGAGCTTCGTCATCCTTAGGAGATAAAAGTGTCGTTAATCTCGGGAGATAAAAAGGCGCTGCGGAAGCCGATTCGAGAAAAACCGGTGCGAGCAACCCGTCGCCAAGCTAAGTCCGTCTTTGTGGCTGCGAGTTCAGCGTCAGTTTGAGGGGATCAGAATTATTATCCTGTGGGATCTCCAAATTTACCCGGGATCTGCTTTACCGATATTTGGTTTTCCTTGTGCAGCGCGTATATTTTAGTATCATTTTATTTTTACACGAACGAAGTCTTGAACTTTTACTTTATCACTTGAATAGCAAAGAAAATTTTCCAAAAGAACCAGTTATTTTTGCTTTCGCACTTCCGGGTAAAAACAATTTATCCAGAAAAATTTCAAATTCCATAAGCAAGCATTCCCAACTGCAGCTATCGCAACGCGGCAGGCTCCTATCTCCCACCATAAACCACGCATAAAAACCAAAAACCCAAGCATTCCAAGCCGTCGTAAATCCCCGGCAACAACCTCATTCCACTCAGAAACAATAAAAAAAAAACAATTCAATTTCAAAGCCCGGGTAGTACTTTCATCCCAGCGCGAAAGGCCCGATATACGTACACCGCACCGCGCGCACTCGGAGAGTGTGTGACCTCGCGTATCTTGCACTCGAACGGCAAGGGCTTCCTGCTCGGCGGCTTTTCTTGCGGCGACGCGCGACGACCTCACGTTTTCCGCGAAGACACACGCGGCGAGACGGCGATTTCGCGGCCGAGGCGGACACACACCGTTGTTGATCCCTCCCCGTCTCGCGCATTTTTACGTCCCGTTATAACTCGGCGCGGCGGAGAGCAGCCGCGGTAGCTCGGTGTTTTGCGCTGATGCCCGACGCTGTTAGGAAGATTGCCGGGGATCGTGTGATATCGTGTCGTGGGCTTTTTTGGATTTCTGGGTCAAGATTAGATGGACGTGTCTGATGGACTTTTTTTATATAGTAGTGCATTAGAGAGATTAGTGTTCGTCGAGTTTGAGAGAGACATGCTTCTCGTCTATATTTCTTCATACTTTGAGAAAAAGAAAAATTACAACGTGTAAAATATATTTCGTTTTTACTTAAGAATCGTCGATATACTTTTATTTATAAAAGAGTCACTTTGAATTTGTAAATTATAAATTGCGATTAAGCAATCGTTATTTTATAGTAATTATTATATTAAATATTAATTTAGTACTGTATACATAATTTGAAATAAATAAACTAACTTTACGCATAATACGTCTTATCGAATCCAGTCAGCAAACAAAAACTAAGCCAACCAGGCTTCCGACTGTCGATAAAAAGGCCTTATCGCAAAGCAAACAAACTGCCCTCGATAAATCCGAAATTTAAAAAACAAACCACACCTCCACTCGCTCCGTCGCAACGAAACCAATCCCCCGCGATCGAGCGCTCGTGAAAAAAATAGTACAGCAACGATGGACGCAGGATACGAGCGCGAATAACGCACCATTACGCAAAGACGCACTTCCTCGAGTCCCGACCCTTATCTCCGGCCCTTATCGCGCGCGAAACTGTACGAAATGAGCGGCGGCGGCGCGTGGCGTGTTTCTCGCGCATAAATTGTTAACGCGCCCAGATAAAGCGCCGCGCTCGCGTAACACTGACTCCGATCCCACGCCGCGCGCTTGCGCAACCCGCCGGAGCGAGCGAGCCGTGCAATTTGCGGATTTATATCGAAGCCGCCCGAGAGAGAGAGAGATGCGCGCGCCGCAATTTCGCGAGCGGACCGCGACTTTACGAGAGAGCCAATGGAATGATAATGGAGTCGGCCGGTGATAAATTCAAGCCCGTCGCGATAATTATTGTGATTATGAGCTTTCCCGAGAGAGAGAGAGAGGCCAGCCGGAAGATCCGCCGAGATGAGGATGTTGCCTTCGATCTACGCGCGGTAACTCACCTCCGACGGAAGGGGGGAAGAGTAAGTTAGATATTGCTTTGACGTTTTCTAATAGGCACGTTGGCCTGCTTAATGCGTCTTCCGTGACGTCGTGGTTTTCTTTTGCCTCCCGAGAGATTTTTGACGGGGGGGGGGGAGTGCTTTCGCTGCCGATGCTCGAGTGTTGGGATTAGAGTGGATGGACGTTGTTAATAATTGTAATTACGATTGGAGCCGATGAGTTTTTAAATTTACGGGAAGTTTTATCGACGTTAAAATTGTTTTACATGTTAGCGAGGAAAGTCGACGATGTTGGCGTATCTCGAGGTTTTCTTATTTTTAGAGCGGAGGAGAGCGTCGAGAGCGTGTTTCTTAACGAAAGTGATAAATTTCGTTTTATTTGATTTTCAGTGCGTTGGATAAGCATTTTTCATGCAGAAATTATCAAGTTCAATTCGACAGTTTATGAGAAGCTTGTATTAAGTGTTAAGTAAAAGTTTCGTTGTAACAGCGATAAATGTTATTTCAAGCTAAATCACTATTCAAATAGATTAGATACTTTTTTAAGTTGACCGGCCAGTTATCTATTTTACATTGATTAAAACATTATGATACAAAATCAAACCATAAAAAAATGGCCTAATTTACAGAACTATGTAGTTTAAAAAAAGTTGACTGAATCCCAACTATATTTGAATCAATAAAATTTTAAACCAAACCACTTATAATTTTCTATTTTGAAAGTGTTTCCACTACCTCGGATCATGAAAGCGCCTTTACAACCAATTCCAAGATAAATATCCCGTAAACACCCACAAAGCAGCTCTATTAACCTTCAATAGCTCCGTCTTGATTCCCATCGCGACGCTTACGCTCCCAGTCCCGAAATAAAAATAAAAAACGTGCTCCCACGAAAAACGAGCTCTCGTCTCGCCGTTAGTCTCGACGGGCGCATTGACGAAAAGCTGACTATCGTCGTCGCCGGTGTCACGTTGCGGGCACGTCGAGCCACCTCTCACGTGGCACGAGTTGATCGTAGTCGTCGCGCGTATAAAACCGGAAATCGCGTCTAAAATTAGGTCAAGGTGCAGCGGGCGAATGCACCGACGACGACGTTGCTTGCGCAAAAGCTGTGACGCGTAGGAAACAACTGCCGTGCGTATATGCAGCCGGTTATTAAATTGTAGAGCCGCCAACTATCTGTGATGCACGAGGGTTATTATACGAGAACGCGGGGGGCTGTTTTAGCTTTTTGGGGAATTTTCGGCAGGTTGATTAATTTTTGGGGGGTTTGGAAGGTGAAGGTTGAAGTGCTGCAGGTGAGGTCGGAGAGTTTTAGAGCGGCGGAGATAAGTGTTTGTTGTGGGAGAGGTTGGAGAGAGAAAATGTGGGAATGTTTGTATATCCGTTTTTAGTTTGGCTAATTTTATAGCTGATGTAATGAGTGGAAGGTACGAGATTAGATTCACG
The DNA here is from genome assembly GCA_035582975.1 of Ormyrus labotus. Lineage (NCBI taxonomy): Eukaryota > Metazoa > Arthropoda > Insecta > Hymenoptera > Ormyridae > Ormyrus > Ormyrus labotus. Next base: position 28,159,406 of record JAWWEO010000009.1, on the reverse strand, counting down.
AGGACTGCATTAATTCATTTAAGCTTGTAGCACGTTACAAATGGGCGCTATAAATTTTGCGAGTTGTTATCTAGAATGTACTTAAAACATTTTCATTAAATCACTTACAAACGAATTACCATTTCAATCTTTTCTTAAATTAGAAGCGTATTTGTCCGAAGGAAAAAAAATTACTATTACGTTTAATAAATGAAACGTGTATTTTATTATAAAACCGTATAATACACCAAAAATAAATTGCTGAGAATTAATTTTGGTATTTCAGTAGAATGTATCTCGAAATGATTTTATGTTAGACATTTTCTTTGATATTTCGCCTAAAATTAAAACAAAGTGCAGAATGCGTTCCTGTCAGCGGAGTTTTATAAATTCTTGACTTTTTTGAACCGACTATAATAATTTATAAATTTTTTATAGACATTAAAGAAACCTGTTATTTGATTATTAAAAACGAGATAAGATGCAGCAAATTAGATGCGATTTCAAAAAGGAATAAAACTCAACAGCTCGCTAACACTCAACTTCCAATTCTCAATAACATTAAAACGAAAAAAATCATTCGAACCACTATAGTACCTCCACAAATTACGAAATCAGTTACAAAATCCCCAGCAATGCACCAAGTGACAGCAGATGACCAACCGCGGAAGCTCGACGAGCACCCTTACAGCGGTCGAAGTGCGCAGCCTGCCTTTCATGTAGCCCGCAAAAGGGGATCACCGTCCGGCGACGTAAGGCCCTCGCGGCACTCGGACGTACCTCGGCCGGCCGATCGGTGCGCCCGATTTCAAGTGGCCCTCGGAACGAGAGCCGGTTGTGCATATAATGGTTAACCTCGCGTGCCGAGGCCCATCGATGCGCGGAAATTCGAGAGCCGCCGCGTCGGCTGTGCATTTCAGCGCGGAGAGAGAGAAAGACGAACAAAAGGTATATATATTCGCCGTCGGGACCTGAGATTGAGACCTTAAACGCGCGCGCGAGAATTCGGCAAACGGCGCGAGAACTGGAAAGACGCGTTCCGGAATCCCGGCGCGAGTCCGTAAAGGAGAGTCGAGAGAGACTTTGTCGAAAGCCGGAGTAGTAAAGCTTTTATCGCGGTGTATAAACCGCACGAGCGTCCGATATGCCGTTTTGTTTGCAAAATAGAGCCCCCGAGCGCATATCAACGCCGCCGCCTCGCCGCGGTTCGTACTCCGCGGTGTAATTACAGCATTAAAATCGCATCGAACGCACACGCCGCGCTCGCGGCTCCGGGGAGACGCGCAAAAAACGCACAATTAACGAGGGAAGGATCGAGAGCGCGTCGGGGGAACAAAATGGCCTCCTCTCTTCCTTTCGGGCCATTAAGCTCGAATCGCTTAAGCTGTATGGGAACGAATAAATTAGACGTCCCTCTCTCGGTGCGTATATCGTATACGACGTGCGTTTAAGGTGCGCGCGACGCGGGGACAAAGGCCCGCGAGAGAGGGGCTGGGGGAGAGAGAGAGCTATTCTCTTAACGAAGCGAGAGCTCTCGAACGGCGAAAATTCGCGGCTCTTTTTTTCTCTCTCGGCTCTCCGCGATTTTAATTAACCGCGCCGTGATGCTTTGTGCCGCCCTTGAAAGGGAAAGTGCGCGCTGTTCTTTTGTCGATGGACTGCGCGACGAATTGTATAGCAAGGTGGAGGAGAGAGCGGTTTTTTTAAAGTACTTGACGCAGTTGGTTTAATTGGAGCGCTCGGAATAACTGCTCCGCCGTGCAAATTTCGATTTTAGAGGTGTTTGTACTCGTTGAAGTTTAGAATTTGTAAAAGATTCGGTTTGAGATTTTTTTTGCAAAGATTTTTTTTAATTAGAAGTAGATTGTTTCAACTAAATTAAATTTGTATTTGAGAAGCAAAAAGTGTGAAAATAACAAGGAGTTCACAGTGGTTTTAGTTTCAAACTCTAAAAAGAATCTGAATAAAGTTAAAATTCCAAGACAAATTTGACCCGTTCAATTCAATTTTAAAGTTTCACCTCAGTGCTGAGCCAATTAATTAATGATACTACTATACAAATGTTTACAAATTAAAACGATAAAAAGATCTTAATAGCAGCACCGTAACGATCTTAAATTAATTATGCATAACCGCATAAAAAAAAATTCAACCAAACAGTACAGTTAACCGCTCCACCTCAAATCAGCATCCTTCACCGCCTATCGCGATTCCAATAAACAAGCGAGCAGCTAAAAAAAAAACTGCACTCGCCTCATCCTCGCAGTAGGTCGACGCAATCAACGCGTGCTTAGACGCCTCGTAATCCCGGCGATTTAGCCTCTCTCTCTCTCTCTCTCTCGCTCGCGGAACCTCCCGGCAAAACAAAGAGGCAGCCACGCGCGCGCAGCTCTCGAAGACCGAAGGCGCGCGCGCGCGCTCAGGAATGCGCGCAAAAGAAACGGAAAAGGATTATATCGGGGCTGGAAATCGGTCGCCGCTCGCCGGGATAATTAAGGGTAATTGGGACGGTAGTCGGGCACGCGACCGCGCGCAGCTTTATAATGCGTACAGCGGGCAGATGCGCGAACGCGCCGATGGGAGAGGGGAGATTATAAGGCGGACGCGGCGAGAAAAGCGTGCAGTTTCTTTAAACGAGAGCCCGCGCTTTCGGGAACCGCTCGTTCCGGATAATTTGCTAAGGGGGGAGAAGGCGACGAGGGGAGGAATGCGAACTTAATTACGGCTTTTTGCGGGGTGGGCTTGGAGGTTTCGGCGATGATATCGCGGGAGACGTAATAATGGTGCAGTGGCTCGCGTTGCATTAGGTGAGTCTAATTGGCGTATTATTTCGTTAATTCGCGCTCTTATCGATGATCGATTATACAGTTTGTAAGAGAAGCATAAAATTTTATATCAGTGACACAAAGCTAATGAAATGTTTTCTAGGCGCCATTAAATGTACATGGAGCGTAATAAGATTATCGCATAAACAATATACTTTCGCTCTTACGAATTCATAATAAATAAGCAGCTACCACATTCAAAATCAAACTTCCTTACCGTACTAAAAAAAACTCGACCTCCACAACTCACAACCGAACCGACAAGTCAGTAATCCCCCAATTAGCATCAAACTCCAAACGCCGTATAAAAGTATAATTTTTCGGTTGAAAGGCAGATCGCGAGATCCAGTCCGGATAAGCGCACATTTATCCACGCTAATAACGAAATTAAAGGCCGCTCTCTCGGACCGCGGCAAAGCCCGGCGAAGAAAAAGGTGGCCGCGTCGCGAGAACCATCCAAGGGCAGGCAGGTGCCGCAGCTGCGAGAGCGATATACACGTCGGGCGCAAACAACTTTTCCGATGTGCCCTCCTGCCTCCGAGCGTATACAGCTCGATGTGCGTGCGAGCGGGCAGTCGAGGCTGCGCCGTTTGCGTCCGACTGCGTTGCTAGAGCGGCTTTTCAAAGTACAGCCGGCAGATATTACTCTTTCTCTCCGGGTTTTGATGATGCGTAATTGATTCGAGGCTGGATTGGGATTTTGTTGCTTGGTTTTTTTTTTTTTTTTGGAGAAGTGCTGGCTGGGATCGCGGGAGATGTTGGAAAAATTGGAGAGTGAAAGTAGCGGGTTTTCGAGGTGTTTATTTGGTTTGTTTAAGGGAATTGCTTGTAAATTTTGAAATTTATTGGTCAATAATCGCGTGTTTTTGTTGTTGGATAGGTTTGGAAGTAAAACTGGTATCGATACTTTCACTTTATATAAGCTGGATTTTTGTTTAATTAACAGCTTAAAAATGTACACTTACAAGTAGTTTTAAGCGCTTTTAGTATGTTTAATACCATTTCTACATTAGTTTTTCTGTAAAAAATTTTCAATCCAAATCTATTTTGAGAGTAAAATAATTCAGCAATCTTAAAAAAATACTTAAAATTTATTGGCCCATTCAAATATTTTTCTTATCGAACGCTAAAATAAGTCTTAGAGAATTTTCAATTATATTACCAGTGTCTTAAACTTATTAATATAATTGAGTTTACGACTATAGAAATTGATGCATAAATTTAAATTAATTATTTCTCATTGCAAAATATATATCTGCGCTTCGAAAGCCACACCTTCGAAAGATAAAAGCTCCTATATCCATTATTTAAAAACACTCCGGTAACGACCCGAGCATCGCGCAAAAAAAAAAACGCACCGTTGTATATCAAAAGGCGCGCGCAGCATCCACTCAACCCAATATCGATTTCATACGCCAATTAAACGCTCGTCTCTCTCTCTCTCTCTGTCCCGCGGCCTCCAATTTTCAAATTAACAGAGCTATTCATCACTCGTTAATTTTTAATAACAACAAACCCGCGCCGCCGGCGAAATCTTTTTTCCAACCGTCGGGGAAGAAAAAAAAAACAAAAAAAAAGCGCGGCAAAAAGCACACTCCCTAATCAATTATTCGACCAGGCCTTTTATCAATCACCGCGAGAGCTTGGATTAACGCTCCTGGCGTCATTTGCCAAGCCGGCCGGGATCTCGCGTATTATATATACGAGTTAGAAGGGAGAGGAGAGACGGAGAGTGAAATGATAAATCATTATTGCCTCCTCGCGAGGATAATTAAACGGCGACCGGGGGAGGCTTTTTTTTAGTTGATTCGGTGATATTAATGCTCGGGATATCGAACGTGACGATTCAAAGGTCAGCGGAATATTAAAAGTTAAATAGCACATATTGTAAATTGTTCGGTTTTACGTGGCGCTTAATTGTTGGAAAGAGACTTTATTGCGAAGTATAAATATTGAGGAATTTTTTAGTATTTAGTAGAAAGTTGGATTGTACGTTTTTTACGATACTTATATGCTCCGAGTGCATATCGTTCGAGTGGTATTTAAATAGATCACTGCGACTTTCACCGAGTCTATTGATTGGGTGGACTGATTTTGCTACCGCTATAATTAAAGTCAAACTATTTCTAATAATTTACAAATGCAGAACGCCTAAATTAGATTATTATTGCGACGCAAGTTTCCTGCGCAGCTTTCGCTCGTTTTGCGAATGCGTTTCTGACCATTCCGGGCACACGGAAAAAAAGGTGTAAAATACCGATTACTATTTATCGCGAGACAAGAGCAAGCATTCGAGTAAAAGACTGTTGCAAGGAAAAAGGCAGTAAAAGAAAATCTTATCGATCTTACGAAACGCAACAAATCACCCTTTCCTGCTCCACTCGTTTACGGCACAACTTGTATTGACTTTCATCCGCGTTCCCGCGGGCTTGTATGCAAAAGCGAAGGAAAAAAAAGCGCCGCATAATTCAATGCGTGCACTTGCCGCGGCGCATAAATCACTTTCTAATATAATTAGTCATTGTAAAAATACGCAAGGCGATCGCGGCGCGGGTCTTTTGACTTTTGTCCCACGTTCCGAGAGGTGGAAAAGAAACCGATCGCGTATAAGAAGGTTTGAACGTTGGCGCGGTTTTGCTATTGGCAAATATCGCAAATTATATAGCCCTAAAATTTTAATGCGGATCGGATATTTATTTTAAAGTTTTCGAAAGGATTGCGTGATGCATTTTAATACGATAAATTTTTTGCCGCGCGGAGTTGCAGGGGAGATTGAGTTTTGAGATTATTTGAGCGAAAAATTTCTGAGTGGATTAAAGGATTTGGGGGGATCGCGGAGAAAGGTATAATGTTTAGCAATGCTGAGATGTAAGTCTCCGCGGTTTTGCGCGGTAAAATGGAAGTTGTATTTAAATAAATGAGTGGATTATTAAAAGCCTGAAAGCGAAGAAATATTTACTGGTCTTTTTTATTCATGTATTCGCGAAATTTATATAACCTATAGTAATATTTTCTGCGGTGTTTTGCAATTACGTCTTGCATATATTTTTAAAAATTTAATGCATTATTCTTACTTTCTTGTTGTATAACGTTTATTCATTGCGAATCAAGTAATTTTTCCCACTTATTACAGTTTAATATTCAAAAGAATTAAATTTACTTTTTCTTAGAGCAGGTTTTTAATTACTTATTAGAGCTTCTTAAAATTTACTGTTTTCCAATCCCAGCTGAATTCCTTTCATCCTCGTTACGAACAAAATAATTTTTAATTACGCCCTCCATCTATGAAAAACAAAAAAGAAGCCCACAAAAGTGCACAATAAAACCTTCGCACTCGGCCGCGTCTCCCTCAAAGCCGCGCTCTTATCTCATCGCGTCAACGCGAGGCACAAAATCCTCACCCCGCCGGCTCATCCTCTGTAAGAACTTCAGAGCAAAGCGGCGAGCAACATTTACTCCTATTAATTAGAGTCGAAAACCATTACCCCTCCCCCCTCCCCTCTCTCCCGAAGGGTCGCGCGCCGCGCAAACCGGATAAACCCGCATCTCGCGGCGCGCCGATCGTCAAACAGTGCGCTCGTAAAACCCGTCCGGCAAAAAAGTCAAGCGAAATCGACGTATCAGCGTATTTCATCGCGGCCGCGCGCGCGCGCGCAAAGATCCTCCGCTCGGAGCGCCGAGCGGCGATTACGCGCCTGTAAATTAAGCCCGCGGCCGCCGCCTCGGAGGGGTGTAGGGTCATTTTTTTTTTTTTTTTTTTTTTGGGAGCGAGAGCGAATTGGGAGGCTGCGGCCTTGGGGTTGGAGTTTGTTTTAGCGCTTTTTGCTGGCTTTGTGCTCGGAGCCGCTCGAGGGATTTCTGCGCGCGCGTTTAATTATTCGGGTTCTTATTAGTGGTTTGCTTTAAATTTTCAGATTATTATTAGGAAGACGTATATTTTGATGGGCGAAAAGGATTGAGATTAATGAATGTTTAAAATTTCAATTAATTTCTCAAAAATTTGCAAGATCCGAAGAGCAGTTTTTGTATTTACATTATACCAGAAAGTAACATAAAGAAATAAATAAAAGCACGTTATTTTTTTTTTTTAAATTTTAAAAAGCACAAATATCAATCATTTAATCACTATTTAATCCCTAACCCAGCTAACCAAATCATCCGCGATTGAAATAGCTTTACGAGATTGCACTTCATATCCGAACCCTCATTTCCTCAATAAACTCTTTTTAACTACGCGAGAGAGAGAGCGCGCGCACGCAGTCCCGGAACCGTAAATCATTCACCTAAATTCCAGGAGCGAGCCCCGCGCGCCGTTCCTTATGAACCGCGCTGTTTATTCAGCGGCATTAAACGCGAGATTCAAACCCGGGAGCTTCCAGAGCTCCGCTTTTAAAAGAGAGAACCCAGAGCGCCTTCTACGGACCTTCGAAAAGGGGAGAGCCCTGTTGAGCTGCAAGCCGCGTAAGCTACAGACTAAACGAGAAGCTCTCGATGATGCCCGAAAATACCCTCCGGCGCTTTTAAGCTCCCCCGGAAGCTCGAGCTTTTTTTTCGAATGCGCAATTTCCGGTGCGCCGTATATGCTTTTCGGGCAAATTAGAGAGTTCTCGCGCGCGGCGAGGCTTACAACTTTCGCCGGCGCAAAGAATTTAGAAGTTTTTATGCTTCGTGGAAATTCATGAGTTTCTTAATGACATAGAGGATTTTGTGGACGGTTATGAATATTGTAATATGCACTTTCCTGGGCGACTGTTTTGCGCTGTTCTAGGAAAGTATCGGGGAGGAGCGTGTTTCAACCTGCTTTCTCTGCGTTTTTTTGTAACTCACCTGCAACAGAAAAATGAAAAAGGAGACATTAATAAAAGTTAAAGTAAAAGCATAAAATATTATCATTTAATACGAAAATAAAAATTCAAATTGAAACTCTTGAAAAATTTCAATAACCTCAAAAACCCCCGCGAATATAAAAACGTCGGTCCTCTAATTCCGCTCGCGGCATGCAGGCGAAAGCAAAATCCATCGCGGAGCAATTAACGGTGAATCGCAGCGCGGCTAATTAATCGATTAAAGGATTTCGTTGACCTCCGCGGCCGCATCGGCGGCCCGGTTTCCTTTCTCCGGCGCCATTTTTGCGTATATATATATACGCGCCGCGCGTATAATATGACTCAGCGCAGCGTACATAAGCCTTTAATCGCGTTAGGCGCGTCTGTGCCGGATCTCTCGGGGAGAGAGGCTGACCCCCCGGTGGGCCTCGGAACTTCCCGATCGACGAGTCATCTGGTTTGCAGTTTTCTGAGTTGAGCTTTGGAGGGTTAATGTGAGAAGCGAATGATTTCCCTTCGAAAGGCTGAATGACAAAGGTGGGAATTAGATATGCGAGATTAATCTTTAATACATATTTAATCGAAGAATTTAGGTTTCTTATTTACGGATTTGTTTTTGGATAGTTATTAGTTTGTGTATTAGCGTCTAGTGATGATACGAATATATTTTAGTATTCGAAGTGACTGTAAAAGCGGATGTTATCTTTCCTTAATCATAATCAATGTATAAATTTCGTATTAAAAGCATCCAAGGCTCATCGTTTTTCAGTGCAAAAATAGACTAAAACCTTTTTAGCAAATTCCGATATCACCAAGAATGTCAGCAAAAACTTTAAAAGTAACTGTAGACATTTGGGCGCGCAGTATGCTTGATTAATTCATGGGATTTAACCTGTTCCTGCAATAAACGGTACATTTGTATAAGTATATAAAGGACGTGCGAAGTCGTTAAAAGCGATACGATTCGTAAAGGTAAAAAAAAATGCTGCTTCAAAAGAATAATCTTCGTTGTGTGACAAGAACCTTAACATTTGCCAACTATAAAGATGATAAGATACGCATATTTTATATGCAAAACGAGTTTAACCACTTGCTTGTATTTACGTTTAACGTAAACCGAATGGCCTTGAGCTTTATTGGCAGTTTTTGAGGAAAATTACTGTTTTTTTTTGTCGCGTTAATAAAAAAAAAACGCAATTGAAACGTACGTAGCTTTCATCAGTGTGAATCACGCAAGAAATCTTTACAGTTCCGTTTGGTCAAACTCGCGTGACCTTTGCCTTTTAATTTCCTGCCCAGGTTACAACAGCGATACGAAGAAAACGGGCCTTGTTTCTTTTTACCGCTAATTTGAACGTCACTTAAACGTAAGGAGTCTTTAAAAATATATATACTTATTATTAAATTTTACTTTTACGAATGAATAAATTTAAAAAAAAATCCGATTTCTCAAGCTCCCGTTGACACGTCGTAATTTAGAGGTGGCAACAGTCTCCGCAACAGTTTCTTCGAATAATTAAAACCAAAATACAAACCGTCTTTCGCGCGTTCCCCGGCACCTCAAAGCCAAATAACCGTAAATAAATCGCGGAGCAACCGCTTTAATTATTTCCTGCGGATGCTGGGGGAGGGGGGGGGGGGGGGAGGCAAAAGTGACTTTGTCGACGGAGCAAAATAAAGAAGGCGAAATTCAAATTCTCCGTCCGTCCTGCGCGCGCCGCTCGTCGCCGAACGTGAGCGAGTCTCTCTCTCTCTCTTTCTGTCCTCCCGTTATTATGAGTCAGCTCGAGAGCTCACTTTACATAAATCATCCGCGAAGTTTGCCTCGCGGAGAGGAGAGGGACGCGAAAGTGAAAGCCGCGCAAAAAGATGTCGGGGTTATTGTCGCGAGTTTCAGAGAGTTTTGAGATTTTTTTGCCCTCGCTTTGGACTCTGCGCGAGGATTGCATTGTTGCTGCGGGATCTCGCTTTGAAAGTATATAAGCTTGTTGAGCCTTTTACTTTAAATTTCGTTGGACGTTCTTTCTATGCCGGGTAGTAAATTTATTATTGTGGGGAAAAGCGTCGAGTGCGGTAAAACTAATTTTTGTTGTACGAAAATTGCGAGGGTAAAAAAGTTAATTTTACATTGGCAAAGAGTTCGCTAAAGAATCCCTTTTGAAAAGTCTCTCGATATTTAAGTAAAATAACTGGATAATTTAATATTATCGAACCCATAATTTACAAAATTACGACACAGTAGCATTTCCTTTCGCATAACAATTTTTTTACTCCTCGCTATCTTCCCACAGATTTTATTAAAACCAAACTTGTAAATAACCTTACTTGCCTCGGCACGCCAAAAAACCCCACAAGACATTCAATTTCCCCGCGGAAAGCTTATATATACCCATGAGGATATCTCGAACCGCAAGAAGATTAAAGGCATAAATCCCGTCTAATTAAAATCCATATTTCAGAATCAGAAATAGTCCGCGCGCCCGGCAGCCTAAACGAGCGTATTAAGCGTTAAAACGTTTTCGTTAGAAAGTCCCCGCGCGCGAAGCCTGCAGCGGACTTTCCTTGGGGCCTCGCGGACGGGATGTATATAAGCTACCGCGAGGAGGCATTAAAGTGACCGACGGGGGATTTATGGTGACGTTGACTCATGCATAGGGGCTACTAATGCATCTATTTACGCTTTTACCGAGAAACACCTATGGAGCTGCTTGCGGGAGCGCGCGAAAACCGGTGTCGTACACGCACGCGCCGCCGCAGACTGCGCGCTCTATTTCTCTCTCCGCGCGCGCTTCTGTTTTGCTCGCGGACGCGGACGCGTTTTCGGGGGAATCTCGCTTGGATTGGATTGTCGGTCTTTGCGTAAAATTTATGCACTGATAAGGAGAGCTGATGATTATGTGAATTATCGAACGGATTTTGGTGCGTTAAGTTTGTTTTTGAGATAAGAAACACTGTGTAAAGTTTGTAAGACCTCACAATATTTTGAAAGTTAACGCTCCCATTTTTACCTCCAACCTCATACATAATTTTTCAATCCATTTCCAACCTCCCACGACACATCCAAGCCACGACACATTCCCGCCCTTTCTCGCCGCAATAACCGCTCTTTTCAAGCCCGAGAGCTGCCCGATTAATCTCGGCCGGTTCCTTCCGCCGTCCTAAGCAGCTCGGACAACGGCCCGGGCGCGAGAGACCTCTTTCTCCGCTTCCGACGCGTTTATAAGCGGGCGACCGCCCGCGAAGGCGACGCGCCGGACGACGGTGGCCCTCTTTCCGATATTTATAGCTTGGGTCGCGTTCGCGTTCGTGCACGCCGAATCCCTAAAACTCGATGCGTTCGGAGTGGTTTAATAAGATTGGAGTTTGGGTGTTCTAGGGATGTCGAGTTGAATTTTTTAATTGTGGTACGTAAGGGGGAGTTAAAACGGATTGATAAGCTGTTGATTTTTGGGGGGACAGTATGAATTGTGGAAATGGTGGCTTAACTTGTATCACTTAAAGAGAGACCATAAATAGTGGTGGTACTAGACTAGAATATAGTCAGCTTTAATTAGAATTGATTCGAGTTTTATGCATTGTAGTGCAGGTCGATATAAAGCTATTTTTAATGAGGGAAAACTTTATCGAGTTTTCTCGGTTGCGATAAACTAAAAAACTAATCTAAATCGATACTTAAAGCTTTCTCGTTAAGTTTTTTTACCAAATTATCATCCGCCTAACTAGAACAACCGAGAGCAGCGCTTTTACGAGAGAAATTGTTTTCCACGTTACATAACGGCAACGTATAACGCAGCAGCATATCGGACTTTAACCCAAATGACAAATTCAACGAGAGAGAGAGAGCACAAAAAGGAAATTACAAACGCCCGTAGTGACATAAAAGCAAGTCACACAGCTCTCGAGCGCTTCATTGTGCGCTCTCCAGCCTTATTCCCGCGGCAGTCCGTCTAATGGGACTTTTGCTTTGACGCGCTGCGCGCCATAAAGCCCTAAGTAGGGCACGTCTCTCTCTCTCTCTCTCAGCGCGCGAACGACGACTGGCTGAAACGTCCGTGCAGATGCGGCTGGAAATTCAATATTTATAATTCGACGACGACAGGATGCGGCGGTGCCGCGGAGCTGCCTGGAAATGTTATTTAACGAAATTACCGCTGTTCCCGTCCGCTGCGAGTACAGACCAGATGGCGAGGCTGGCCGGTGTTCATTGGAAAATTATTGCGATAGTTTGCGAACTCCGCGTTGACGCGGGATTAATGAAACGGTGTTAATGCCGGCTTTTAGTTGCTGTTCCGGGTAATTAAAGCGACTGCCGGAGTTTCTACTTTCTGCTGTTTTAAAACAATTGTTTGCCCCGTTTTGAAAATTTAAAATAACGTGTAATCTGAATTTCTACGTCCTTTGAAATTACAAAAAAGAATATCTCGAAAAAGCTGCTACCACTAAATATCGTCAGCGCTCTTTGCGCCGACAGAAATCGATGTTAGCCGCATCACCGGAGCTCCGCGTTCGACTCCGGGCGTACATGTAAACTCGGCGACGGATTAATTATTAAATGTTTGTACTGCCGCGCGAGGGTAACGCAGAGAGGGAGCTGTTATGTGCAGCGACGATTCGGACGTTGAACGCGTGTACAGATCGACTAGACAGCCGCTTGTGTACACGTCGAATGGGAACATCGGCGCTGACGGCTCTGATGGTCTCTCTGCGCGACGCCGCTTATTTTTATGTACGTGCGGGTTCGGACTTTTTTTTTTACTGCCTCGACGAAGCTTTATACGACCTGTGAACGAGCTTTTCGTTATCTCTCGGCTTTCAAAGGGCGCGGAACTTGGTTTTAATGGCGAGTCAATAAAAATGGGACGTGGAGTGAGTGGAAGTAGTTTGATACGGAGTCGAGACTGTATATGTAGTTGGTATTTTTAGGATTTTTTCGGGGGATTAAATCCAATGAAATTGTTTTATTATTCTAAAGGTTTCTTGCGCTGTTATTTGCGCAGCACGAGAGAGCATTCGGAGATCGTGCGAAAAGCCCGCGGGGCGAAAAAAAATAAGTCACGCTATAAACTCGCTCGGGCTGTAATGACTCAACATTAATATCGGGCCTTGATACCGCATTATTTTGTTAAGGGTTATACATGCGTTGCAGGCGATTTCGTGCGCTTAAACGTCGCGTGGTATTTACAATGCCGATCGGTATCTGAATTTTAATCCTTCTCATTTTTACAAGAAGCCTTTACGGTTACTTTTCATGTCGCGCGCATAAAAAATTATTCAAAATGTGTAACAGCGCGATTCGAAATTGCTGTAAAAGTAAATTGAACGTCGAATAAGAGCCGAGAGCGACTTCATGCATATGTGTATCCTCCGATAAATCATCTTATTTTTCGCTCCCGCTCCCTAAACAATATATTCATTCGACAATTTTCCAAGCTCTTCACGATCGAGCGAGCATTGTTCGAACGAGTCACGGTGAATTATCGTCTCTCCGCACCGCAAACCGCACGTCGCATTCGTTTTTCCGCCTTTTCCGCGCGAACAAATTGATAGATAGATCGAAATCCAGTTACGTTCCGTACACGCGAGCACCGAAAAAAAAAACACACATACACACACAATGTGAGTCGGTCCGGGTTAACCATGAAGGCGAAAAAAATATTAGCCCGAAGGGGAGAGAGAGACTGGCGTAGGTCGGGAAAGGCGCGGGGGGTTGTTGCGTTTCGGAGGGGGAGGGAGGGGCAGAGACGAGCTTTAAATAACTCGAGAGTCGTTGAACTGGGCTCGGAAAGGAAAAAATCGGGGGAGAGAGAGAGAGAGGCTGCCGAGCTTGCCAATAAGTGAGATGCGAGAGCGTGCAGAAATTTTATTCGGATGTGGCACGAACGTACATACGTGGCGCTCGGGGAATTTTTTTTTCTCTCGTTAATTACATTAATTATTTTTGATGGCTTATCCGTAGGTTCGTTTTTACAAGTGCAGCCGTTTTACGGTTACAGGCTCTGCGACGAGGAGCAGGGCTTTTATATACGGGGTCATGCGACTTGTATTTTACGTCGTGGATTTTTTATCGAGCGTTTTCGAAAATTACTGTATTAAAGGATCGTTGAGCGATGGACAACGTATTATTTAAATCTCATGGAATGTTCTTCGTGATTTTTTATAACATTTTATGATCACTTTTTTGTTGTTTCAGCCGTTTCTAGTTTGATTTGTAAGGATTACACAATTGTAGTATAAGATTGACTGCGAATAAAGGCTTTTGTTGATTCTAATTAGAGTCCAAGCTGACATTTCCGGTAATTGAATCGAGACAATTTAATTTATCTTTTGATACACAAAGTTAATTCAAAGGATAAGGTTAGTCAACTACATTTTTATTATATTTTCAAAAATGTAATGCAGATGATTATAATTAAATGACTTTATAAAAATATTACGAAATATATTAATTATTTTAACCCTAAAATATTTAAACCCCAATACATAACTCAGAGTTTATGCAGAAAAAGGCTCGTCATATCAACTTAAAACTTGACCTGAATCAGTACCAAAAATACCCGGACAAATTTACGCCCGACAACTCATTCGAAAGCTCAAGAAAACCCTTCCGCCAAAGAACAAAACCCCAAAGCCTCCAACCGCGTCAAGCGATTCGTCGAAAAGCCTCGAATATTTCATCGTCGGCAAGTCAATCGCGGCCGAGCCTCCAAAGTATCTGTCCCTGCCGGCGCGAGTGAGAGGCGACCGCGGAGAAAAGTTATCGTCCACACGGGAGAGTGGACCTCACGGCGACCACGTGAGTCACACACGTCTCTCTCTCTCTTTCTCTCTCGGCGAGGAGGAGAAGACGACTCCGATCGGGCGAGCGGAGCCGGTTCGGAGCCCCAGGAATGCAATGCCTTCGGCCTTGTTTACAGAGCGCGCACTCGCACACACACACACCGATAAGTAGCTGGGCGAGGGGCCGCTTTTCAGAGGGACTTTTCTTCGGAAGAGAGGAGCGCCGGATTATGCGGCCGAGGAGTGCTTGGATTTTCCTGCCGGGCGTGCGAAAAGTGTCGGTCTGGGTTGCTGTCGGATCTTCAGAGAAGTTCGAAAAGTAAAAAATCCAGATTTATTACTAATAAATGTGCGTAAAGTTAATGTGGGCTTTATTTTATGCCTAAAATGACGATTGGCATAAAGTTGCGGAATATTTATGCTGATGTTTAAACAAACCGTAAAACCTGTATTCTCTTCTTCGCGACTTCGCGCAAACAATCTTCAAAGTATAAAGCAAGGATAACAGACGCCCGAATAAGCCAGAAATTAGTCACTCGCAAAAAATCTAAAATATATACAACACTCCAGGAATTCGTGAATCGGAAAGGCGACGCGGGGCGCAGCGCCCGAAGTGCAAGCCAAAGTATTCGATTTGCAGTCGAGGGCCGCGGGCTAATTATGCAAATCCCGTGACAAAGCGAATCGTCAACGCGCTCGTTGCCACAATGGGGGTCCGCGTCCGCGTAGGATAAACGAGACGCACAAAAAGCCAACTTCTTTCCACCCCAAACGGCGCGTCGGCAGGATTTATACTTGCATATCCGACTCGCTCTCCGGCTTTCCGCCGTTATTTACCTCTGCGTTTTGCCGTTTTCATCCCCCCCGCGGGCATATTTATTTTTTAGATTCTGCTTCGTGTATCTCGAAATCCGGGAAACGAACGTGTTCCGAGGTGGTGCTAGTGATTTTTCATGGTTTGATTTCACTTTCTTGACGGCTTTCTAATAGATATCGTTCGGCGAATTAGTCATGTATTTGGAGCAATACGATAACTTTCTTGCGTTTATCAATGAAAGATAGGAGGGCGATATACGTCATGTCTGACTAAATAGGGAATCTGATTAGTAGGTTCTAATGTGCATCGGCTAGATTCAGATCGATTTCACATTCAAAGCGAAGATTACGGCAATGAGGTGTTATCGATCGCTTAAACTTTCTATATTTCTCACCATCGCATTCAAATTCAAGTGGAAATAACAGTGTATAATAATAATAGTGTCAAAAGCACACAATAAAATTTAAAATTAATATTATTTTATAATATTATTAAAAATCCACCTTCGAAAGTCAATATGCTGCTTTTATATATTTTAACCATTATTTTTATTGCTCAATTTTAAAACGCCCCATACATTCCCCGCCGTATACTTTCGACAATTCCGGCGCAAGCCTGCAGTCCCCGGTGCCGTTTGTCGAAGGCTCGTAACATAAACTAGCTTTTAAGGGATAAGCCGAAAACCGGCGCTCGGGAAAAAGGGTGCAGTACGCCATCGACTCGCGTGCACAAAAGAGGGCACGCGCTCCGACGCATTTTTGCGGATTAAGTCTCGGGCGTTCTCGAAAACTTCGAGAGCGATTATTTCCGACGGGGCAGTAGACCGAAGGGGGAAAGAGAGAGAGGGCTAATTGTGATCTTTATCGGATTGCCGCGCGGCGCGAGCAAGAATTGGCAGCTGCCATCGATAAACATTGTCGTGAAAAAGATTTTTTACACTGTACCTTCCCCCCTCCTTGACGTCGCGTCTCGCAGAAGGGGTCAACAGACTCCGTCGCCGCGCTTTTCCCGCGGATAATTCGATTTGGTGCTTCAATCTGCGCGCCGCCGACGCGGGATTTTCTCTTTGGGGTTTACGCGCGACGGAGCGCGGAGAGAGCGGTTTTTTATTCGACGGCGATTGCTTCTCGTCGGCGAGGACGATGGTTTGGTAATATATTCGACGTGTGAAAACGTGTTTCTGGATTAAGTTGCAGACGCGAGAGAAGAAGTTTACGCCGATGCGCCGGGGGTGTTGAAACGCGAGCGAGAAAGAAATTAGATATCCGTGTATGAGTAAGAGTAAAGTAAATTGGTACAAATTGGATTAATTGAGGATGAGCGCAATGCACTTTCTGGGGAATATTACGTAACGCCGATCTTTATAGGTTCGTCAATTGGGAAACCCCGTGGCGTAATTTTATTCCAATTACCGCGCGCGCGGGCATCAATTTTCTCGTGAAAATTAATCTTCTTATTTAATGCGAAAGTGTATAAAACTTTCGCAAACTATTAAAATTCAACCACACGCCATACTGCAATTATTAAACCCAATATAGCTTAATAATCATCCCGAGATGCAAAATCCTCCACAAAACCCATCTCAGCCCAAAGCCAAGCACTTAAATCGGAAAACATCTCCCAAACGTAAACCTCGTCAAAAACAATCTACAACCTCGTCGATCGTCCAATCGACAATTCGAACTCGCTCAGATTTCCAATCTCTGCTCCACGTGCGCGCGCCGCTTGCGTAATGTCAGTGAACCCCCCCGCGGGGGTTATACTATACTTTATCGCGAGTCGCGATCTCCGAGCGCGGCCACTTCGTCATCCTTGTCTAGTCCTTATCGTTACGGTGCAATGCGCGCCACTCGAAAAGTATCGGGTTGCATCATTGCGCCGCGAACGATGACGTCGGCTGGATGGATTTTTACGACGGATATTTGTATGAGTTTCGGAATTGGTGCGGCGCTGCACTCTGACGTCACGGGCTCGCGGCAGCGCGCGAGTTTCGAAAAGTGTTATGCATTGTTTAATTGCTCGCGTCGCGATCTAATTGCTTGCTGGGTAAGGAAAAGCGAGTTTGATTGGACTTTCTAGAGGAGTCGGGATCGAGTAAACTATAGATGATAACAGCTCGATGTTGAGCTTTTTCTGAAAAAGTTTTTCTCATTCTAATAATTCGTGGTTTTTTTTTTTGTATCGTTATGCGGTATTTTCAATAATAGATTTGGAATTATTAGAAATGAAAGCTGAAACGTGTAAAAGTTTTCTATTTATTCCCATTCTATTCCGATAGCTTTTTCGTACGAAACACACATCACCGCATTGATTTCCCTTCAGCGAAATAATTCCGACTTTCATTCTTCCCGAATATAGACATTTCGCCAATATCGCCTCGGCTCTTCCCATTCAGCCCAGAAATACCTCCAGCTCCGGAGGAAAATCCCCGAAAATCCCCGATATAACGCCGTCCAATAATAAACGCAGTGTATCCAGAGCTCTCCTCCTGCATTTACATTCTCCGCGCGGCGATCGAACGAAAAAGTTAACTCGCAGCTGCCGCGGATTCGAGCTCGATTCCGAGAGCCGACAATGCCAGCGAAATTGCCCGTGTAATCGCGCCGTAGAGAAAACAAGTAATCCGCGAATACGACTGTGTGCTGCTGGTCGATCGTTGTCGCGCCTCTGCGATCGTTGCGTCGTGCTGGGCTGCCGTGGAAGTTTCTTGCGCCGAGACCGAGTGGGAAAGTTTTTTGTTCGGCGGGGGATTATTAAGTGAAAATGATAGTGGCTGGCTTATTGTTGCTGGATTGAAGCGGGTTTATAGAGACGAAAGGAAGAGTTTCTCGTAATTGAAAGTGTGTGAATTTTATTTAGAATTTAATTTTAAGAATGACAGAAGTTGTAATTGTATCTACGATTAAGGAACGATAATAACTAACTTTCTGTTTTATTGACAATTAAAAAAGGTTATTAAATTATCTATAAAATACGCAATTCTAAGTTCAACGCCAGAAAACCCCGATAAAAACGTATTTCGAGTCGCTGTAATATTTATTGGATTGCGCTGACGTCGTTATAACCTCACGAACGTACGTATTATATGATCGTAGATACGCGGCGACATTTGTATATTATTCTCGTCTCGCGAAACGTCACCTTCTCCCGGC
This sequence comes from Ormyrus labotus, assembly GCA_035582975.1. Lineage (NCBI taxonomy): Eukaryota > Metazoa > Arthropoda > Insecta > Hymenoptera > Ormyridae > Ormyrus > Ormyrus labotus. Next base: position 28,141,030 of record JAWWEO010000009.1, on the reverse strand, counting down.
CGCGAGGAGGATTGAGTTTAATGGAGTCCGGAAGTTATTTCGAGAAATGCTTCCGCGTGCGCCGTCGTGCGTACGTGGAATTTTTATATACCTTTCCCGAGTAATTTGAGAACGGAACAAATATGACGGTTATGTTCCATTTTAATGATTTAATGGGCGTTTTATTTTGCAGAAAATTATGTTGCCCTAAATATTTAATGCAAAAGCTTACTGTAAAGCAATGAGAAAGAAATAAAATGTTATTCTATTGGGTTTTATTCAGCCCCAATTACTTCCAAACCACTGTCTACGGCACGGACAATTTGACTTCAAAGCACGTTTATTGTGCAAACACGACCTAACAGTACCAAGGATCTAGAATCTACTCCGATTCCAATGAAATCAAAGCTGCGCGGCGCTCAATCGTAAAATGCAAAACACACAAACCCAAAGAGCTTCTCTGTCTCTCTCTAGCTTTTCAATCGAGCCTCTCCAAACTATCAAAACACCATCTGCGCGCATTTCCCTCCGATTTCCCCGGCGCTCTCTTGCATACGTTAACCTCGAATTACGCGGCACATTTTTAATACCCTCCGCCACGCGCGCGCGCCCTTCCTCAAATTTACGAGTCCGGAATCATATATTTACGAGCCTACGCGGCGCGGAACCCTTTTTCCCTTCCTATTTGCTTAAATAGCGAGGCATAAATTTCCGTTCGACGTCGCCGGGACAGAGAGAAAATTTGCCTACTGCTTTAGTTTTTTCGTCGCTCCGCTTTTTTAGGAGACACGCGCGCGAGAGAGAGAGAGAGTCCTAAACAAACAAGCAGCCGGTCTATTGTCGCCGCGGGCCGGAGGATGTAGATAAAAGCGGCGGATAAATAGAAACGGGAAGATGTAGAAGAGGGAGATAAAAATAGTGGGCTACCGTGCGCCGTGGCTGCAGTCGATATATAGCCAGTTTTGCTTGGGTTTAGCTCGTGACGTATGATCTTTAAACAGATTGATTTTTTTACGGGGGTCATGTGGAGTTTGAGCTTATTGAACGCGGAAAATGAATGTATTGTTGAATGCTGTGTATTGTAGAACTTTATGGAATGTAAAGATTAGTATCAACCGGTTTTTACTGGCGTTTTTTTATCTGTAATTTACTGCCTTTTCTGTGATGCACAAACAGAAAATCTAAATTGTCCATAGATGTATTCTCCACTTTATCAATGAGTTACGCGTTTCTTGCCATCTACATTTGAAATTTCATATTTCGGTGTGTAACATTTAATTATACAGCTGGAATAATAATTTGAAAAAAAATGTTAGAAAGGCATAATAGAAGAATATGAATAATAGCATACGATTAGTTACATTAATGAATGGTACATTAGTCGCGAAATCCAAAGTCATCCGATCGCTCGCACGCATCTTTCACGCACGTCCGAGCGTATCCGCTTTTGTGTACACATCGAACCTATTCAGAAATCAAAGCAGCGCGCAAAAAAAGTGACTTGCGCGCGCGCTCCGCTCGCTGTAATATACGCAAACGCTAGAAAATACCTGGGTGTACGACCGATGTCCAGTAGTCCTTTTTTTTACGGATCGGAAGTCGAAAAAAAAGTCGGCCACACGCAAACGCGCGTTCTTCCAAGCGTATGACCCAATATAATGTTTACACGCGAGCGGACATATGCCTCTTTTTTTTCACTCCATTTTCCGGCGTTTTTTTACGACTTTCCGCGCGTGCCACTACGATTTCGGAGGGGGAAATCGGGCCGGGGGATGCTCCTTTTCTCCCTCTCTTTCTCTCTCTCTCGAGAGAGCTGCATTGTTCCGACGCACGAGCGGAGTTGACAGATGTCGCGCGCGGATTACGCCGGGAAATGACCATCAAATGACGCGGGCATTTGAATGCCCCACGTATCATTACGTCGGTAATTCGAGCGGCGAGGCATTCTCGATGTTTTCGCCGATTTTTCCACATAAATCAGGATCTCTCTCGCGCGCGAGGAAAACGTAGCTGCGTCAGGAGAGCGGCGCGGGGAGAGAGAGAGAGAGAGAAATTTGCAATGTTAAGCAGAGAGCTCTCTCGCGCGGGAGTGCGTATATGGAGCCGCGGCTTCGGAATATATATCGACGCGCGGCCTTTCGCAATCGAAGTAATTCTATAATGCCGAGCTGCCCCATTATAAAGTCAATGAGAATTCACGATTTATAATAAAGAGACGGGAGGCGTTTGCGCAAGCGGGCGAGAGGTATAACCTTTAGTCATTTTTCTCGGCGAGCGGCTTAGCGCTGGAATATTACGCCGGATTGAATACGTAAATTATTCCTTGTTGACCTTTTACACCTATATACGTGCACAGCCCGTTGGAATTAATTTTCACGTTTTCAAAGCTTTTCAATTTACGCTATACAAAAATGAATTTTATTTCGCTCGTAAATTTTAAAAGCTGACGGTTAACTTTGACGGATGCATCATTTATTTATTTATTTAACAAGAATTAATTAATCACCCTGCAAAATGCTAAAATGAATTGTTCTCTCGTCGGTTATTAATTCTCTCTTACTTTTCTCAGTTTATACCTCTCATTCATAAAATAAATTCAGCACTATTTACGTCGAGCCGTAACTTCCAAACAATTTCTACATCCTGCCGTCGCCTATCAGCGGATTACCCGTAACTACCGGCAATCCCGTCGAATTTTCGCGCGAGATCGCATAAAAAACTCGACGTCGCTTCCCGGTAAGCGTTTAGCCTCGCGCTCGCGAGAAGTCCTTCCTGTCGGCCATTTAGCAATAGCCGGACGATTTGACGACTTCCTCGGGGGGAGAGACGGCTCTGCACTTACGATGTAGTGGCACTGCCGCCGGTGTAACCGAGAGCCGGATTACGTATATATATCGCGATGAGCGCCCGCGGAGCTTCCGCGCTTACTTGCTGGATTACCCGAGAAATCGAGTCTGATCTGGGAGGCTGCAATTATCGATAGCGGCTCTACGCGGCGAGTGGATGTAATGAGCTTTAAAATTATGGAAAGGAGGATGGGAGCCGAGGTCGTTTTGTTGTAATGTATGATAAAGTGTATAGGTGGTTTCTATTGAAATTAATCTTAATTTTCCATCGGGATTATTAGCTTTCCGAAGCGATGCTTTACTCAATTAAAAAGCCATTTTCCTCTCATTACAAAAGGTCTTATCGATTTATTAGAATTTCCGTGCGACTTTTTCTTACTTTTACCGAAGATCTCATCATCGCTCGCGGGGCAAATATAGATGATAATTTCAAGATTTCGGACGGAAAATTATTCCTTCGATCCGCGCGTACAACGTTAATAAAACTCCATCTTCCTCCTCCTAGAACCTACGCAGCTCGCTCCCTCGTAAAAATAAACGCCTTCATCCTCGAATAATAAACGCCACCGTACAAAGAATTTCCTTCCTCCTCGCGAGCCGCGAGCCGTCGAAAGAGCCCCGGCGAGAGTGTACTTCCATTGCGCGCCGCGGCAGAGAGAGAGAACTCGGGAAGCGCGCGCGTCGTTAAAGAGCGCCCACGCGCACTAATGAAGAAAACGTATCGCGATCCGGCTGAAAGGAAAGGAAGCGCACGCGGCCCAAGAGTCCGCAAACAAAACGCGCAAGAATTTCAAGAGGCGCGGAGGGGCCCGATAGCGATCGTCGGAGGACCGCGCAACGCGCGTATACTTACCTGGCCTGCCGCGCGCGGCGAAACGGAGAAATCCACCGGAGAGGAGAGAGAGAGAGGGGGGGGGGAGGGGAAGCTTCTCTTTTTCAGCCGATCGGAGAACGCGAAGGTCTCGGGGTCAGCGAGAGAGTCGTTCGTAGCCTTCGGGAGCAATCTGCCCGATCCTACCGCAATTTATCCCTCCCCCCGTATTTATGCGCCGAGAGCTCCTTTTGTTTACCGGGCTGCTCGGGCGAGCTTTATCCAAAGTCATTATCTCGGCCTCTTTACGGTCGGGGCCTGAATAATAATTTTCGGCGCGCGGCGAGGAAAATTTTATTGAAATCGAGGGCTGAATCGGGGGAGACAATATGGACGCTGGATTGCGTTTGTTCGCGCTAATTGTGACGAGTGGCTGCTCGGGCGTTATCGCGGTTCTCAGGCTCGAGTGCTGCTTACGCCGGAGGAGAGTTTTTTTCTTTTTAACGAATGATTGCGAGCGAGCTGTATGAAGTCGTGCGAAGTTCTTTTGAAATTTTCGATTAACAATGCGCCGCTGAAGGATTTCTATTTTATTTAAATAGAATAAGACTTATTCCTTTACGCGCGAAGAAATTTTCTTACTACAGATATACTATATCGCGAAGAAGGAGAAACGCTTAATGAGGAAACCCAGCAACGAAGCGCTCTCCATTTTCCAACAACTCTCTCCTCCCCCCTACGGTATTTTTGCAAATCTCCCTATCAATTAACAGATCACCACGGCGACAAAACGATCGCCGATCCGAAGCATCCAAGGGCAGATCGATCACCGCCGCAAACTGCAAGCCGTCCGACTTTCCTCCCCTTCTCTCTCCCGGCATATTTTTCGTCGCCGCGCCGGAGATAAATGATCCGCCAGATTTTTCCTTTATCGCGGCGCGGAGAGTTCGCCCTCCTTTCGTGCGTCGGCGGACCACGAGGTATATTTCTGTATACGGAGACGGAGGGGGGGAGTCCGGAGCACGCTCGGCTTTACGGGGTGTCGGAATGCACGCGCGAGTTTTCCAGAGGATTGATGCGAGGTTATTTTTCAGCGCCGCGAGGGACGGCGCTTTTTCCTCGCTGACTATTATATCGACGCTCACGAGATTCTAGTTGGCGTCGGACGCGAGTTCAATGGGTGCGCTTTATTGCCGGGGATTTATAATTTTTGATGGGTATTGCCGACTGGCGCGTTTTATGGGGTGTCGCTGGATGGTCGTATAATTGTGGTGGTGAAAAATTTGGGTTATTGGTTCGTGAGCGGTCTTGGGGTAGCTTATGTAAATTTGTGGTTTCCGGTAATTCTGTCCTGTCGATTGAGTAATTTACGTATTTACTTTGCATTTGTTTAAATAAAATTCGTTAAACGTACTTTTCAAAAAGCAATTTTAAACTTTACAACACAAAGTTATAAAAGTTGACTTGTCTCGAGTCAAAGTTCAGAAACCTCTATCACTTTACGTCTCTCTCCTGTCAATACTTAAGTTACAAATACACTTGGCACTTTTCAATAAAAGTCATATAAAAACGAACAAACTTTCCCGACACTTTTAGCTTCTCGGGCCGAGTGTCCGCCGCGCGATAACTTCTCCACGGCCGGCAGTCGTGTTGCATTAAAACCGAAAGTTCGCGATCGACAAAACGAAGCGCAAGTCGGAAACCCGACCGAGTGTATATATATTCCCGAGAGAGGATTCGAAGAGCCGATCGGAAAGTCGGCTCGGCGAGATATAATAAATCGAATGCGTGTATATACATATATACACACTGCGGCGGACGGTACGGCGGTAGAATTAATGTGGGTCAAATAATGCGGATTCAAATGTCGTTGCGCAAACGGAGCGAGGCTTTTTGCGGTCGGAGCCGAAGAGGAGCCGCTCGCCGCGGCTCTCGTTTATTTCGCGTTCGACGGTGGTTTGCGTTGCAGATGCAGTTTATTTCTGATTGTAACTGTCGAAAAATTGGGGTTTTTAAATGCTTTTAGTTTTGTTTGTAATTTTTCTGATGGCTTTATTTTCTTTAAATTAAGTCGAGTGATTTTTAACAGTTTGAAGGCGACGATCGAACGCGTTATGCAGGAATAGGAAGTTCAACGACCCGAAGGAAGTCGCTTTTACATAACATCTGTCAAAGATATGCTATTTTCAGGCGGGTTCAAAAGACTCGCTCGCTGGGGTTCCGCCTCTCGAGTGTTTTCTAAAGGTAAAAGATGCGCCCAGCAGTGTCTGCGATGATATGTCTTGACCTTCTCGCTCTGAAACACGTCGATCGAACTATCTTTAATATTAAATTTTTTTTTCTTTTTTTCTTGTTACAGACATGTTACAGACTCTGGAGATTTTTAATTATAAAATATTGTGAAAAATATCAAGTTATCGTTTATATCCTGGTCATTTTTAAATGTACAAAAGTGTAATATTTCATTGCTTTCGTATCGTACGAAATGCGCTATTGTTAGCATTCAAGCATTTCCCATATAATAATATATACCTGAGGTACGAGAATCGTACGTGACACCTTCTGTCGTCGTATTAGTGCCTTTCAGGAGCTCGGCTTGTAATCGAAATTTCCTGCACGCGCTTCTCAATCGCCAAACTCGAAACCTCCCAGTCTGGCCGATACGTGCTTATATTTTCAACTAAATTCTAATCGATGTTTTTTTTTTTCAATTTTTCACATTAAATTTTCGCCGGAGACAAAAAATTCCTTTCAACTTACGAAATTGGAAAATCTAGCGCTTCTGTTACATACGTCAGTCAAACTCTCCATTATCATCATCATTTCACACGCGGCTACCAAAATGCACACTCCGCGAAGCTCAAACAGTAGCTCTCCTCTCTCGCATTCCATCCGAAAAGATAGCCTTTACTCTCTCGGCCGCGCTGCACTCTCGGCATCACTCCTGGACGAGCCTCTCTCTCTCTCTCTTTCTCTCGGCTAAAAAGTACTCCTTAGCGCTCGCGGGCCCCTTTCTCGCGTGAGAACTTAGCGGCGCCCCGAAGCTACCAGGCTCTCTCCTTCTAAGGGAGAGACGCTTGGCGGCGGCGGCGGCGCACATGTGTGTCCAGACAGCACCGTTCGTTCCGCGAAAGAGTGGAGAGCGAGAGAGGCGCGCGCGCGCGAGAGAGCGCGAGTGTCTGTGTGTGTGTGTGTATATGGGAATCCATTTCCGGCATATTCTCACGTTCGCTCCGGCGAATATTTCGCGCGTCGCTTCCTGTTCCTAAGCGAGGAGAGCTGCAGATATTCGGAGGTGCATGCGATCTGTATACTCCGAGATTTTTTTTTTTGCCCGCCTAGCCGTGAGAATTATGGGATGAATGGTATAATTGTGGACGGAGGAGACTTTGATTACCGGCATCGGGAGTTATGTAATGCCGTAATGGACTAACGGTGATACAGTTTTCCTAATGGCCTCGCTCGTGCCAAGAGCTTAATAAGTTGGACGCTCTCTCGGCTACTTATTGAGTTGTAAGATTTTTTTAAAATGTAACGTGCTTCTTTCAGTTTCTGTAATTGTGAGCTTGGTATACAGAATTAACGCTTGGTATAATTTGATGATTAAGAATTACTTGTTAAAGTGTCTCAAGTCGTTTCACACTGGATTTAAAAAAGAATTAAAGAATCCATCAAGATATCTTTTCAAGAGTTTAATTCTCACATTTTAATTAAAAGGTAAATAAATGATATCATTAAGTTTCTGACAAGCCATTAGAAAGTTAAGCAATTCTAATCAAAAGCATGGAATAACAGTCTGAAGTCTGAAAACACGAGCCATCCACATTCGTTCGATAAATATAACGGCGTTAGGCTTCTTAATTGATACTCCCAATCGCAGACACCTGATTGCAATTATCAGAGAAAGCACTGAATTATCAAGTACTTTCGATAAAAGAAAGCTTGCCACTACGACTTTCACTTTTCCGGTGCAGCCATTTATTTATTCATATCGAAACCTCCTCGCCCGGATACGCAAGCCTTGCCACGCGTCAAAATAAAAAAAAAGCAGCACACATATTAGTCGCTTAGAAGCTCGAAAACAGTGAAAGTCAAAAAAAGTGGCCCACTTCGGTCACGGAAAAAAGCCATCAATCGGGCCACTATTACGTCCGTACGGCTGCTCGACACGCGCGATATCTCAATTCGCCGATTACCCACTGCGCGCGTCGCGCGTATAATAGAAACGTCCTTCGCGCGAAACTCTCCGCGAGGCTCTTAATGCCCGTGACGAATCGAAAAATGTATGCCACGCGCCAGAGACGGAGGGGGAAGGCTGGCGCGGCAGCCCTTTTTTTCGCCGCGTTCTTTTTTTGGGGGGAAAAAGTGATTTTCGTATCGAAAAGGCGGAGCCCCGCTCTATTGTTCCGCGCTTTTTTTTTTCTCGGGACACCGGGGAAAAAAAGGGATGTTGCGGAATGCTCTCGGGCGGCGTTTGTTTGCGCGGCTATACGGCTTTATCCTGAATTACGACAGCGGACCGCACAACATATCGTCAATTATTCCCATTGTGCGGAGGCGCCGAACAAAAAGCGCGGAGCGGCGTCGAATGACGCTATGTTAGGCTTAAAATAGGCTATTCGAGAGCGATTCCGGATGAATTACGGCGCGCGCGTCGGAGACGCTATTAATCAAATGGCATTAGATCCATGCTCCAGTGACCGCCAAACGTAATTAATCGATTTTTCCAGTCGCTTTTTACCGTTTTATTCTGTTCGATCGCGCAACGAGACCTTTCAAAATGCATCTTAACTGTACGCGTCGTTACCGAAAAATATCACGTGAACGAACGACATTAATCAAATGTCTATCCTTATATAGGATATAAATAATCCCATCCCACGAAATCCGCCTCAATTTTCCATCGAATAAATTCACTAACAGAAACAAATACCGAAAATCAATCCGCGCGAAAGATACAAGCCATCAACCGCCCGAGAGCGCTCGCCGCAACTCCCCCCGCGGCTCCCCCACCCGCTCCGGCCTCTCCGAGAGCTTAGCCCTTAATTCAGTGCGGTCAGCGTCTGGGACATGCTAATACCGCGCCGCGGACACTCGATCAGCCGCGCATCAGAGAGTCTCGCCGGCCGGCGCTGTGCGGGAACTGCATGCGCGCACGCAGCCTCGCGCGGCGCTCAGATTAATGACGTCTGGCGAAATTCATCACTGCCACACGCGGGGCGGCCGCGGTGGCCTAACGGTGTGTCCATCGACGCCCCGGGTGACGGATGGCCGCGTGTGGGCGGGCAAAATAGATTCGCCGAGGAGAGCGGCACACAATATGCCGGCCATTTACATGAGCGACGACAATGTTGCAATGGTTAATATTGTGCGCGCGGCCGTTATGCGCCGACTGCCGAGTTTTATATAGTAGACTGACGTTGAGTTTTGTGCGCCGCTTTATCGAGTTGGCTTTCTTAGTCGGAGTTTGATGCCGTTTCTTTGGGGGGATTGCAGGCACGGGCCTTTATTAAAAGTTTCACAGCGCAAGAGTACGAAACAAGTAGAGCTGCTTCTTTCCTCGGTGTTTCTTTTGCTTTCTTGCAAATTTTAAGTGCCGCGCGAAAGTCGAGGTAGTTTTTTGCTATTAGAGGCTTTAACGACGCTTAAATGAAAACTTACGTGCGGCTGAGAGGCGCGCTCTCGCAAAAACTGCACTCGACGGAAAATGCATGAGGAACTCACCTGAAACACAAAAAAGAAAGAAAGCATTTATTTTACGTCTACGATGTACATACACTTGGGGAAAAACGTTGTAATATACAGGCTCGTAAAATATCCCATGTCCCTCTCCCCTCGTTAATCTAAAAAAAAAAAAAATAAGTAAACCACGCCGCTTTTAAAAGTAATAATCCATAATAAAATGCAAATCCTATATACCCCAGTGGCTCTCCCCGTTCACCGCGACTCTCTATATCCCACGATTTTTCGCGCGCAACAATTGCTCTCACGCGCAATTAATACAGATCTCCAAGTGGCGACGCAATCAAAACAAACGCTCAACCCAGATTACCCAACTACGGGCGCGCGCTCCTATTATAAATATAATAAAGTACGGCTCGTGGCTTTCAGCGATTTGCAACGAAACCGTACGCGCAAAAAGCGCAGCGAGAGATCAGCGACGCGACGCGAAGGACAAAAGGAGAGGAAAAGACGTCGGAGGAGGACAAAGAGGCGGCGATTCCAGGCCGCGAGAGAAACAGAGTCTCTCCCGCGTGTCTCTCTTCCTCTCGTTACGAAACGCTTTCACAACTCGAGCTCTGCGCTGCCTGCTGCACCGGTGCCCGTTGCCTAATTGCCGCCTGATTTGCAGGCCACCGTGCAATATCAAATTTGTATACTTTTCAAATGGGCTCGTGTGCGTTTTCCCGCGAGCCGCGCTTTGATGGAAAAATTGCGCCGTAATTTCCTTTTACGCGGCGAGTGCTGATTGCGCCGGTGAGCGGAGCCTTGCAGTATTTGCGTATGTGCTTATAATTGCGTTTTATGTAAGGCGAGCTTGCGGTTTAGATGAAATGAGTGCTTAAATTAAGGTTTATTGAATATAAGTTTTTTTAATTTTTGAAATTTAATAATATGAATATCATTCGACCGATTAGCCTAATTTTCAATCGCTATAAAATCCAAACAAAAACATTCGCATTACATCATCGGCACCAATATAACCCCGTTATTTTTTCCCTCTACAAATTTCATTTTCTATCTCTCGTGATTTCGCAACGGCTAACTCGGCTAATCTCCGCACAAAGCAATACAAACAACTTCATCTCCCGTATCTCGGCTTGCCGTAATCAAGCCATTCATAACAGAACGCTAAGCATCGAGAACTAGACCAAGAAACGCTCGGATTGCTATCACTAACGCGCGGCGAAGCGAGCGAAAACCCCCCCCTCTCTCTCTCTCTCTCGCATCTCGACAGATTATAGCGCAACAATTGGATAATGCACGCGTACTCGCGATTGACTTTAACCTCCCGGCCCGAGCCGCCGGACACGCCCACCTCTCCTGCATGCGAAGGGCAATTTCTAAAACGGCCAGAGGATCCGCGTGTACTTGAGAGAGCTCGAGTTGCATCATGGGAGGAGAGCCGAATTTGCATGAGTTGTTACTGCCGCGTGGGAAAGGTTACATTGAAAAAAGTGGGCTGCTTTTTTGGCCCGAGCCCGAGATTGCACGGCAATTTTTGCCCGTTGCTTTTAGGGACTCGGTGTTTTTTTTTTGCCGCCTGCAGCGTGGGTTCGTTGCGGACGTTGTTGTAAATAAATTACTTTTCCGTCCGAGAGGTTTTTGTGGATAGAAGATATTGGTGATGTCATGTATTGGATGCAAATTGATAGAATCGCGTTTTAGGTCGTGTAATTTACGTAAAATATGCAGGCGAGAGTGCAAACAATAAAATTATGCGATTTAAAAATTATAAGTTTTATGAATGCAAGCTTTTTTCTTCTTCTAGAGACGAGATTGAGAAACTTGTTTAACGAATATAATCGAATACTTTGGTTTATAAATCCAATGATTCTTGTTTATAAATAAATATTTATAATGTTTAAAGGCAAAAAAAATTAATTTCAATAAAAATGAATCGAAAGTGAAAAGAAATAATTTACATATCAAAAATTCTTCCTTGGGGATCGCCACGCTTCCTGAACAGTAAGCCGCAATTCATAATTCCCACATAAATTCCACACGCCATTTACGGTTGCGACGATTCATGTGCAATATATATATTTTATGTAAATTTGCTCTTGCTCTCGGTCCTCTACCCAAGATACTATTTCACACAAGATCGTGTACATTGTACATTGTTACGCGTAGTATTGCGTCAAAGGGTACACTTTATCTTTAAAATAAAGTGCTTTTCTTGAAACAAAAAAAAATTCAAAATCCAAGAAGAAATTAAGTACTTTAACGCACACGTCAATAATCCTACTCGCAATTTTCTCGCCTCTCCCACACGCGGCCCCAAAAAAGCGTCAATTCCCAGCCGACACTCCATTGTCGCGGTCACAATAATTAATCCTCGCTCAAAATCCTCCTCGTGACGAGTTCTCCAAAAACGAGCAGCGCCAGATCGGGCCCCGATCACGAGCAGCAGCAGCAGCAGCAGCAGCAGGAGCGAACAAAGGCATCATTAAACGAGTCTTGTTACCCGCGGCTCTCGCGCACGTATACACGAGGAACTCGCAGGGACTGTATACATGCACGCGCGAGAGAGAGAGAGGGCTTTCTTGCGCCTCGGCCTCTCGCGCAGGTGCGCCGATGCAAGTGGGTCCCTCGAAAAATGCCGTCTCGGTCCGTCTTTTTGCGACGCGGACGGGGAGAGGGAGAGAGCTGGATATTTCCGAGGAGAGATTTAATCGGCTTTAGCTGCTTCCCGGCCGATTTGTTGCGTTTAATCGCCGGGAAATAAGGATATGGGTTATGCAAGGATGCGGGGTTTTGATTGTTTCGGGCCGATGGATTATCGAAGAAGAGAGGCGATTTCGGAGGAAGAGCCGATATGGTTTCATTGAGGTGTTTGTTTTCGAGCGCGTGACCTGTTTCCTTCGAGCAATTTTCTGAGAGGTCAAGTATATTTACGAGTCTTTTATCGGGCGATTTAAAGGCACGGAATGAAAATATACGCGCGACCTCTTGAATTATTGAATTAACTTAATCGAGTTTATGAAACGATGAATAAATAAATTCATTAGAGCCGCGAGCTTGTCAGTCGCGCTGAATTGTAAAAATATTATTGAAATTACGAGAAGCATTCATTTTCTGCATCAGGTTAATAGATTACAGAGGTAATCCGTTTAATCGTTTTGAAATTGATTTGCTGAATCTCATTAAAATAAAACGCGAGTGATATAACTGGCGATTTTCATCCTGCATTTGAAAATACCAAACATGAGCGTTTGAAATATCACGAAAATGTATATACATGTATATGCAATCATATAATACTCGGAAATTTAAATGCTAATTCGAGAAAACGAAAGCAAATAGTTCGCACGCCGCATTTCACAAACTTTCCAAGTCGAAAAAAGACCCGGACGTGCATAGTTCGAACCTCACCGGCAAAAAGCGACTAATCGAATCAGTCCGGGAGAGAAAAACAAATCGAACGAATTATCGAGTCCAATTCAGCGTAACTCGGGGGGGAAAGGGGATATTGAAAAGTGCGCTCGCGCGACGAAGACTCGACTCAACTCGAGAGAGATAGAGCCAGGCGCGCTTCTATACCCAATCTGCCGCGGCGCGCGAAAACGTGCTCCCGCGGGTAATTGCGAATTCCGGGCGAAAGTCCGAAGTTGAACCGCGAGCGAATTATTCTCCGCGGTCTTTATATTTTATTCCTTCTCGACGTAATGGCAGGCGCAATTTCGAGGCTATTGTTTTTTACTTTGGCAGCCGCGCCGCGGGACTGGTTTTCGCCGCCGTGTCTCTCTCTCTCTCTCTCTCTCTCTCTCTTGCGCCTGACTCGAGGCTGACAAATAAGCTTTGGCAAGAATAAAAGGAGGCCGCAATTTACGGCAAACTCCCGGCTTTTCCGTTTTTTGCCAGTTTTTTTTTTCAGTGCCCGCAGTTTTCTTTTGCTGAAAAGTCTTTGTTTGCGTGGATGGAGCGGTTATTCTTTTTGTGTGATTGGAAACGCGACTTTCAAAGTCAATTCTATTTTTTAATTGTCCAGCTTTCTTCCGGTATAACTGTATTACGAAATTGAAATCTAATAAAATACAGTAATCATATACGAAACTACAAATCTCACTTATTCAATTTACGTACGCTACAGTAATCTTTGAGAAAATTCCCTCCGATAAAGCAATCACCAGCAAAAAAAAAATCGAAACAGATGTACCAATAAAAAAAAAATAAAATAAAATGCTCTCAAGCAGAGTCAGCGAGTAAAAGTACATTCCGAGAAACGATTGTCCGAGAGGAAAAGAAGGCATAATTCCGTGGCGGTTAACTGATTGGCTTATCTCGTCGGATAATGACTCGTTGCCCGACCAGGAAATGCGTCATAGGTTCCCAAGGGACCCCAAGGGACGATTGTCCTCCTCGGCGATCGACGCCGAGGGGATTCCAGCTGTACCGTCTACCGTGTAGTTTGGCAGGCGTTAATTAAGACGTAACTGCCCCTTTTTTCTCGGCCGAAGAGATACAACCCTTTAATTAATGACGCACACACGCTGAATTCCTTGGGGAATTCCTGGCGACTTTATTGAATCAATGATTTTGTAAATGTGTGGAGAATTTTACAAAAATTACAAATCTGGATTTATTAAACAATAATAAAATTTAGTACCATTCCGATATTTTGCAGTATACTGCCAAATACATGGTTATTTTGACGTTCTTTTAATATTTGTAACAACAGATAGAAAAAACGCTGCTGCTGGTTTATCTTTTCGGCAGTCACGTGTGTCGCACAATAAGGTACTTTGCATTTTGAAACGCGTACGATAAATATCTTTAGATCCAGAGATACGTCTAATAGCTAGGTATTATAGCTTTTTGAAAGGCGTCAACCTGCCCAGTTAAAAGCCCGCACATGTTTTTTAGAAAATCAATTACCACGCCGCATATGTGGCGTTCTAATACTTTCCCTTTATTCAGCGTATTAAAAAAAAAAAAAAAACAAGCCGTCCGAAACAGTCCCCAAAAATCGAAAGTATATCCGAAACCACTCGTCGCAAACGAGCAACGAAACGAAAATTCGAGCAAAGCGCGAGTGATTACTCGCCGGCTTTTACGCGAGTCCTCATCCGTGACGAGATCGCCGCTGCGGATACGGCAGTTTCGCAAGTTTGTTCAGCTTGTTAGCGCCGATATGTATTTACCCATCGCGATAATTAAATCCGAGACCGATTTATCAGGCATCAATCCCACCTCTCGCTCGAGTCCGCCATTAGCCGCGTCGTCACAGCAGGCTGCATCGCCGTATACACATTACGCATGAGCCGGAGCAGTTTCTCATTCTTCCCGCGCATTTCTTTTCACGGTCCAGGTGAGCCCGGCTATTTCGCCTTTCCGCGCGCGTACGCGCAGCAATTTCTTTCGGCTTTCGTCGTGCGTCCGCGGGAAATTATTATCGTTTTCGGAACCGTAATAGAAGTAATACCGTTTCGGAACGGCACGTTGCATCAGACACACGGTATATAATGGCACGCGCGTCGATGAAAAATGAGGGCCGAGGGGTATACTGTTACGCTCGTCGAAGACTCGGCGAAATTTCGTGTGATTAGTTAACAGTTTCGCTATACTTTGTGCGCGAGGGGGGAGCTTATGTAAGGTGTGTTTATAGCGCCGCGTTTGGGAAAAAAAAAACGATTACGCGGCATTGTGTTTTTATATATATTTCTCGGTAAACGACTGATTTGCATGAAGACGAGAAGCTTTTACTACAAGGAGCAAAGAAAATTTTATTGTACAGTAAATAACACAGTGGTTAGAGGCAAAAAAAACTTGAAAACAGTCACCGTCTACTCTCTGTACCGTACGATTTATTCAAGTGCCCGCGACGTACGCCTCGCCGAGTCGCGTTATGAAAGCGATAATCCTCGCTCTAAAACGGTACTTTTATCCATGACCTTTTATATACATCAAAGAGCGAACGACGTCGCGTCACCGGGCCGTTTGTGTGCGTGTGCGTGAGTGAATCGGGCGCCCATTGAGTGTCGCGCGCCTCGATGATATCTCGAAGCTGATCGCTTACGTTCTTAGACGTCCGACACCCACGACGCTGGAACTTGCTGGTTAAAACTGAGGAGTCTGCTAACCTAAATAACTTGGACGCGCGGGATTTGCATAATGGAGATGCGTAATTGCCGCGAGTCTGAACGAGAACGAAAGCGTTATGCTGGGTGTGAATAATTTCGGGAAGTTTCGTGGGAGAGCTGTATTTGGTTTTGATGGAAAGACGATTTAGTTCGGGTAGTTTGCGGTGTGGTTTTATAGAGTCGGTGTTTGGTTATTTAATTATGTAGATTTCGTGCACATTGCGACAAACTTGTTTGGGGAACGTTTCATTATTTGCTTAAAAGTGTAAATGTTTGTTGAAAATGCATTTTTAAAATCAAATAAGCACTTATCGTTAAATAAATGTTATTCAGCGAAACGAAGCCGTATAAACAAAGTAACATAAGCTTTTGCTCAATTTTTTTCACCCGTGCTTTATTTCCCTTTTTTTATATAAATAAAGTACGTATACGCATTTATTCCATTTTCACGTGTCGAGCGAAACCTCTTTCGCTTTCACGGCTGCAAAAAGCGAGCGGCAATAAAGCCCGCCGGCTAAATCGCAACTCGAAACACAATTAGGCTCGGCGCTTTTTTTCCCTCTCTACCGGCACGAGAGAATTTCCACGTTCGCCGCTCTTTTTTTTTTTCGTTAATTTTGCGCGTTCAATAAATGCATGAGCGCGGCGGCGCAGCGAGGATAAATCGCCAATTCTCACGAATCCCACGCTTAATTGGCGGCTCGCGCGGTCAGCCGCCCGCGAGTTCTGGCTCGCCGACGACCGGGAGAAATTTTCGTGTGCGCGCATTCTTCGCGCGTGCGTAACGCGTTGTTTACTTTCGTCGATCAAAGGGACTGGAGATAATGGGAGGAGCTGATGCCGAGGAAGGCTAAGTAACCTATAGGGGCTAATGGAGGTGCGAGTTATGACGTTTTTCAGAACTGATAGCGGAGCGGGTGAGTAATTAGCGCGGTATTGTCTGTTGCGATATGCTAATGTTTTAAGGTTTTGAGTGGATAACGGATTGCCTCGAATGTGCCTTTGTTTTGACGGGAAAAAATCGCTTTGACTTTCACTGAGCGTGTAATAAGTTGAGAGGTGGGTATAAACGTGTTTATTTCTTGAACGTATATATTTTAATGGGATTCAAGAAAAAAATCTTTTCCTTTAAAGGGTCGTTATTTTCTTTGTTAACCCGTTCGAATAATCTTAAACGATTTCATCATTCCTCACCGTACTCGTTACAAAGAAAATAAAAAAATGTGCCACCCGTCAATTAAAAAATAGCTATATTCAAATTTTGAATTTTTTTCTTCCGAATCCATAAAGCTCTTCGCCGAAGCCAGCCAAGAGAATGCCATGTACACCTGATACGCCTGTATGCATCACCATCCCGTCCGCGGCGTGAGATCATCGCGAGAGCGCGCGGCTCCGCTTCCTGCTCGGCGAGGCCCACTTCCGAAAAGCCTTCCCCAATAAAAAAAAAAAGGACCGCCTCTCTATTCACCTGAATGAACCCCGGCGTCCGTGTCGGTCTCCTCGTAGCTGTTGGCGGTCTCGTTCCTGCCGATTATCTCGTCGGGCATCGGGTCCTCGTTCTCCTGTCCGGAGTCGACCTCCTCGTTCTTGGAGGCGATCATCGTCGCGCTGCAGCCGTCGATCGAGGCGTGCCTCGAGCTCCTCACCAAGGTGCTCGAGCTCCGGGCGAGCTTCGTGCTGTGCGTCCGCCTGATGAGGAGGTTCGCGAACGTGGGACCGGCCGAGGCGCCGCTCGAGGGGGCCGCCTTCTTCGGCTCGACGACGGACTTGGCGTGCTGCTCCCTCGTGCGGCTCTTCGAGCTGCCGCTGGAGGGCTTGGACTGGGAGGAGGAGGAGGAGGTGTTGCGTCGCTCCACGACCAGGGAGTCCTCGTGCTTGCTCCTGCGCTTGCTGTCCAGCTCCTCCTTCTGCACGTTGTTCTTCTCCAGCTCGAAGCCGGCGATCGTTTTGTTGAGTCTGCCGTCCTTCCGCGGGTTGCTCTCCTTCTTGCCGACGAATCGGTTCTGGAAGCGCTCGATCGTCTTGAACGATCGCGTTCGCTCCACCTTCTTCCTCTGCTCGTTCTCCGCCACGTTATTGTTATTGCTCTTGCTGTTGTTGTTGTTGTTCTTCGGCGCCTCGAAGATCCGGGTGAGCGACTGCACCTTGCCCCTCGGCTCGAGCCGGTGAAACTCCTTTTTGCTCGCGATCGAGTCGTTGTTGGTGCTCTGCGTGCGCATGAGAAGCGGTACGTTCGGCGCGGTCTTCGACGTGGTGATCGGGAAGGTGCTGCAGGCGTACTTCTCCGAGTCGCAGGAGACCGACTTTTGAAACTTCGAGTGCCGAGGGTCGCTCTCCAGGGTCACGTAGAACGTGGACCTACGCTTGGGAGAGTCCTCGGCCTGCTCCGTCCCCATCATTTTGAGTGCCTACTCTATATATATATCTTATCACTAAAAAAAAGAAAAAAAAAGAAACAGGACTAGCTTCGTTCACACAAGTACAAAGGTGCTGCTGCGTGCTCCCCTTCGGGTATCGAGTCGCACAACAGGTTTCCTCTCCGCGGGAGAGGGAAGAGAGCGTGAGAAAACACCGATTCACTCACTGTACGACACCTGTTCGATCATCGTGATCACATCATCACACAGACAAGCACACGCGAACGACGACAACGACGACGACGACGACGAAGACGCGGCTGTGCGGCGCTCCATCGGCGAGAGTTAAATGCCGCGCGAGAGAGGCAGATAAGAGGGAGCACGGTGAGTTGGCTCCGCTCGCTGCACGGAGCAACGACTATCTGGGGGACCGGCCGCGAGTCCGTCTGCCCCGCACTCCCGGCGTCGACGGCGGCGCCCCCTCGCGGACCTTCTCCCAAGCGGGACGCGACGGAGCCTCTCTTCGATTCGGGCCGCCTGCAAGTGCGATGCACCCCGAGAGAGAGAGAGAGAGAGATGCGCTCTCGAACAGACTTGCCCGCTTTGAACGCGCGCAGCAGCCTCTCGACGAGAGAGAGAGGGAGAGAGCTGCTCTTTTGTGGACGCGCGCAATTAACGCCCTTTAAAAGACGCTGCGCTTACACGGAGGGCCAGGAATTATTTTCGGAGGGCGTTTCGTTCGGTGACGAAATCATGACGAGACGCTGGGAAAAGTTTGGAAGAGGACGGGGCTCTTGAGTGGTTTCGGATGGATTGATTTCTTTTACGGCGCGCGTTACTTCGACGTCGTAAGGGATAGCAAGTTTCCTAATTACCGGAGTTAGTTCGGAAGTGTAACGTGGTTTCATAATTAATTTGGGAACATTATAATCTTATCGGGCTGATGTTTACGATAAGCGTGCACAGTGTTTTTGAAACTTGTACCTTTAGATTAAACGCTCGAGAACTTTGGCTTCCCCAAGTTAATAATGTAATAAAAGTAAATCAAACATTTCAATCAGTAAACTTTAACAGCCCCGCCGAGATTGCCATCGTCCGCTACAATTAAGGCAAATAAGGAAACACCGAAGGTGCAGCATCAGGGGAAGGTTTTATCATCGTTTACAGCAAAGTTCCCTCCACGACCGTTCGGCGCATCTAAACTTGCACATCGTCCGAGGCAAACTACAAACAAACAATCACCTCCTCTCTCGCGCAAGAACAAAGCCCATTTGAATGAAAAACGGATCCGTAGCGCCGTGTACAAATATAACCCCACTCAGCGCCGCCTTCAAAGCGAATCCAAATGACTAATCGCGGGGCGCAGGCCTGCCTTCCCGCGAGAGGGGCCCTTCGCTTTTCGTGAGGTAAATCAACGCGCCCGCGACACGGCTTCATCTCCGCTCGGGTTATTTTTCCGTCGTCATTAGCCGCGACTCGCTTCCGCGCGCGGGAGCAAAAATAAACAGCCTTTTCTGATACACGCGTATATCGCATGAGCCGCATTAGCTCCTTTTTTTCGCGCTCGTTAAGCCCGCGCCGACTTTTCCTCTCCGTCTTGGAATTATGAGGATGGGGACACTAATCGGTCCCGAGGTCCTGGCGAGGAAAAAGCGCGGAGACGAGCCAGAATTATATCAAGGCGTTATTATCGAGTCGTTTAAGCGAGGGGATAATAAAGTGCGGAAACGTGGATGTGGCAGTCTTTTTGAGAAGGAGAGATACGGGACTTTAAAGGGGTTGTGACTAACGGCCCGGAGCGCAGAAATTTTTATTAAGAGGAATGGGACGCTTCTTCGAGTTAATTACGAGTCTTAAAATGCACTTTGCGGGAATGGGGCTTTTATTGAAATTTTTTTTTTTATACTTTGAATGTAAAACTTTTTTTATTGTTCATTAAATGTTAAAGGATAATTATTGCGCTTTTACTTCAAAATTGAAAAAATAAACGATGATTTTACGGCATTATATAAATCTCCAAAAAAAAAAAAAAAGAAGTTCAACAAATTGTTATACGTGGTTAAATTTTAATGAATTCCTCGTGACCAAAATAACAAATCAGAGGAAACCACCAGATATACAACAGAACTCGGCGCGAACGCGTGGCAACGTATTTATTAATATTGCACGCAATCCGACTGCATTAATAGGACATCGTTAACCATAAATTCGCGAAATGATTATCCGCGCGGCTCGGCACAATGGCTTGCTAATTAGCCGTTTAAGCTAAATAGCCCCATTAAAGTTAAAATGTGAAACGGGCCGCTTTACGATCTTCTCACAATGGAAATTCATTAAAAAGAAAACACGTAATAACGCGCGAGAGGCTCATCTTTACGATGTGTTGCCTGCGGAGAAGCTCCGCGGCGGAGCCGCAAGCAGTTTTCTCTTTCCGCGCTGAATTTCTGCGAGCGACAAGAAAGCTATATCGTCAGCTCGGAAGAGCGGAAAAACAGCGGGGAAACAGCTGCGAGGAAAGTTGACGCTAAAATTTTCTGCTCTCCGATAAAGTTTGAATTTTAATTTGCCTTTGTCCTTTCGCGGCTTGGATGTAAAAGTTCGAAAGAGCTGTTTATAATATTACGCGTTAATATATAACGTGTTGATTCGTCATTTAAAGACTTATTCATTTTTAATTGATCATTGAACAATTACAGTTGTTATAATCAACTTCCTTTTCATCTAAGCCCCTGAAAGTCTCAAATAAAAGTCCCGATTAGCGTGTTAGTTTAAAGGCCGAGGCAGCGGAGAAAGCCGGGCGAGGTAAATAAAGGCGAAAATCTTATACTCCCGAGCGAAAAGAGAGAAACAAAACGACAGACTCTCGTCTGGGGACGAGTCCTGGTCTTCTTTGTCGCCTCTCTTTCTTCTTCCCGTCACTCGCGCCCTCGACCCTCCTTGAGAGAGAGAGAGAGAGAGGGGGGGAGTCTTCTTCTGAAATTTGCGTCGCCGGGCGAGTAAAGTCGAGTCCGTCCCTCTCTCTCTCTTTCTGCGTCGCCGAGACGGCGGCGGCGGCGACTCCTCGCTTTCAAACACGTGCTAAGTTTAAAGCCTTTTTCGCTTGCTGCTTTTGATGCGGCGATGAGAAAATGGGTTAGAGTAATTTCGTTTTTCGTGATACACGAGGAGACTCCTTTTTTTTGGCGAAACTGATGGAGTTTGTTGCATTCTTGAGGCTGAAAAGATTTTTTTGTTTTTTTTTTAATTTCATTTAACCCTTTTGACGGTGAATTAATTTTCAGTAAACAAAATTAAGAGGAAAATCGTAGAAAATAAATTTTGTATTATAGATAGACGATGACAACGTATGAAGTGTTTTATTCTCTTTTATTTATTCTCTCTTGTGTTGTGTTTTATTGTGTTTGTGTTTGTGTTTTATTCTCTCAGGGTTTATTTTCGAAGGTATTTGACTATACTTTTAACTTCATTTGAAGCTCGTTTTCATTGTTTTTTATGTCCTTGACAACGGCCAATTAATTGTCAAAGTTCTACTTAATGTATACGCTTACAAAAAATACTTATAGGAAGAGTTAAAAAATAGCAATAAGCAGAAAGGTCAAAGATTTTTTGTTTCATAGTTGCAAGAAGGGTTTTTATAGAGATGACTTTCGCCTAGAACCTTCTTTTATCGCTTTTTCTCGAGATATTTTCGCAGGAACGCCGTGACTAAGCAAAAAGCATCCAATGATTCATTGCAAAGCTGCAACTGCACGCATTTAAAAACCCATCCGAGGCCTCCTCTAAGCCATCCATTCTCGATGCTCCGCAACGAAAAAAAAAAAAAAAAAATCCCATCCGACATCAATTTTATATGCTCTTAGCAATAATAATCGCCAAGCGTCTTCGCAACAATCCCCGGCAACAATGGCCTTTCAATTTCCTCGAAAGAAAAGCCCCCGTGTATACCAACAACCAGTCTAACTGTACACCTCGGCGTCCAACATCGATCGCGCGCGCACATTGTTCTCGTGCTCCGTCAAGTCCTCCTCCCAGCGGAATGAGTCTTAGATTTCACGCAGTCGGAAAATTAGCCGTCGCGCGCATCGGTCGCCCGCGGCGGCGGCGTCGCGGCGTCGCAAAAAAGGAGCGAGAGCGAACACCGCAGGGCTCGCGGAAGCAGCAGCAACAAAAAAAGAAGAACAACTCGCCCTTAACGTCGCTTAATTTATGGCAGGCGCGACACGACTGCCGGCGTGTCGGCCGCCGCTTTTTTCCCACCGGGGTATTAGCGGGAGAGAGTTAACGGTGAACGATGGTAATTGTTGCGGCGGGCGGACACAGTTACTCGTCGGCGGCCGAGTTTTAATTGAAATTCTAAGCGATCGGGAGAGCCGCGCGCGGCGTGATTGTTCGGGCGAGGATCGATTTTATATTGTTGTGCTGGGAGGGCGATTTAAATGAAATATTCGGTATTACGCATCGAGAAGGAGAAAAGCTTCCTCGACGTAACGACGCTGCGCCTCGGCAGCTAGAACCGCAAAGTCTCTCTCGCCGCCGAGATTAATGGTATTATCGCGGTAGTGAAATTTCATTTAGTTAAATGAAAGACTGCTTTCCGTATAGCGCAATCAGCTTAAGAATTTGCATTAACGTCTGCTTCTTGAACGATTACGGATACTTCGTCCGGTTTTATTAATTCGTCGTCTAAATTGGAAGGATAAATTTCTTTGATCGTCCATCGCTCATTGCTTTAATTTAAAAGACTAATAAACTTGCTTTTTAGAATTTCAAACCTGGGTATTTTGCTTTTATTGCGTATTAATATAGTCGGACATTGAGAAGTTGATGATGGTTGCTCGTTTTTTCTAGAAAATTATACGAAAATAACTTTCACGTTAAAATAAAGGTCTTTATTTTAAAATTTATTATTTCTGCAAAGAAAAAAAAAACGAAGTCATGAAAAATTACTCAAAATTGGTCTGCTTCAAGTACTTCCACGGGGCCAACCCCCCCACAACCTCATCCTTCCCCGCGCACATTAAAATCTCTTCCCGGGAACGCGAGCAGGTCAGCCCCGCAACAGCGCGGACCTCCGCGCTCGTCCATCACGACTTTACGTCCATTTCTCCGGGGCGGCCACTCGGCCCGAGCGATCTTTCCCCCCCTCCCCTTTGGTAATTAGCATCGCAGTCGGCTGGCGTTCGAGTGTTTGCCGCTCGCATAATTATGCGCGCACTCGGCCCGAGAGCCAATGCAAATGTCGGCTGGGATACAGATGGTATATGTACGCTCGTACTGCGGTACCGCCGTCGGTGCGTCAATTGTGTCAGTGCGGGGATTCTGCGGTGGCGAAATGGGTTATCGGAGTGCCTGGGCCTGCACTTGCGAATCCAATTAAGGACTGATAGAACTCGATGTTTCGCGCGATTGTTTTGTATATTGGCGGGGGATTATTGGATTTTTAAGTGATGGAAGTGCGGAATATTCGAGGAACCCCGACGGTTTGTCATTTTGTGTAATTATTTCAATGACTCTGTGATTGAAAATTGTAAATGAAGCAATTGACAAAAACTTTAGAGTACACCGAACCGTCTGTAAAAATGACTCACTCAATGTACAGCTCTTTTCACAGAACCGATCCAACGCCAACGTCATTTTTCACCCAATCCGTTACATCATCTGCGACGCAGCCTCCGCGCACAATATCCGCGTACCGAGCCTCCGAAAAAAAGGGCCGAATCGAATACAACCGCCTGGAAAAACTGACACACTCGCAGCCGACGCGCATCAAAGTTTACCGGGCGCGCGCGCGCGCGCTCGTTAAGGGACCTCGAGAGAGCGGATGCCGACCGCGGTGCATCCGAGCGCGCGCTCGCACGTGTACCGGGAAATGTGTCGGCCGCGTTACAAGCGATGAGTAATTCAGCGATCGATCCGCCGCTGCTTTTGAGAAGCTTCTTCCTCGCGCCTCGAGGTGGGAGGGGAGCTTCGACGTGCTCTTCCCGCGAGTTTTCCCGCGAGGACTTTTTGCGAGGCGAGCCGGGGTTATTAATTGAGCCGTTACGGTTAATGTATTATTCGCATGATTTAGCGAAGTATGCGTCGCGGGTTTTTGCGGCGACTTACCGTTCGACGAGGTTGAGGTACTCGTGGGAGATAAGGATCGATAGACTCACCTGGAACAAAAAAGAGAGATGGGTGTTAAAAAGTTGGTTATCGACTGTACCCCGTGTTATTATATAATTTGATTTTTTCATCCCTTTATTCTCTGACCTGCGCCGAGTGAAGATCAAATGTTCTCATTACCACTCGTCTCTCGTGAATCCAGATTTTTCTCAGAAACCCGACTCATTCCCCAAAGTGAGAAAATCCATCGAGGCGGGAGAAACGTCCAAAGCGAAACACGTCACATCTTATCAATCCTTATCTCTCGCCAGGCACTCTTACGTTTCACGCAGCCTCGACAGCAGCGAACCGTCATATAAGCCCGAGGCATATGAACAAGGCGCAGAGCGAGAGAAAGAGAGAGAGAGAGGGAGACACAGAACGTCGAGAGCGGATCACGAGCGGCGCATCGCAGAAGCGATATACGTACCCAAACGTGGGAAGAAAATCCACGAGCGCGTGGGCGTGCAGTGACGATCTTCCAGCACTTATCTGCCTCTGGGACGGAGGGAGGGGAGGAGGATGCGCTCGGGAGAGACGCGATCAGTCAACGCTGACTCGCGCTGCGCCTCGACGATTTTAAAGGAATATTATAAATTTGCTCTCCGGCCTCGCCACAAAGGCGCGGCAGCTCTTCGAGCCCGCACGACACATAATATATTTTTCGGAGTGGAGGAGTAAATTTCGACTTGGCCGCGGATATAATTGCGATTTCGCGCTCTTACGGCTTTTACGATAAATATTTAGCCACGCAATTAGACGCCAGCTGTTTATCCCGACGAAGATTACGAAGCTCGGAGTAAAGGGCGCCCTTAACGTCCGTCCGGAATCCGCGCGTTTAAAAGCCGCGCGCGACAAATGAATAATTATCGCGGGGCTGCTCTCCCGGCGAGGGGGGTGGGGAGGAGGCAGTCCGCGCGAAAGCCATTTTCTGCGTCTGGCGTTCGGTGCGCGGCTTCGGGAGGACTGGCTGCGGAGTCTAATTACAGCCTCGCGCGCTCGCGGCTTACAAAGTAATTGCACAATGAAAGCGCCATCGTCCGCGAGCGTGCCTTATGCAAAGCACGCTTCTTTACGCTCCGGCCGGAACGAATCCGCAAAGGTGGCTGCCAGCGCTTTCTCAGTCTGGCCGGATTGCGCGCTGCTCTCCTCTTCTCGCTTCCTTTCAATGGCTTCGTAAAATCGTGTATGTATAAACATACCGGCGGGTTATTATACGCGAGATGAATTCTTTTCGTGAATTATGCCGCGAGGGCATTGAGAAGAATGTTTAAAGGATTGACTCTTTTCGAAATTGTTCATTATTTTGAGAGAAAAATGTTGCTGATTTATTTTTTCGAACAGTCAAATAGTATTTTATCTCGCCTATTTTTTGTAAGGGAAGTTATATTTTGAGCAATTATCACTGCTGAAGCAGAATCTCCCTTCAATCCTGAATCGAACTGCATCCAATCCCTTATCCCGAAGGATCAAAAACCATTACGCAGATCACAGCGATTAAAACAGCAAGGCGGATAATTTAAAATCTCCGCAGCCCGTAAACACGTAATAAACGCAAAAGGAAAAGCTCAAAAAAAAAAAAAAACAGCGCGCACCACGCACGCATTCGTACGTAGGAACCATCGTCCATAAATTCCGGCGCGTCGAAGTTACCGGGGCAGACCGCGGAACCGGCAGCTGCGGAATTACCTCGGCGAGTAATTACCGGCCATTACCGTCACACAACTCAAAATTTTCGTGCCCCTCCCGATAACAGCAATCTGTCGGATAAAAAACTCGCGCCTCCTTGCGAGCGAGCGACAGAAAAAAGAAAAAAAAAAGAGAGAGGAGAGAAGAGCTCGCGTCCTAAGGGACAGTCACCGATATACCTGCGTACACAGTCCCGGATGCGAGATTTAAGGGC
The DNA here is from genome assembly GCA_035582975.1 of Ormyrus labotus. NCBI lineage: Eukaryota > Metazoa > Arthropoda > Insecta > Hymenoptera > Ormyridae > Ormyrus > Ormyrus labotus. Next base: position 28,115,186 of record JAWWEO010000009.1, on the reverse strand, counting down.
CAGGAGCGTCTAATTTACGAGTGCTTGGCGGCGAGTGCGACGACCCCCGCTCTCCGGCTCCTATATACTCGCGATTTATTTCTCGCTCCCCTCTTTCGCCGGGGCCGCGCGCCGCTTTTTTTATTCTCTCCCCGCGAGCGCGCTCGTAAATAATTCCGCAGAGCGGAGCCGCTGCAGCCACGGCGGCGGCGCGGCGGAGGATGAGAGCGAGAGCCGATTCGAAGCCGATCGCGGAGAGGGAGAGAGAGGGCATTACGCGGCGCGGCGGTGTATACGCGGCGCGTACGAAAATACTGCACGCGGCGCGAGTCGATACGCCGACGCCGGAGAGGCTGAAAGGAGCGAGGCGAGGAGGATATTTTTGGCCGGAAGCTGATTCTTTTTTAAACCGGATGCCGGGAATGGGCAACGCGTCGGGCTTGATTAAAGCTCGAGTAATTGTTGCTGATTAAGTGTCGACGCTTTTATGGGCTATACCTTCCGGTATATTTTGGATGTTTTTTACTGAAAGAGCGGCGAATAATAAATATGTATCGGTTGATTCGGATCTATATATTTTCAAAGGTATAGATTAATATAGCAAAAAACTTGGAAGGTGCTAAAAGTTAACCAAATATGGAATTTAGTTGTTTATATACAATTAAAATTAAAAGATAATTTAATTCACATCTAATATAATTTATAGAAAACAAATATAATTTTTAGGGAGAAGGGTAAAAGTTATTCGCTTCTCATTTCTTTATTTGCGACAAATAATAAAACTCCTACTACTAACCACTAATTCCAACTCTCCAGCGAATCGATAAATTCAATTAAAACCTCAAACGCAACCCAGTACAAGAATATTTCCCCCCGCAAAAAGGCGACTCGGCGCTGTATCAACAAAACAGCATCGGCCGCGGAGACCGAAGATTTAGAAAAACGTCGAGTTCGCAGGAGCAGGCATCGATCCATGGCGAGTCAATCAACTCTCTCGTCAATGGATGAGACGCTCGTTTCGGCCGTTTTCACGTTTTTCTCCCCGCTTTCAATCTAAACGAGACGCGTAGCGAGGATCGCTCACGCCGACGGCGGCGGCGGCGGCGGCGGCGCGACGAATCGGAAAACGTTCGATTCGCCTCGCGCACCGGATTGAAGATAGCAGGGGAAAACGGCCGGCTCGTTACTGTCTGTTTCGCCGGGACTTGGAGCAGACGTGCTGAGATGTAACAAAATTTTCGGTTAAGCCCGCATCGATGGAAAACCGCGACTAAATTTTCAGTGTAAATAGCCGAGACGCCTATTTTTTAAAATTCCCAGTTTTGACAGACCCGAAAGGATTTTCCGAAACCAGGTACCTTATGTTGACTAAATTTTTCGAGCGAACCTATTTATCTTTTTGACATGAGCGCTTATCCACCGTGAAATCCGACATATTGCTTTGAATGAAAAATGATTTTACTTCGCCTTCATCGTGATTTTACTTGTATAATTTTAATGTGAACTGTCTAGAAAAAATCGTAATCTGACGGATAATATTGCTTTGAATGAAGAATGATTTTACTTCGCCTTCATCATGATTTCACTTGTATAATTTTATCCTTAATTGTCTAGAATAATTCGTAATCTGTCGGATAATATTGCTTTGAATGAAGAATGATTTTACTTCGTCTTTATCATGATTTTACTTGTATAATTTTAATCTTAATAATTAAGAAAAATTCGTAATTAGACTCGTACAAATTATTAATAAAATTTCATACAATAATAAATTAAGTTTTGCAAATATTATATCAAAGCTTATCCAGCATGAAACGCAAGACTCCCTTACATCCTACACATACTGCGCAAACCTTACAAAGCAGCCCTCGCAACTTGAAACCGATGGCGTACACGAAAACAACTCGCAATCGTAAAGCAACAACTACCAAAAGAGTATATCTGCATCCTCCGGAGCTCGTCCTTCCCCGACGAGGACTCAGATCCTCGAGCGATTTGCGTAGAGCCCAGCGCGCTGGGATGCCATCCCTCGTCATTCAACGTCGCACGTATATTTCCAGCCGCGCGTTTTACGTTAGCCCCTCCGACCGCTGGGAACTGGACGGCACCTTTTTCCAAGCTGCATTAATGAGGGAGGATGACAGGAGCGATCTCTCGTATGACGAATAGGCTGCTGAAATTTTTATATGCGCGCGCACGAACTAAACTAATTGTTCGAGGGGGATGGGGAATTTCGAGGTTATAGGGAGGTGCTAGTTTAAGTTTGGAAATCAGCTTTCCACATTTATTGAGTGCGGGCTTTTTGGTTTCAGCTTTTGGTTCAAAAAGTAAAAGCACGTCACTGACGAAGAATGATTCCGTTAGCTGCTTGCAAACGAGAGGTAAAGATTTTGATACCATTAACCTTTCGTACCACAATCATTGAAAAATTATTCATGGTACTGTAAAACGTAGGTGAATTGAAAGTATGTAACCGTTAAATTTTCACGGCGTATTCAAAATTTTTCAATCATCCCAAACATTTCTATAACGACCAACAAAAAATAACACAAGAATCCACTTATCTCCCAACGTCATAATCACTGCACCGACTTCTCAATCCAAATCATGCCGGCTCTCGAGTTCTAAAACAAGTTCTCAGGCACTCGAACACTCGGCCGAGTAGTCCGTAAAAGAGGAGGCCTTAATTTTCATAATGAGCGATTGCCAGCGCGGAGCAGCGGCGATACTTGCCCCGCACAAACTAACGAACGCTAACCGAGCGACAAATAATTATTATCCGAGGCGGCGAGAGGCGCTAATTGGTTATCGGTGCGCTTTGGAAGCAGGCGACAAGCGAGCTGCTTTTCCTTTATTGATCGAGCTCGCTTTCGTGTTTCTTTACGTTTAAATGACAAATTATTTCGTTATTTAAATGAATTTGAATTGAATTTCCATCAAGAACATAACCTTACAATATACAATTGAGTAAAGTCGCAAAAAAAAAAAAAGAAAAAAAAATCAAATAATTTTTGTCAAATACAATAGAAACACGGATAAAGCGATAAAGAAGCAAAGACAGAGCCGATTAGAGGGTAAAGAAAGGGCATCGAGCTCGGGAATTTATCGCGGTAAACAAACTCGATATCTTCTCGGCCGATCGAGCGCGGCCCGACTCCCGTGTAATTCGAGAGCCCCGTCGGCTCCGTTCGAGTGACTGAAGAGAAGAGGCAGGGCTGCCCTCCACCTGTTGTGTAGTCCTGGAAGCATCAGTTGCCGCCTCTGACCGGGAAGCTGTACATGCGATAGGTACTTCCACTCACTTTTTCTGCTGCCTTTCTTGCTTCGTTAAAAAACTTGAGCTGGGAGAGCTTTGATTTTTGAGATAATGCGAACGAGGTTAAATCATTCGACAAATTTTTAAAGCTGTGCCAATTCCTGCAAAGTGTATATATTTGCAGGAATTCGTAATAAATTCGTAGCTTAAGTTTGACATCGGAAAAATAAGAAATTTCTTTTATATAAATTTTTGCTTATTCCAGGATGCTGTGCTATCCATCGCCAATGTGCGCGCCGTGCGGGCCAGTTTGCGCCAACATCACGGCCGAAGGCATGGTCGACATGTGCGGCAACACCAACACGAAGATTTGGACCAATAAGAATAACTCAAACTATTGCGACGTTCCGAGGTCGATTTGCGGGCCGAACCCTTGTGCCCCTTGCGGGCCTTGCGGTCCTGCCGGGCCAGTTTGCGCCAACATCACGGCAGAAGGGACAGTCGACGCATGCGGTAATACCAACACTAAGATCTGGACGAATAAGAACAACTCGAGCTATTGCGGGCCAAACGCTTGCGGGCCGAACCCTTGCGCCCCCTGCGGACCTTGCGGTCCCGCCGGGGCAGTTTGTGCCAACATCACAGCAGAAGGGACAGTCGACGCATGCGGCAATACCAACACTAAGATCTGGACGAATAAGAACAACTCGAGTTATTGCGGGCCAAACGCTTGCGGGCCGAACCCTTGCATCCCCTGCGGGTCTTGCGGTCCCGCCGGGCCAGTTTGCGCCAGCATTACGGCAGAAGGCACAGTTGACGCATGCGGCAACACCAACACCAAGATCTGGACCAACAAGCTGAACGGTGCGGGATGCCCACCAGCCATGTGCAATCCTTGCGCGCCAGTTTGCGCGCCAGTTTGCGCGCCAGCTTGCGCGCCGGTCTGCAGGCCAGGACCGCCAGTTCGCGCCAGCATCACCGCAGAAGCCTTAGTCGACGCGTGCGGCAACACCAACACCAAGATCTGGGTGAACAAGAACAACGACGCAGGTGGCTGCTTCCCATGCGCGGACCCGTGCGGTCCACCCGTTTGTCTACCCATTTGTCCACCCAGCAACTACTCACAAGCCATATGTGGACGCAGGAATGGTCTGGATCCCACATACGCCGAGATGAGAGGTGCGAGGAAATTTGACTACTATCCCTGCAACACCCTAATTCCCCCATTGCCAAGAGAGCGCTGCACGAAATTTCCATTTTACGACATCATGTCGAACGCTTCCATTCCAGGATATGCGCCGAGGTCACATTGTCCCAAGAATATCCCGGAGAAGAGAGTCAATAGGTACAAGGCGTGCATCAACAGGAGGGACGGCATGCAAGATAAGTGCGACCCGCTCACTAAGAAGGCCTTTAGGAACAGTTGCTTCAAGAGAACTTGTTAGACGATTGCTGTTTTGTACAAATTGTTGTTTTCTGTAACGAATTAACAATCTCTTTTCTAAACTCAAAATTGTACATGCCTTTTCTAAGCCTTCTCGGACGTTTTGCTGTGTTGGTGAACATAAATGTAAAAAAAAGAAAGTGTAATAAAAATGTGTAATGTGGAACGTTAAACAATGAGGCCTTGTTTACTTATTTCCCTGGTCGCCAGTTCGAGAAGAAAGTAACGTTTTAATAAATTCTTAAAAACAAACTTTACTCAATTCACCTACTTTTACATTATCGATTACGTCGTCAGCTCTTGACTAAAAACTTTATAAATACAGTACTGTGAATAATTTTAATATTTTTTGTGTGTAATATTTTCTCCTTAAATATTTCATCGAACTTCAGAAACGGTGCCCGCAATGCCCGGCAAAAAAAATGCACCAACATTCATCGACGACCAAGAACAATTGCGCAGGCAAGGCTCGAATTCGGCCAAAGAGAATCTGCGTTAAAAAATCGGAGGCGGAGAAGCAGGCCGATGAGTTGAAGAAGATTAAGTCACGGGAGCTACATGCTGGTGTTCTCTACACAGACTGCGACTGTTATCGCAGGAACGGCCTGCAGGAAGACTGTCCGCGGGATCGTTGCGCAGGTTAATTTACGTTTATTTAAATTGGACCTTTCAATTGCAAATATAATTGTAGTTGGCAATATCAATAGACGTTTGGTTCTGCTGGTAATTCTTTGACTAAAATAAAATTTTTCCTGCAAGACACCTAAATAACAGCGTTAATATCCCCCGTTATCTTTGCAGCTGACAGAAGTAAATGTCTAATATCACCATGGCCAAAATGCGAGATGGGTATCTACTATCGAAAGAAATGGGCGGAACTGGACGCACGGCGGAATCGCTCTAACGAGAAGCAGTACTGCGTGCCTTTCCAGTATGACCTGACTCGCCGGTACGTGGACGATGAAAAAGAGGAGCCGGAGAAGAAAAAAGAGCCGGAGAAAAAGAAGAAAAACTCCTGTTGATCAGAAAGCTCCGCAGAGCGAGAATGGAGTCCGACCATTACTGCCACCAAAAAAATTGGATATAGCTGAAATTTGATTAGGTTTGTTTTCCTATACTTGTCTTGATCCTGGTGACTTTATGATGTAAAATGATTTTTTTTTTTTCAGTTGAATGCGTCAAATTTTCGTGTTTTTCGTTTCTTCTGCATCAATCTTCAGTGGAACTTAAAAGTATAAATAAACCGTTACAATTAAGCTTTAATTTGAATAAAAAATAACAACAATTGCGTCTCGTTCTAAAAAAATACACTCTGTAAATCGATTAAAGCTAGAAAAATAAACAGCTTTCTTCAATAATCGCATGAATTCTATTTGTGACACGTTTCGGTATACGCGCACCGGCAGACAAGGAAAAACAAACTCTATTTTCCTGGCTCGACAAGCAGGAAGTCGTCTCGCTGCTATCGAAAGCACCGCCAGCTTTGGATTCATTCCAGAGATTGTGCGAGAGAAGAAAATTTCGATAAATATTTCGCTTCGATGCGCACATAGAACGACACTGGAATCTTTGAATTCTTCCTCTTGCTCATTCTGAAATTCCCACTTAATCCTTTTATATTATTTGCATCTGCGGAATTACCTTTCTTTCATTCCTTAAATTCTACCTTATTTTACAAAGATTCAAACAATTCATTTTCTAAAACTGCAAATCTTATACCAAATATTATTTATTCTTATTTATATAGTATTCTTTGTACGTAATACCGAACAGCCATAAATTATTCCCCCTAAAAATAAAGTAATTCTTCTAAAATTAAAATCCACAAGTGCACATCCCGAACATAAATCAATATCCCCCATTCAGGGTCTATTTTTACCATCATTGTCGTCGAGCACGAGATCCCAGCATTATTCGGCAAAGAATTCACGCTGGCCCAGCTGAATTTTTTTTTTCAGGCAAGAAGCTCATCCAGTGCCACGGGAGGCCAGCAGCAGCAGCGAAATGCACGGAAAAACGAAGAGGACGTGTAAAGACCACTTTATCGGTGAGGACGCTCAGGCTGGACTTGGTTGCATGCAATGCCGTTAACAATGGAGAGTGCCATCGTCTATACAGACGAGTCGAGTACATTAGGCGCCGCGATAAAGCGGCTGCGGTCGACGTCTTCGGGAAGAAAAATTGGTGTCAAAAATCACTTTGGGCGGCTGTTCAAAATTCAGGTTTTGGGGATAACTTTTTGTCGGCTTGGGTATTTTGATAAATTTTAAAGCGAACGATTAGAGAATTTTTTAAAACATTTTTAGTGAGCAAAGAAAATCTATTATTAGGTTTGTTTGGTATTTTAAGAGCATTAATATGTTTATAGTTTATATGAGGCATTGCTGTGTATAGGTAAAAAAATTAACATGCAATCTGGTCACTCATGTATGCCCTTAATTTGCCATTTAGCGATGCAGACGTCCTAATTAGTATATTCAATTATTTAGAGCAGCATACATGGACTAATTAGTACATGGCATAATTATACAGACAAAATGAGCTTCAATGGTTCTGTATAATTTGCACATCGATTATTTAGACTGATTTACTCAAATACTTTTAAACCTTAATTTATATGCAGCAGTTAACGAAAAAAAGATATTGACTTTCTTAAAAAAAAACTCCAATTGTTTTTATATTTTTTACTATTACATACGTAAAATTTCTCGTTCTCTTCTTCCACTTTTTAAAAGTACCGTTTACAAATCTATCCCCATCCATCTTTAAACGCTTACAAATAACATCCGATAGCGATCGACGCAGCGGCGCTAAATCAAGACTAAAAACACAATTAGCCCGATCGTCGAGGTCTAATAACCTTCCGATCCTTTCCCGGGCACACGCACACATTGTCTCCACATCGCGTCTTCGGCCGATGAACACGCGAGATGCATTAGAAACGAGTGGCACGCGGGTTTATATCGCCGGCGAATCGCACAATGGCCGAGGTGTAAACCGACAGGAAGTAACGGGACGGACTCTCTGCGGCCGCGGCGATCGTCGTGCGGCTTCCGGCGCATTTGCATGGCGCGGCCAACGCCGTCCGGCTTTCGGCTAGCGGCTTTCCTGCGAAACGCACGCCGGATTTTTTCACGGAGACTTTATTTGCGCGGGGGATTTACACTTCGGGATAATGCTTTGCAGGAAATTTATGTCGGAAAGAGGCGCAAGTCCGTGCGGGCTGGAGGAACGCTTCCTTGTACTTTTCATTAATGATTGAAATACAGTCGGTGGATGATTGTTTATGGGTGCTGGGTTCTGATGGTAATGAATATTTACTAGGCGTCGGGTTGGTCGGCTAATAAGAATAGACGATCTAAGCTGTAGAGAAGTACTTTAAATTCTTACGATACTTCTAAATAAATAAATATCTGTTTGGTTTTAGATTCACGCAAAAAAGGTGTTTTAAGTTTTGGTTTTTAAGTTTGTTACTAAACTAAATGTGAGACCAAACGATGAAATACCAAGAATATTGATAAGAGTGCAATATCTACAATAGATACAAATTTTCAGGTGAGTCATCATTGCATGCAAAGGAGTAACAGATAGTCAATTCTATGAAAACGTGTATTGATCGCGTATTGACCATTACAATAACTGTTAAAAACAAAAGAACGAAGAGTTTCAAGAACTATCTATAGTATGCAGCATCTTAGGCAAGTGGTAAATATAAATGATGAACTTGCATAATTAATCTTTCCGATCGTCAGATTGATGAATCATAAAATGTGAAAAATCGTAGGCAACATGCTGGCGATGCGCCATGAGTGACTTGGAGATTAACAGAGAGACAAGCGAAGAAAAACGCCGGTTTATTATATGCTAAAGCCTTTAAGCGAATTTTTCAAACGTATCGTAATAACTATAAAAGAAAATACTCTCCATACTGCAATCAGCGGCGTTCACGACCGCAAGAATTCTTACAGAATCTTTGACAACCAGTTGGTAAATTGCCCGCGACGATCCCTTAAAAGTATATCCTTCGAATAGCAGCATAAATCAAACCTCCCTTTCAGCTCCGCGCATAATTCGATACCGCATCCCGGTCAGATGGAAGTATAAAAACCGAGAATACCAACTGGCGTCCGCGATAACATTACCCCGTCCGTGCTCATTAGACTGAGGCGCACAGCGACAGTTCACATTGTCCACTTGCATAAGCCAAGTTCTATTGTTACCGGGCGGTAAGGCGATAGACAACCGCGCGCTTGAATCATCGGCCGGTGTGACTCTCGAGTTACCCTCCCGAGGGGCAGGGGACAATCGCTCGCCCACGACGTTCTTTTTTCCCCGGCATTCGTAGGAAAATATCGAGTGACCGGCCGATTTAGCGGGAAAAGAGATACGCAAGCCGCGAGTCCGCGCGAGTAAACAAGGAGATGAAGCGGCCAAGTCTCGAGGGTCAGGGACTTGCGGCTGGTCAACGAGCGGCCGCAGGTAGTTCCATTAGCTGGCCTATTCCTCGAGTTTTTTTTTACTTTTTACCGAAGCGAGAGGTCGTTGATGCCTCTTCTTCCTACACGCGCCCGCGACGTTTTTCTCCTTTTCCGGTATCGGGATTATCTCGCTTTAATAAGGCTGCAGATCGGGAAAGACTCCACGACGGTACGTCGGCTTGCTTTTTCGAGTGAATCTTTTTTCAGAGATCGTGCCGAGGGAAACTAATGAGGCTACGAAATATTAACGCGCTTCGAGCTTTCCGGCGTCATTTTTTACGTGAGAGGCGTTAATGCTTCGCTTTTTTTTTCTGATGGGGAGGTAAAGCCGATAGATGCATCACAATGATTTCAGGCGAGATTTATGACATGTTAAGTTGTAAGAATACTTGAATATCGTATATATTAGGATCTGTAATGAACAAGCTCGTGCGTAATTTTCTTAACAATTAGACATTTCTAAAGTGAATTTCATTGATTTAAGTAAATATTTCTAAAAAGAAGTTAATTGATTTAAGAAATTAAGACCCGATGATAGTTTCTTTAAAATCGACGAAGCTCGTGTTAGTGCTCGGAAACTCTCCGCGAAGCGTAATTTAACCAAGACTCGCGATAAAATCAAACGAAAAAAAAGGCAAGAAATTACAATAATAAAAATCCAATTTAAATCCCGTGCACGAAAGACACGGGAAGATTAGCTAGAATAGGCCGAAAAAATGCATAATTCCATCATGTAGCTTTACCGCGGCGAAGATAGTCAGGCTTCAGGCGTAAAATCCAAGTTTTTTGCCGGCTCTCTCGGCACGAAGCCCTCTCTCTCTCTCTCTCCTCTATACATCTCCTCGCGGTGCACGCGCGCATGCAGGACCCCGGCAATAAAGTAAGGAGCAGCGAGATAAAAGTACAAGCAGCGGGGAAAGACAGCTGCGAGCGGCCGCGCGCGCGCGCACGCGCACTCCGAGCAAGAAAGCCCATGTGCGAAGAAGAAGAAGTACGCGGCCGGATCCTCCGGGAAATAAGCGCCGCTGTATATACCTCCGTACCTACACGTCGTATACAAGCGAAGAGCGGAGGAGAGAGAGAGAGAGAGAGAGAGAGAGAGCCTTCGGCCGATGATACTCCGAGCGAAGAAGAGAAACGCCGAGGCTAAGCACGAGAGAGCGGATGGTATATAGGCAAAGGAGAGAGAGAGGAAAAGGAGCTGCAAGAGAAGCCGAGGAGAGAAGGAGAGTCGTGTAGCGGGGAAAAAACGGAGAACAAGAGCTCGAAATAAGGATGGTATAAGAGGGCGGACGAGGAGAAAAATGGCCGCTCGCCAGGAGGAGAGAAATTCATGTAAAGCGGGTCAATGAAAAAGGAGAGAGCCGACCGCCGGGGGAAAAGATGCGCCCGCTGACAAAGGAGGAGTAGGAGGTAAGCGACAAAAGGACCAGCGGAAGGTGAGAGTGAAGTCGGAGAAAGAGGGGAGTCGGTGCATAGAAGATAAAAGGGAATGCGACTGGAATGAATATGGTATCGTGGCTTCTGAAAGCGTTTAAACTCGGGAACGGCGAGACGGTTCGCGTCCTATTTTTGGAGTATTATTAGCCGGCTCGCGGATGAAAACACTCGAATACCGGGGCTTTATTAAATTAGAAAGAAAGCGGAGGTTCAGAGGTACAAAAGTGAATGCATACTAAGGTCTGAGCTTATTAAACTCGATAAACTTAGTTCACGAGTCTCGTAGCTGTTTTTTTTATAAGATTTTATCGACTCTAATAGAGCTTAGAAATAAATTGAAAATTTTACATCATTTTAAAATATATAAACAGACTGCACCGTGTTAAAAAAAAAATTAGTCTTCGTAAAAAATTCATAAAAATAAGTTGCCATTATTGAAAATTATTCCAAGTCTAGCTTGCAGTTAATAAATTTACTTGTAATAGGCCACAAAAGAATGGACTACTTTGCCTCTCACGCAAGAGTCATAAAATTTAAAAAGTTTTGCAATTCAAAGGAAGATTTATGCGCTTGTTATTACAGTGATAACTCATTCTGCAGTCGCCTAATAATATACCTAAATGATTTTGCATACTTACATCGAGTTTCTTACACCTAAAGCCTTCTCTTTTCACCTGGCAACTCCGCGCAAATACAAATCTTTCAACGATAAAGCCAGAAGCAGTCCCTTCAATTTTCAGCATAATCAACGGAGAAATCAGCCGATAGAAGAAAGTCCGTCCCTTTCTCCCGGCAATTTCCAAAGCCGTCGGCAAATAGGCGAAAGCAACGGAAAAGGAAAGCCCCGCGCAGAATAAGAGAAGCAGAAAGAGAGAGTGAAGACAACGACGCGCGCCGAGTTGGAAGCCAAAGGAGGGATATGTGTTTATACTCCGCGGTGCAGCCGCGACTAGATTACGAGAAAGGGAGGAAGAGAGGAGCAGGCAAAGAGGAGAATAAGTAAAGACCGAGAGGGGCGAGAGAGAGAGAGAGATGGAAGTACGTGACTCTGCAACCGCAGACACGCTCGACTCGCGATGAGTTTTCGGCCCGGCTGAAAAATGCGCCTGCGGGATTACACTCGCGGAGATTATTCCTCCTCGGCGCGGGGGGAGGATCTACGCGCGCGAGAGCAAAATGACTCGGCCGAACGGCGAGCCCCGGCGACGTTATCGCCGTTTCCGGGATCTCTCGCGCAAACGAGCACGAGAGAGGGGGGGCCTTTTTCCGCGACGAGCTCTGCTCCCGATGCAGCTGCTTGATCCGGGGATTGTTGCGGCGTTCCCCGGGACTGTCCGGAAATGGATGAGGCGCTTATTGCGACGATCTTGATGGAGTCGTTGGTTGAGATGGTTCTAATTCTAAGATAGGAAGTCTGGCTTTGACGGAAGAAGCAACTATTGATTATATGTTTGAGAGAAGCTCTTGTACTTTCTAGGATATTCGTAACCTTCTACTTCTTGGCGAAGTTTGAAGATTATATACTATTAATACGAGCCTGTACTATTAAATACAAATTTTACTTCAAATTAACGGTTCAGTTTCGCGATATCAAATGATACACCGGGTACATCCCTCAACCTCCCCAATAATTTTAGTTCAGACTCCGTTTATATGAAAGTTAATTCCACGTGGTTCGTCATTAAATTATCTATACCTCGTAAGCGTTCCAGCCTATTAAAACCAATTACCCATTTCGATCGGAAGCCCTTAAAATTCACGGACGATCTGCGCTCGTTAACACAGCCAAAATCCCGCTGAAGCCGCAAACGACAACCAACCTCAAAACCGATCCTCCGCCGAGAGTTACACAGCAGCGGCGTCTCGAAGCTATATATATGCATCTCCCCGATCAAACGATTACGCGCACTTTTTCTCCGCAACTCGAGTAAAACTCAATCACGTCGAGCGCGCGTCTAGGCAGCACTTGTAACGATCGTCTCTCGTCATTGCGCGCAGAGGTCTATAAGTACATGGCGGAAGCGGCGTTTGAGTACTTCATCGACGTCGAGGATCGATCGGTGTGTGCCGGCGTGCTTCCACGCACACACGTATATATAATACACGTGTATACGTATATACACTCGCGGCTCGCGAAGGGGGCTACGACCTTTCGAGTTTATGACTCACTTGATTTAAGGGGAGAAAAAGGAGAGAAAAAGAGCGGTGTACACCTCGGCCCCGACAAAGTAGTTACCGGCGCAGTTTAAACCGCGGCTAGAAAGCAAGCCAGTTTTCTCTTGCGTAACGCAGCCGAGCCGAAAAGCGCGTTTAGCGAAACAAAGCGCGAGCAGCAGCTGCCGCCGCCGCCGCCGCTGCGTTGCCCTTCGTGGATTCCTGTACTTTTACTTCGGCTTTTTTCGAGGTGATATTGTGGGTTAAGGCGAGAGGTGAGCTGGCTCGCGGAGGGGGGAAAGAGGTGTAGCGCCAAGTGTGGTGAGCAGATCGGGCTCGATGGTGATAACGAGACGTTTTAATTGGATAATTCTGGTTATGTAAAAGGCTTTGTGTCGATGAAATGCAGCGTGAATTTAATCGTTCTCGAGCTCGACCGCTGTAACGTATGATTCTGAGAAAGTACAATGATAGTATAAAGGGATAATTGACTGCAAATTTTTTTTATGTTGCCGCGGGTACTTTATAATATACTTTATATTAAAATAAATTTGAATACATTATTGTGCTCATGACCAACGGTAACGTTTTGCATTATATCAGCTTTATGGTTTTGAACGCATATTTTCATACATTTAAGCTCTGGTCGTTGGTTATGAAACCGCGGCACGCAGCGTATTACTTTTACTTTTTAGTCTTTGTTTAAATAATTGTTAGATGTGGAATGATTTCGACAACATGAACCGAGTATTGCAGTTTGAGCAACTCTCGCGATGTCGAACTGTTACATATACAGGCGTTGTTTTTTTAATTTCATAATTATATGTAAAAAGCCGAATAATTATATTTAAAAGCGTTGTGCAAAGATGGATAAAACCCTTTAGCAGCGTTAAAAAGTACGTAATAGAAGTACTTAAAAAAATTAAAATCTCATTCTACCATTACAATCAACTCATCTAGAACTTGCCCAAGAAGTTACGGAAGAGTATTAGTAATCAAATTACTATCTATACGCACTGATCAGGGTACCTATTAATTCAATACCACGCGTCGAATAGACGAAAAAAGAAAAAGGAAGCAATTTTCCTAATCTATACGTCCGCGTAACAGCACACCGCTCGCCAGTCTATCGGTCCCGCGCGATCTGCCAAATCAGCTCGGTACCCAATAAATCATCATCCTTTACAAGCTTCCTCAAAGGCCTCGCTCGGAAAAAAAAGGTCTACTTACACGCAGGTTCCCAAGTAATTCTCTCCGCGGTCCGCGCGGTCACCGACCCGCGCCGCGGTACGGAAAAGCGTCTATACGCGGCGAGTCAAGGGATGCGCCTGCCGTTAATGGCGAAAGAGCCGCCGCCGCGGCAGGAACAAGCTCGGCGCCGTCATCGCGGCCCATTATATTCCGGGGGACGGACGGCCCGCGCCACAGATTACGATCGCGAGCGTGCTCGAGTGTCATCGGCGAGAAGCTGCCCTCTCTCTCTCGGGCGCGTGCAGCGAGCGAGGCTCTTTCTTGCGCCGCGGTATTGATTATTAATGGCTCCGCCGGCGTTTTGAGCGGCCTGGCTCAAGGTTTATAATGGCGGCTTCGTCTTGGGGATGAGGAGGAGGCTGCGGACGGCTTTTTTGCTCGACGGGCAGGATGGAATTCAGGTGTTTTGCGGATGAGGACGTTGATGCAGATGTTGATGCAAAGATGACCAAATGCATAATTTGAGTCAATTGCGATTGAGTTATTGATTGTGCATGTAATTAACAAGGAGTTAGACAAAATAAGAAGTTTTAAAAATATTTTTCGCATTAAATATTATTACAAATATTTATCAATTTTTCAATTTATGAATATATTCTAGAGCGCATTGCGCACTCTGTCTTGCTAATATAAATTCCAGATTATATGAAAGAAACTTTTGAAGTGAGAAATGTTCAAATCTGATAATTTTATATGCAAACAAAATTTTTTATATAATTTTATATATGTAAACTACTATCACTGTTTTCAGTCATCACTTTTTAAATGTACGCGTATTAGAATTCTAGTAAATAAGTGAAGTCCTTTTTAGTTTCATATATTCTTCAATAGAGGCGCCACTTTGCAGTCTACAATTCTTTACCCTACGTCGATCAGTAGAGCCCTGCTGGTCGGTAAGAAAGGCATCTTTATTACCACATGCGGCTGGTCGGTAATAATTACCACATGATAACTCGTTCATCTTTCCGCAACTGAATTTTTTTGTTGTCAAAAACTCTATCCTTTATTTAATTACTTACTGCTTGCATCTTAATTTCGTTAAGGATTTAGTCGCAGTGCCGATGCAAATAAGCTGCAATTCAAATGTACCATGAAGCGGAATAATAAAAAGGCCAGACGGGAAAAAGAAAAGAGAACAGCAATGAGCCCGAGAAGCGAAGAAAAGTAATTAAACGCTGGCTCGTAAATTTCATTTTTGCGTCGCGTGCGACATACGCGAGTGGAGAGGATGTACAGAGCAAAACACCGGCGAGCACATGTGCGAATATGAAGAGTTACATGCGCCAGTGAATATATTTTTCGAACATCTCTCGCGTTAAAACGTCAAGCGAAAACGTGACCGAGCGAGCTTTTTTTGCTGAATTATGCATTCGTTTTAAGTAATTTGATGATTATTTTTAAAAATTTTTAAATCTATTAAAAGCATTAAATGTTATATTCATTCTTTTGACACTGAAATTTAAAAATTTTCCTGCAAATGCATTTTCTCTGCCATTTCCTGAGATTCCGAACAGATCGAAGACATGAAGTCGGGTATTATTTTTGCCCTGCAACTTGGAAATGTTAAGGAGTTTGAAAAGTGTGACAATTCTGTTTTCAAAAAAAGTCGACTTCGAAACACAGGATAAATTTTTCTACAGTGTTTAAAATATAATCTAATTGAATTTGATGCCCTTAGTGTCTGTTGAAAGTTATTTATAGAAAACGGTAGCTATTCGAATAATTGCACGTTACGTCAAATTATTTTGCAATTAATTTATACACTTTTGTAAAGATTATAGGCAGCTTGATAAATGGCCGAGAAAATAAGGTGGGCAGAATAGTGTTTTGAATACTGGTTTTGATAAAAATTCTATGATAGTAATATGAAATCGGGAAATTTATGAGCGTAATAAATCAAAAGACGTATGTACTACAATTACTAACATAATCGTTAAATATTTTACGACTTACTTAAGTATAGAAAAATTCGCTCGCCTGATTGTGATGGATTTATTTATACAAGACAAATTTCGTTGGTGAGATTTTGATAAATTTTGATTGAAGGCATTCTTTAAATAATAATACAATAATTACATTTACTCAAGGTTTTCTAAATATACTTACATGACTAATTGATTGAATGATAACTTTGTGGAAATAAAGAAAAATCCTTGACCTACATTAATTTCTTTACAAAGCAATGATTCGTAATTTTTTTATTATTAAAGTATTGATTTTTTTTGTAAAAATATTCATTCCTGGTTAACATATTTTATGCTCAATGCATCTATTGATTTATCATTATCGATATAAAGATAAGTAATTTTTTATAAAACGATATAAGCATATAAAATAAATCTTTGTAAAACAGAATTATTTTCAAAACATTATTTTTACTATTGGATTTAAAAATAAAAAATTAATTACTTTAAGTAACTTTTCATCGCATTTAAACTCTCGCGTCTTTTCTCGTCCGCAAAACTACGCTAAACCATGCCAATCCCACAGCGAGGCAGCAATGCACCTCGCAAACAATCCAAAACGATCGCAAATCTCTCGTCAACGTAGCCCCGGTCCCTTAACGGCCGGACGAATTTCGGCGTCTGGAATCCGTGTCGCGTCTATTATCGTCTCCGATCGTTTCCCGCCGAAAGAGCAAAATAAAGAAAAAAGGGCCGCAGACGCGAGAGCCTCGCGATAATGAATCCGGCCTGCAGAAGGCGGAACCGACGACTGCATGTGCACGCGCACACACACGAGCTTAACGATCTCGTCGAAATCGGCCCGCTCGTCTATTTCGAGGCTGCTGCCGGCCATTTTTCTCTCGCTTCGAGTGGGCCTCCGAGTCTAAATGGGATTCCAGCGGAGCTTTACCGGCCCGAGTGAAAACGAGAGGAGAGCAGCCGAGCTTCGCGTGTGTCAAGAGGAGACTGGCTTCGTTCTCTGACGCCGAGGGGAATCATTGGATTTTGAAAGGGAGAGTGAGATTGCGAGAGCTTTTGTCGGTTTTATTTATTTTTTTTTTCTGTTTCGAGCTTAATGTTGTAACGTATATAAAGTGTTGAGTTTATGGGTCGTAATTTATGTAAAAGTCTAGGTTTAGTGAGTCACGATGTAACAATCGTAGAGGTGCTAGTTTATCTGAAAGTGTTTTTATTTGCTTAGTCTATCTTAATGACCTATTTTTACTTTTAGATTGCAGTCAAGTTGACGAGTAGTGATGCCTTATCTAACGTAATATTTCAATATCTATAGTACAGTAGAATATGAAAATGCATTCAGCTCAAAATGAATGAAATGACGACATTTCCTCCAATAAATTCTTTTGCTAGAAAATAATCTTCAATTTAATAGATTACCTTCCTTTTCAATGCATCGAGGAAGTATATATAATTCAAGCTTCCACATTTTTCGATTAAAAAAGATTTATTTTTTCTCAGCGGATTATTCTTGCGAGCACGTTTCTTCCTGCGACAGTTACTTTCCCGCGCGTCGGACGTTTTCCTCATTTCCTCGGCGTCATTACAGTCGAGTTGCTAAATGAATAAAAGAAATAGAAGAACTTTATACTTTTCCCGTGAGATTTCTTTGTGCCCCGTTGTCTTTACTATTGTTATTACTTTTTGTAGAAAATTTAGTTTTCAACGAAATTTTTAATTAGAGCCAATAAACCCGAAAATAATTTAGTTTTTAAATGGCAGATTAAAAATTTTTAATAATAAAATAGTTACAGGTGGCTGTTATTACGTCAGTCGAGAAAAACGGTCGCCTTTGAGAAATGAACAGTAAATAGTAACGAGTTCATTACTTCTTTAAAGACTTTTTTCGGATCTTAACGCTAAACGTTTTTATTTTCTTATGAGTCATGAAATATTAAAGTAATTTTTGCGCGCAGCATGGAATTTAACTGAAACGATCAGACAGCCTCGTACTAAAGAAAGAAAAAAATTTTATTATGAACGTTATGGAAATACGTAATATCTATCTTAACTTAATTAATATTTTATGATATTTAAATGAATATTTACATTTTAATATACCGCCTCAAGAATGAATTGATTTTTTTTTAATGTTTACTTCGAATACTTTATATTTTATGAAATTAATACATTGATGAATATTTTGAAATAATGATTCATTATATTAGTCATCCAGTGAAACGTCTTGTACTTTGCACAAAAGAGTTAAATTTTATACTCTAATAGATTCATTAACTGTTTATTTACCTTTGTATATACAGATTTAGGCAGATCTCTAAAATAATCCTTGCCTGTATACCCGACAATTAACTATTGACTAATGAACTATTGACCGACATTTTTACCACTTCCTAATCTCATAAAAATCAACAAAACATTTCACAAGTCGTCCATAAACCTAAATCGACGCGGGAGATTCGAGCCGAAATTCATACCGTTTACATAATCGTATAAAGGCAATCAGCTGCACTTAATTCGCCACTTACTATAGCCTTATACAAACCTGGCTAAATATTTTCGACGAGCTTTTTTCGATAATTTTTTTCCGGCCGTCATTGCGGAGCACCAATGCGGAGCCGCCTTTTTTTCTTGTCCTCTCTCGGTGAGTCAACTAGTCGTCGTAAAACTCGTTGCTCAATAGAGCTCATTGTCGCTGCTTTGTGCGACGCCATCGGCGCGCCCGCGGACGCGATGATACGATCCTCGACGAAACGGTCGAATCTGTCGCGGCCTCCGGTATTTACGCGACGCGCGACTTCTCGCTTCAGCCTCGTTTAAGGTCTCGTTTAAGATTTTTTTAACTACTCGGAAAACGGTGAGGCAAGAGTGAATGACAATTAATGTTTGTAAAAGTTGGGCGTCGTGATTAATATTATCCTAAGAAAGTTTGTAAATGCGTAATTTGTAATTGCTATGTATAATTTGTAAGTCGCGGTATATTTTATAGATAACGTTTATAGTGTGGTTACAAAAAAGTAATCCTTCCTCATCAACAATATAAAGTAAGAAAATAAAAATGAATATAACGGAAGCTTTTAATTTAAAATTTAATTTAGTTTATTAAAAGAAATTAATTCATACGACATGACTCAGCCTTACATCGAACTGCGCAGAAAACTAAGTGATCTGTCTACGTGTAAGTTTCTTGGAAAGCATTTATTAATCAATTTTTCATAATCCGCATATAAATTAAAAAAAAATTCTAATTTCCAGCAGGTACTCTTCCCTCAAACGACACCACCCTTTTCCAAGCTTAATAAACTCCCTGAAAACGCTCGTCCCATACTAAGCGGCCCGTTCCATCAATATTCCTCCCGAGAATCCCCAGCGCGCGAGAGAAGGCTTCGCCCGTTCCTCCTGCGCCGAGACTTCCTCCTCCTCGCGCGGATAATACAGCCCCTGCAGTCCTCGGAAGTCTTACGCGCAGCGCCCAGGACTTTGGAGCCTTTTGCTAGCTGGTTTACGAGCCGTGCAGCCGCGGGGCCTGCAGCAGTGCATCACGCCGCGGCCTGCGGCAGCGCCGTCGAAGAGATCTGCATTGCAGCACTGCTGCCTCGACGTTTAATGCACGGCCTTCCCTCGCCCGGTTGACTGCGCATTTATCGTTTTCGCTCTGCTTCCGCACATTCCGCGCCTCTCTCTCTCTCTCTCTCTCTGCCTACCGCGCAAGTTCTGCCGCCCGGAGCTTTTGTGTGCGCGCGCGCGCGCGAGTTTTCGACAAGCGCGGCAGCCGAGATGGATAGTCCCGGCTTGTTATTTTCTATGCGCGAGGCCGAGATTTATGAACTTGCCTGCCGTTTTGCCCGTTTCACTGCGGTCGGAGAATCAAGAGAGGCGAGAGAGAGAGAGAGAGAGGGATTTCGTTCGCGGGGAATTCAATCAGTAGCACCGGGGAATTTCTTTATTTATTGTTGGGGGGCTTTTGAGCAATTTTCAAAGCACCCGATTTATATCGCGGGTGACTCGAATGGCGAGGCCGTTTTCTAAAGCTTCCGCATAACTTTATCGCCGGCCAGTATGTTTTCATGATACGCTTATTTTCGAAAATGAGATAATTAAGAATGTAAACCCGATATGCATCCTGGATGGTAAATTTCTCGACCTAAATAAAATTGTATTTTTACACACTATCCCAGGGAAATGTCGTTTAAAATTCAACAAAGCCTTTAATTGCTCGTAAAACTTTCTCTCGAAAGTTTTTAAAAAAAATTTTATTTTTTTGGGGTCTCACCTTTTAAAAGTAGCCGTTATTTATCGTTCGAAGAAAAAAATACGTCTCGTCTTTCAACTCACCTGAAACATAAACAAAGAAAATACGTTATAGTATTTTGCGCACAACATTTTAAAACTAAAGATACTTTACGTGCGTGTCAATGAATAAATATCAAAATCAGATCTCAACTTTATAAACATCATTAATAATTAATAATTTATATATCTATTTCACATTTAACGCAAAACCCCCGAAATTTCCCGAAAAATTTCCGATGAGTCACCACACTCATCCCTCGAGGCGCAACTAATCACCCCGGCTACATAAATAAATCTCAAAGCTCCGGGCGGCACTGCCACTTCTCCCGTCTCAATCAATAAAGCGCGTCTTCGGCGACTTTTACCCCGTCCTCGGCGAGCCGAAAAGCTCCTGCTAAGGACTGGCTCGCGTCGAACCGGGCATTCCTCGGACTCGTTTGTGCAAATAGAAGCCGGGCAGACGTGGCTGAAATCCCTAAACGCGGGCAGCGACGTCATCGTGAAGCGACGGCTATTTTTTTTTTATTCTGCGATCGCGCACTTTTTCAGTCGCGGACTCCCGGAGCGTGGGAATTAAGTGGCTCGCGGCTTTCAGGGACTCCCCTTTATGGGTGATTATCGGCGATTCCTGCATTATGGATGAATAATGGCTGCTTGATTGAACTGGATTTATAAATTATTTATTTCGGCTTTTTTTCGAGAGGACGAGTCGGGTTAATTGCGGCGAATTAAGGTTCGGGAAAATTAAGGATATTAATTTCGCGAAATTAGGGTGATTTATTCGTTAATTACAGTTTCGGGAGTAAAAATTTAAGCGAAGTATAAAAAAATTTAATACATGTTTTACAAATGCGTGTGGGAAAAAGCATTCTTATTAAGAGTGTAATATCTACAGTTATTATAAGAGTAATGCAAAAATAATGTAATAAATTTTTACTGCTGAAACGCAATAATTATATATACTTTAAACAAATTCCATATAAATTCACTAATTGACATTTACTGTTGACGGAAACTGGTAAATACAGAAATAAAATTTTTTTGAAAACGCAACCTTCATACAAGTATATAATTCTATCCAAGTATTTCGTACGAAATCTACTCTTACTTTCAACGCCATCTGTTCCAATTTCTCCCATCAATCTCCAAGATGCACTTCTCAAAATTTCCCCCGCCTTTCAACCAAAGCCTCTCTCTCCGCAACCTCTTCAAACAAAACTTCAAAATCCCTCACGTTTTCTCTCACGTCCAATATCCTCAAACACACCGGTGTCCCGACGCATCCGCCTGTCGATCACTCGGTATTTATAACGGCTCGTGCTCGCAATCCCGATTGCATATCCACCTTACGGCGGCCGGGGGCCGTCTTCCTCCCGCCGCGCGCAGCCCAGATGTTGCCGCCGGCGGCAGCCGGTGCTCGCGCATAGCCGGTCAGTCGGTCGTGAATCTTTTCTTCTTGAGCTCCTTCGGGGGAGGACGGAGGTTCCTGCCGATGCTAAGGAGCGGCAGATTTCTCTCCCGGGCGTCTAGGCTTTCAGGGATGTTGGGGATGCTGCGCTTGGATTCCGCCGGGTGGGAAAGAATCGAGCTGAATTACGCTTTTGTGGGGGATGATTTCAAAGGTGGGCTTTGGTATGGGTAATTGTAGGACAAAGGTGGAGGGCCTTATTAATGATCGATAGTGTATAAAGTCTTGTACGGGTGCAGGAATAAAATATTGGGTGCATTTGTTATTGCGACAAGAAATTAATGAGAGTAATTGATGATCAACTTGTACTACTTTCAATATTTTAATTATTTTAGCTTCTTGAAGTAGAACCATCGCTCATGCATCGCCTGCCGAGTGAAAGCGAAAAAGGAAAACAAAGAGAAACGCGCGAGACGCAAATATAGATCTGGTCGGGAAAGAAATGGAATGTGGAAATATTTGAAGATTGATTGCGAGGTGTTCTCGGCTATTTATAAAGCTCGAAATATCCGTTTTTCCATTATTCAAGTTTGTATTCTTCAAAAAAAAGAAAAGTCCCCCGCTTTGAAATTCCGACTGATAATACAATTACCGCGCGTCGAAGGCATTAATTGGCTTATCCGAGAGTGTTCATTCGAGCATTCCGAAAACTAGTCCTCCCCCTCTTGTAGCGAAGCCGCCTGACGTTACAACGGCGCGGCATTAATTATTCGACTCGTAAATATTCCGACCTCTCTTTTTCCTCCCTTTGGCACATCCGACTCTTTTTAAATACATCCTTTAAAATCTCATCGCTTTAACAGGCCAATTACCCTTTCCTTTTCGCTCGGGCGAGCGAAAATTCATACGGCGCGCTCCAAAAAAGCGACGGCGACGCCGTCTTTGAGCTGTCGATATATAAGTTCCGCGGGGTAAACCAGAGAGAGAGAGAGAGAGGATGCGGACTCTGCGCGCTCGCGCCGCGAGGAAGAAAAAGGACGCGCCGGGGGTCTTTGCGCGCCGGCAAATAATTGACAGTGAATGAAAACGGGCGGCAAGGTTACTACGGGAGAGGTTCAGGGCCATCGGTGTAATTATAATGTGCGCGTCTTTGCTCTCGCGCGAGCAAGAAAGAGAGAGAGCCAGAGAAATATGGGCGACGTGTCTTCTCCCTCTCTCGTTTCTTGCCCCTTTTTTTTATTTTTATTCGCGAGTTGTAGACGCGAGGCGAGACGAGAGGGAGAGAGGAGGTGGGATTTTTGTTGCTTCGGCGCTGAACAAATACGATGTTGCGCGATACGAGTCCGGAGATGAGTTTAATATACGCCGCGGTGGATGTTTCTTTTCTTTTGTTTCGACGAGCAGCGCCGCGGAGTGTTTGATGTTGATGGAGTGCCGCGGCTAATAAGTTTCTGCACGGCGCGAATGGATTAAAGTGGTTTATGTAAAGAAATTATTTCATTGTTTTCGAGCTGTTTCGGCGGAATTGCAGATGAGCGTTGGAACGGTCGATTAAAGTTAAATTTATTTATTTGCGAATTTAAATTAATAAACTGAATAAGTATAAACAAGAGAATTTCGTTGTTAAATTCGCTGAATGGGAATGTTTATTAAGAGTTTTCCATTCAGAAAAAAATTGTTAAGCATTATTAATTGGCAGTGAAAGAGGTTGGTCAATTGTACCTTTGATATACTTATTGTGCAACTACCACGCAATGACGACTGAGAATATTAACTATATGACTACGTAATTCATTCATCATTAATATCTGCACGTAATATTTCTTGTCATCAGCAGTGCAATAATCACTGGAATAGAATACATAATGTCCAAGACGGAATCTAAAATGAATGCTACTTTACATGATTCCAATTAATCTGATTAAGATACGTTAAAGACGGCTGCTAGACAATTACTGGTTTTTATTTTCTAATAAAACTGATAAAACACGTTTACGCGTAGACATACTCCATTTCTAAGAGATACATAATGATCCGAAAGTAACGTTACGTTTTTAATCTAAAAACTGACCAAAAACTGGTTTAAAATTCCAGATCCAACGATTCACCGCCAGTCGTAATAGTAAAATCAAGTCAATTAAATAATATCCGTTACGTAAGAACAGACCAAATCCCCTCAAACCTAATACTCCCACCAAAGACCTCAAAATAAGGCAAACATCGCCGAAAGAACAGCTCGAAACTTAAAATCAGAAGCACCGCTACGAGGATAATCGTCGCGCTGCCCGCCGGCTCTCTAACGACCCGGAATGCGTTAATGCGATCGGTGTGCGCGCCGCGGCGATTGAACGTGCCCCCCTCCCGCCTCCCCTTTGGCGCGGGGCGCCATCGCGACTCGTTGTCACGGCGGCGCATTCCTCGGCGCGGCGGCCTTCGGCCGGGGAGCTTTTTGCCCGGCGCCCGGATTTTTCCGGCCGCGTGCCGCGCTGCTATTTAGACGGCTCGAGGAGGCTGCCGCCGCCGCCGCCGCCGCTCGCGTTTTTGCGCCCCCAGGCGAGTTATTGGATTTGGCGCTAAATTGCCGCTCGTAATTTCTTTTGGGATTCTCGACTTCGCGTGCTTAGTCGAAGAGAGAGAGAGAGAGGGACTTTCGAATGGGTGTAGTATTTTTAGCGCTGGAATTTTAAGTTGATCGGTTTTTGTTTTGCCGCTGCCGCCTGGTGTTCGGGAATCGGATAATAAACATTCTGACAAAAATGCATTATCGCCGACATCCTGGGCTTTTAATTCGATTTGATTTTTTACGCTTAATACCGCAAGTAAGAAGTGACGTTTACAGCCGCGCATTACGAAACCGTAAAAGCTCTTCTTAAACTGCCAAGCAATGAACCTTCCCAGCGCTCGCGATCATTCCTGGAATGTCAAACGATCGATAAAGGTGTCAACTAAAAAGCCGCATCCGACCATAACTCTCGCAATTTCCTTCCTCGAAACTACCCCAGAAGCCTGGCCGGCTCTAAAAAAGCTCCTGAACTACTCCAGCAGCCACAACTCTTCCGTTCCCCCCGTTTTTGCCCTGCGAAGTCGCGTGCACACACACACACACACGCCTCTCCTACAAATTTTACCGGGGTAATTTTGCGTAAAACACCGCGGAGAAAGAAAGCTGCGCCTCTCTCCGACCGAAAGCAAGGAGGCAAACCGATTCGCGCCAAGAGGCAATTTAATTACGAAGCTCTCGGGGCTTCTTTCCCCGCGCGCATAATGAAGAGATGGCAGAGGCCCGAGAGCGCCGCCGCGATTCATTACGAGAAGAAGTACAAAACGCACGCATTCCAGAGGCTCGAAGTTAACGACTCGGCCGCCGTTTTGTGTAACGCGAGGCGGCGGCGGCGGCGGCGGCCGCGGCTCTTACGATGCGGTTATAAGGCGTAATGGATGTTTCGAGGAAGCACCGGGGACTAGGACGGCCGTTTCGCTCGCGGGAAAAGGCGCGAGAGAAAAAAAAAGAGGGGAGAGCGATGCAAATGCGGAGAGAGGCTATCGGAAGAAGGAATTTTTAGGGGTTGCTTCGGCCGGGAATGCGGGCAAGCTCTTTTTCTAACGGACGAATTACGAGGCTCGAATCGAGATTCTTGAATTTTAAAGCGGGGACTTTGGTTGCTTTGTTTTTTTATCTTTTTATCGTTTTCCTCGATAGTTGCGGAGCTTATGCGGAGATAAGTGAATTAGCAAAGTAGGTAACTGTATGTGCTTTCATGTGACACGCGCTCAATTAAATTAGCTGCGTGCTTGATTTGTGTAATAGAACCATAAATTGCTTATATTCAATTTATGTTGATGCTATCGTAAATCTGCTTTCCGAGGATAATATAACGGTTGGAAACTTGATTTTGCGCGTATTTCTGAGCAACTTGAAAAAGTAAGTTAAACGAGTAACATAACGGATTGGTTAAATGAAAAAAATAGAAAAGTGAACTTCGTGCTTTTGATTGCTCATTACTGCGGGAACTGCAAATTATACTATCAAAAATGTTAGCAGAATAATTTTCGCGCTGAATTTAGTATGGTGAATTGCTAAATCAAATATTGAATCTACGATTATTAATCGATTATGTTAATTTTATTCCTGTTAAATATTTATCAAATCTATTAATTTAAATTAATTGAGTTAAACTGCAAATTATTCGATAAAAATCTTTTAAAAATTTCTATCAACCCGTTTTCAAAAGACAATCTTTTTTTTTACAAAAAATATCTCCGTTTATCGCTCCCATTTCCCGCTACAATACGAACTAGAAAAAGCACAATGCAGCACAATCTAACCTCTGACCGGTCTTATCCTCAGCCGCATCATCTCGAGCAGAGCATCTCTCTCCTCTCCTCTTCCGCTCGCAATGTCCTGCGTCGACGGGCGGGGGCAAAGGTCATAAACCGCAGGCCATTGACAAAACTGTCGCGGACACTGCTGCTGCTGCTGCTGCTGCTGCTGCACCTCGCGCGTCGGCAAAGTCTTTGTACGCACTGCAGCCGCGACGGAAGCTGGGCGATCGCGCGCGAACACACACGCCGGCGAAGCGAGACAACAACCGACTGATCGCAGGGCGAGAGAGAGAGCAGCAGCAGGGCTGAGAGAGAGAGAGCGGGTTGCCGAGCCGCTTGTTCCGCGGGAGGAGGAGAATGGAGAGGAAGCGGAAAATGCGCCGCCTTTGTTGGTAAATAGAGGGAGGATTGCTTTTTGTCGATATAGTTTTCGGGAGGCTGCAGTGCGCCAGGGAAACTCGCCGTTTGAGCTGAGACCATATTTGGAGTAGAGCTTCAGTTGGAAATTTGAACGAATAATAGTTTCAAGTGCGCGTGGAATTCCGCGAATTCGTAGATTACTTTAAGAGGCCCAATTATGTAAGTGTTAAAGAATCGTCGAAGAATCGTCCTTTTGAAATTGAATGCTTTGTCGAGCATGAAAATATTTCCTGATTTGAATGGACAACGTTGTGCTTGGCGGCACTTCGAGTTCGTTTAAAATACTGTAAAAAAAAAAAAAAAATTGTTATCCTTGGTGGATCAAAAAAGTTTGTTTGGTCGATTGCACATTGTGTCAAGCGTATTTGATACAAAAAACCTGGCGGTTATCGCTTCGATATTTAGATTTACACTCGTGTTTAAAAGACATTCCGTCGGAAGTACAAGCATATCTTACTTGCTTACATGTCATGTATAAGAATTGGCAATTTCTTAGATGTTGCTGATATGTAAATATTCTTAAATACACTGGATTTCACTTTATCACCAGATGAAAAACGTTGATTTATACAAATTAGACTACATCGCCAAATTTGCATCGCAGTAAACTGTCAAGTTTGTAAACGTTTTACTACGTGAAATTACGAAATGCTAAAAAAAGCACAGCTTCACTTTTGATTTAAGAAGATTAAAGCCTAGCGAGAATAAAATGTTACGCGGTTTTAAAAGCCAAAGCCCGCATTATACTAGAATACAAAATAAGCAAGGAGGCAAAAAAATTTTCTATGGAATGCACGCGAGATTGAGCCCTTACCTTTCATTACGGTTTTAATGCCCTTTTTAAGTTTCGTTTCCGCGAGTCGCTTACAAATATGGCTCCGTAAAAGTAAGCTTTACGACGTATATTTGTTATTGGAATGTTTTAATTGCTTATGAATATGCAGAGAAAAATAATAGTAAAGTATCAACGTACCAGCTTTTTGCACCAATAAACGCTTTATTACAACACTTAGCGATAATTGAATTTTTATTTTATACGTTTCATTTGAAAGTGCATTTTTTTCATTCGGCTCGGAAAGCGGACGTTAAATATTTTAATTTGCCTGCCATTTTAGCCTTACACCTATTAGCACTTAGACCTTTAGTATTAAGGTATAATCATACTGAAAATTTGTTTCTATAGGCATTTACAAATATGAATTATGCCTCGAATAATGCACTATTTTGCATGCCGCAGTTTCAAAAAATGGGAAAACAATGAAAAGATAATTGCAGCAAAGGTCTTTTCAATCTTTTTCGATGAGTCGACTTAATTAATAATTTAGCGCGTAAAATTTTAGAATTGTACACCATTTTTTAGTGAAATCCGGAGGGTGAGTGTTAACCACAATAATAAAATCTTTCAATTATAATCAAGCTAATAAAAGAAAATTTAATAAAATAGATTAATCGTTTCTCAAAATACCTGATTCCGTGTCAT
Source organism: Ormyrus labotus (assembly GCA_035582975.1). Classification (NCBI taxonomy): domain Eukaryota; kingdom Metazoa; phylum Arthropoda; class Insecta; order Hymenoptera; family Ormyridae; genus Ormyrus; species Ormyrus labotus. Next base: position 28,087,341 of record JAWWEO010000009.1, on the reverse strand, counting down.
CAGGATCAGCTCCTCGAAGGCAGGAATGGAAGCTGCGGGACAGCCTCCGGCCACCCGGAGAAGCCGCTTCGGCGGAGGCGGACTGATGCATTTTTTCCAGCGTCGTCCCACTTTAGAATCCTCTCGGCTTCCGCTTAATCGCTCGGCGAATCGCGCCGATGACGCGACATTATTTTTGCGCGAGGATCTCCTCGCTTTCGGTAAACCACCGCGGATATACTGTTAAACTTTGTTCGAAAAGAAATTTTCACTTCGCCAGGAGCAACGCTTTCCTGCGGGTTTCACCTTGTCATGTCGCTTATCTGCAATGAGAATAAAGCGCGCTTTCTAAAGTGTGCTGTTTTTTTTTACTCGGTTTTTCTAGGCGACGTGATCCACTTGGGGGAGGCGAATTCGGTGTCTCGGAGGGTTTTTTTTTTTTTTTTTTAGGGCGGAGTATTCGGACGGCGATGCAGCGATTTTTTTACTACGGTAAATGTATACAGTACTTTTTGAAATGGCTTCTCGATAAGAACGCGAATTTATGTCGCAATAAATAAATGTATCTTAATTTACTGGCCATTGAGTTATGTAAATACTTTATAACTTCAATTAAGATAATAATGAATAAATCATACCTTATTACTTATCAACAATTACCGTTTTACGAGCGCTGTATAAATGTAATTGGAGCTTTAACTGCAGCGAATTCAATCGCTTATTCCGAATTTAATACCCAATTATCCTTTAGAGGAATACAAAAGCCGTTTTATAATTCGAATATCCACTGGTGTATATACGTATATATACATTCGTATCTGAAATCAAGCCATAAAAACCAGTTTGCAGGTTTCGTCGGCTACTGAATCACTCGCCGTCAAAAGTCCCCCCGATAAGCGAAAACACCGATCTCCGATCCGCTTTGTGTAACAAGTGACACAATCGCCGCAAAAATTAGTCGCGCGATTGTCAGCGGCTTTACAAGTCTCGCATTATAAAATACTCCCGACGCAACGCTTCAAACGTCCGTCCGCCAATGGACGTTATAAATCAAGACACTTGTCGCGCGTGGGTCTGCAACGGCGACGACGCGTTGTGAAAGTGGCTATCGAAATTGAATAAATCGCGCCGCGATGAAGTTGTCCCGCGAATCGACTCGGCTTTCGCGACTCGATTGTGTCGGCCGTTAATACTTTCGACGAAAATTTTCAGTGTCGACGTTTGATTACGAGCCGAGAATTATTATCGATCGAGCCGCTCGTTGCGAAAGGAGGCTGATCTAATTGTGGCCGTTTCTTAATGGGCGATGAATGTTTCAGTCGCTGAATGTAAAATGGCCGCGTAATTGTTCGCGCGCTTCGCCGTCACGCCGCGGCTAATTATGGCGAATCCATTTGGAAAAGGATTTATGGCGGCGGAAGACAATTATTGCGCATATTATGAAATTAGACTTTTTTGCCGGCGAATTAGAAATGCAATCCGAGAGGTACACACAAAAAATGAGGCTGAATTGGGTCGGTAACCTCGATCCTTATATGGAGTTAAAAATGCGCTCGCAAAAAAAAAAAATGAAGCGCTTTATACACTTTAAATTGCTGTTTAATTGCTCGAGTTGATCTTTAGATATTGTTTTACGAGGATATCTTCAACCTGATTTCTATCCAAGGACTTACGACACCGGTTCCAAAGAGACCAGTTTATGAGAGGAAAACACGATTTCGACTTATTTCATCAAATTTACGCTCGAATAAGTTTGCTCTACATTTTCCATAGGTACCGCGTTGCTCTGGTAACAATTTCGAATAGAAATTTAGCTTTTTATACGTATCGATTACAAGCGATACTCTGTTTAGCATTTGGAAACACGAACGATTACGATGTTAGATTTTTTCAAAAATTACGTTGAATCTAATTTGGATTTTATAACAGCAGTTAGAATAAATTTTATAACGATCGTTATTGATTTTTCGCGATCGATTGGAATATTGCAAAATAGCAAAAAATAATGAGAAGAATAATAAATTTATTATATAAGGAATTTACTATATATCAATGGTGAATCATGAAAGAGTTATTTACTTTTTATCTAACATTAAATCCTACTTTTATGAAAAAATGAAAATTTATTCAAATAAACGCCAAGTTTCAAAGTTCGTTACTCATACTTCCTACACTAACATTATCAAAATTCAAAACCCACATATTCACGATTCCCTTTGTAACCACTCAACAATGTTACAATAGCATTCTCCCAGCCCGCAATAATTCCTATATTTTCCTATTTTTTCCACTCCCAATAATAAACCAAAAAAGAAAAGAAAACAACACCCAGGCACAACATCCAAATCACCCTCGACCTCAACCGAGCCAAATTTCCAGCGCTAAAAATCCCGTCGGTCATGCAAAACCGGCGGCAGCCTATCTCCAAATTAGCGCGATTATATGCGCGTTCGCGTGCCTCGCCATAGTCCCGCTGAATAATTTACGAAGACCGAGCTCTCCGCGCGGCGTGGGCGCCAAGTGCACCTCCCTCCGTGGGTGTCGTCGTCGGTCGTCGTGGGCATCCTGCCGAGTCTAAGTGGGACACACCGAGGCTGATTTACAATTAAAAGAGGAAAAGCGCGACAATTAGCTCGCCGTAAATATCGACGGCGAGCTTGCCTTAAGGACCCGTTGTGCATTTGCACTGAATGGGGGCCTTTTCGGAGAACGCCGGAAGTGGCTCGGGCTTCGGAAGAGTTTTTTCGGCCGACGCTCTCTCTCGAGGGGATTATTAATAGTGGAGTGCCGGTCGGTTCGGGGAAGAGTTTTTCTGATGGGATGTTCCATTGTTGGAGAGTCGGGCTGTATTGAAAGTTGAGCGAAAATTAAAAATTGCGCGGAGAACCGTTAAAGCGGGTAATGAAAAATTTTAGCGGTAATTTGGATTTTGGATATAGAGTTGATTCTGGAGAACTTGCGATTTCAAAATTTTCATTTTTTTGTTCTGGCTCTCGAGTAAGTTTTAAAATCATTAAAATAACTTAAGCATGTTTTAACTAAAAGAGTTTGATAATGAGTAGCCTTCGACTGATTGTAAAATTTTTGCAATTCAAAATGTTTTGCAGCCTTGTTGGAGCAGACAAGCGAGTTTCCTACTTGACGTTTTTATGGTTCAAACTAAAAGTATTAATAGTATTTAAATTATTCGTTTTCCTTTCAAAAATTCAAAATTTGAAAGAATCGACTGTGCAGCATTTTTTTAATGAAGACATTATTAAAATACAACGGTACAATTGTAATCGAAAATAATTTTTCAATCTTCAAGAGCCTTGTATCAACTATAAATAACTGCATAAGAGCCCCAATAACCTGCGTTTCAAACGAACTATTAAGACAGCGGCGAGCATTCGAATGAAATTAGAGCGAATCGCGTGATTCTCGCGATAAACGACTGCAAACAAGCCTGTCTGGCTTCGCGAATCCGCACTCGACTGCTCGGAAATTTTTCATAATTAATTATTAAAATACAGCCGTCCGACGTTAATTTCCCGCTAAAACGCCGGTAATGCGTAATTGGCGAAGGTGCATCGTTTATAAGAGGCTGGAAAGCTGCCGCGGTAATTGAATTTGTTAGAAAGTTATATGCACACTGGATACACTGTTGCTTTTTATCAGAAAACTAGTCGAGATTCGACGATAAAAATTGTGAACATTTTGAGTGAAGTTATATTATTAACTTTCACTCAAAGTCACGAAGAGATAAAGGATTTTTAGCTCCGTCATCTTTCAATACTAAAATAAGTAACCATCACATAGTCTGAAGCTCTTCAATTGTTCCGAATATGAGGAGAAAGATTACTCCCATTTAATGCACTATTGTTTCGTAGATACTAATCAGCCCGTTAAATCCCCCACTCTTCTCCGTTCTACTACGCTTTTAATTGAAATTCCCTTAAAAGCAATAAGTGCCCACATCTCCCGCTCGCTCAACGCGCCTCAAGAATTTTCTCGAAAATTACGGCAGGTGACAAGTCAGCTTCTCGTCTAGCTCGCCGAGCTAGACGTGAATTTACAACGGGCAAACTAACGGAAAAGCAGTAAAACTTTCTAATGCAAATTTATTATACGCCCGTCGGCAACCGGCGGAATCCAAAATAAAGCCGAGCGACGTTTCGATAAGTACATTTGCGCAACTAGGCCATCCGCGCTTTGGCAAAAAGGAGGCTCTCCTTACGAGCAGAGAAACGCCGCCGGTATCAAGTGTTCCTTTCGAACATTAACGCGCCAGTTGCCAGTTTTCCGCGATGTCGTCGACCCAATTCCGCCGCGGCGCAATGTTTGTATACACATTTAGTATCGAACGCGAGTTTTCTTTGAAGAGAGCTGGAAAAAGGCGCATGTAAATTATTGCAACCGGGTGTTTACGCCGAAGCAATCTGGAGCGGATCGACGGGAGTTAATTGTATTAATCGAGGCGCTTTATAAGGCTCGGCGGCATTGTGCATTTTGACCGGTTGGAGGGATTGATATGCATTCATGAGCAGAGACTTATTAGGCTGAAGCAGGTTCTTAACGTGTTCGGTTTCTTTTTATTTTTTTTTGTTGAGGCTTTTAAAAATGGAGCGATAGATTGAGAGATAAATGTAATTAATTTCCCGTGTCTGTTGTACGTTTGGAAGCGTTTAAGCTAGTGTTTCTTATTTTACATTTAATAATAGTTATTAAAACCTTTTATCATTTTAACATCATGTTAACGAAAAACCTACTTTTTATAAAATAATTTATAAATTTTAATAACTCTTACTTTTATTTCTTATTTATATTATTCCGAATTAAAGCCCGTCTAAACTTCCAAGCATTAAAAAACAAACGTACCAAGGCAACACCGAGATTTCCCTAGCCTTCGACTGCGCCGCCTCGGCATTCCCCCGAAATCCGAAAAATCGCCTCTCCCGCCTCGTTCTCGGGGTTTTCAGGTTGCGTCGGCGCTCGCGGCTTCGTCCCTCGGGAGGAGACCCGCGAGAGCGAAGAGAGCGACTATTTTCGCGGCGCGCGGAGACGCGGAGGGACGAAAATAGCCGCGGCGCAGACACACCGCAGAGAGAGAGAGAGAGAGAGAGAGGCGAAAACGAGTGCAACGAAAGGGCCGAGGGAACGGGGGAACGATTGAGCCGACTGCCAAAAGGCCTCGGGGGCTAAGGCCGTTGTTGTCGTCTTCTCAACTTGGCCGATTAGAATAGTTTATCTTCGGGAATTGCGGGGAAAGGTTACGGGTTGGAGCTCGAGATAAAGTGGCGCAAGTTTTTCAGCGGCGATTTCAGGAGGCTGAGATATAGGGGAGGTGAAAGGGGGAGAAAGTTTGCTTGGAAGTTGGAATTTTAGTAAGGAATGTTTGATGTTTATTGGCGAGAGAAGAATGGAGGGAGACGATGGTATCGAAAAATGATGGCTGCTTGTTCGACTCTCCGGCAAATAGAAAGTGGCGAGCTTTAAATTATAATGCGCATTTTTCTATGCATAGAAATAAGCATTTTTTTGTTTAAAAATGTTGAGGAGAAAAGAGATGCGTAAAATTTAAACTGATAACATTCAAACGAAACTTTCGACTGAAGTTAAAAAGCATATAGAAATAATCTTTAAAGTAATCTTCAGAAAACTATTAAATTATGATAAAGTAAAAATAAAAGTTCAGAAAATAAGACATCATCTGCAAAGAATTTCCCACAAAAAAGTACAAGTGAAATCCGTTATGCAACATGACAAAGAAACAAATAAAATGCACATTGCGTAATGCACGACATAATGCAGCACTTTACACGAGTTTACCACAAATCCCTAAAAAAACCCCATCTTCCTAACAAAACTTTTCCCGCAATCATTTAAAAAATCTCCCCCACCAAAATGCCCAACATTTCAGTCGCTCTTTTTCCCTTTACAAAAACTCTCTCTCTCCTATAATACGGTATCCCGCAGCAGGCGAAACTCGAGGAAAGCGTTGAGAACCCGCGATGCGTCGGCGAAGAGGCGCGAAATCGCTCGTCGCGGGCACTGCAGCGGGCGGCGTTTTTTTTCGCGGCCGCGTCTGCGTCGGCATTGTTTTAAAACGAGGAGCGGGGAGGGGGGTGGAGCGGGGATTCGGGCGATTTACGCCGCGCGTAAAACTGCGCCGCTCGCTGCGAAAAGTCGCGCTAAGCGGAATAGGCCTTTGTTTATGCCCGCCGTTAATTTCGCAGTTTAACGATTTCGGCGCGGCGACTTTGTTTTTTTTTTTTATTTTTTTTTTATTTCGAGAGCGGAAAACGCGAGATATAAAGTTTATATACGCGTTTGGGAAAGATTTTGCATTGTTGAGCGACGTGCTTTTTGCTTTACGAGCCTTTGTAATGGGATGTGCTTTTGGGATTGAGCAGTAATAGAAGTTTAATTATGAGATTCGTCGGGATCGTCTTCTTTTTATGATTGTTTGGAAAAATTGCGTAATGTCTAATTTGACATAAAAGTAAACTTAAATTTTAGCATCAGCTTTACTTCAGCAATAATTCGAAAAAGTAAATCACCGCCTTCCTCGAGTCACGAACATTTCAATACCCAATCGTCCCGATCCAGCCTCGAGTCAAAGAAAGCCTAAACCGAGCCCCATCTCCGATATATACGCCGCGCAAACATCCTTTATAGATAAAAGCTCCGAGCCGCGCGGCAGCCTCCTTGAAAATTCAGCGTCAGATTTACGAGCTCGCGGCAACGGCCGATGCGAAAGCTGCCCACGTCCGCTGAATTTACGAGACGGGAGCCGCGGAGCTTTAAGGCTTCCCTATTTGCTCCGGGGCGCGACACGGCCGCCGTTGGCGCTCTCTCTCTCTCTCTCTCTCTCTCTCTCGAGCCGACTACCTACTAAGCGAGATGTAAGTGAATGATGCGGCGCTCCGGAATACTCTCTCCCGCCGCGCCGCCAAATATTTAACCCCGCGAGGATTTACGACGGCGGCCGGAATTAAATAATTACGGCAGCCGAGACGTAGGTGCCGGCTCCCGAGGCTAAGGCGGTATTGTTCGGGCTTGTTGGTTTGTGATCGAACGGACACGTTTATGATAAGGGTTTTTGGGAGGGTAAGGCGTGTAATGCACGTTGTAATGTTAATGAGATTAGTTAATGGAACGATCGCTTTTAGTAAAGTAATTGTAATAAATAATTTTAATTAAAATTCTAAATGAATTTTACCGAGAATAATATTGTCATTCTTTGAGAATTTAACCTGCCCGCAAACGAAACTAAATCACCGCCTCGTTTCGATAAATTTACCCGGATTTCGAGAAAGAGCCAATCTGCAGTCGGGAAAATTGAATTTAAACACCAGAAGAAGCTCCCCGCGCAAGCACAAGATAAACAAAATCGTTCCCGCGAATCTTTCTCTAAAAGCTTTCCGAGAAGAAAGCCCTCCGCAGACCGAAACGGACAGCCGCGCAAGAAGCGAACGTCGCCGGCTATCGCGGCACTTGGCGGCGCATATCCGATTCGCTCTTACAATTGGATCAGCGCGCGCACTGAATGCCGCTGCTCGAATGCGGAGACCGAGCCGATTAGCCGCGTCTGCCTCGCGCTAAGCAGCCGTTTGATTAATTGTCCGAAGCTGCAGGAAGGCGGAAGGAAAGCGTCGCGACGAATCCGCATTGTCGGAGGCGGATCTGCTTCTTCTCGCGTGTTTTCGAGAGGAGTCGACTTAGGAGTTAGATTAGCCGCGGAGAGGATCGTTGTTCGAGGAGAAAGAGTGAAATGAGTTTATCGCCGAGAGGGTTCAGCGACCGCCGGGAACGATATTGCGTTGACACGGAGCAGTAAAGACAGAAGGAGGAAATCCTGCGTCGTTTGAAAAAAACTTTTCTATGATATTAGTATTTATGTCCGCGCGTTACGTCAGACTCGAGAGCGCAGCAGGATATAGATAAGCTTTGCGGCTGATTAGTCTTGAAACTATAATATATAAATAGAATTACATCAATCGTAGCTATATAAAGTTCAATAAAAAAATTACAGTTCTCGATATCTATGCGACGTAGAAAACTATAAGTTTTTTACGCACGCAGTTTCTTTTTTTTTACGACAAAACGATAAATCTATTGAAAATTTAGTCGGATGACTTTAAAGAAAATTTATGCAGAAACTTGAAGCGCGGAGGAGAATCCAAGAGTAAACATCCCCCGGAACTTTCGGGGAAGCGAAGCGCGGAATTCGGGAGTCCTCGCGCTTCATCGCGCCTCTCTCCTTCCCCGAAGAGATTTATATCATTTTTGGTGGCGTTCCAGAACAACCCGTCCGTCCGTCCGTCCGTCCGTCCGCCGCCTCGGCAATTCGAAGTAATCCAGGAACAAACGTACTCGTCGCGCGCGCCAAGAATTATTATCTTTCCCGCCCCGTAGCTCTCCTTTTTCCCGATGTACTCGCCGGGGCCGGTAATTGGCGTTTATTTTAGCCGGCTGCCACTTAGCGGCGCTCCGCGGCCTTTGGAATTCTAAGAAGCCCGGCTGGCGCGGGGTAATTGAGAGATTCTGCCGGCATTCTGCAGCTTTTTCCTAGTGTCACTCGGCGACCTCGTTCGGCCTATTATAACGGTAACAATGATGAGAATCTATGAGGAGGATGAATCGACGTCGGGGACGAATGCACGGGGACTCGCGGGGATGATGACGCGAGGCTTTCCTTTTTTTCTGAGCGAATCGCCCCGCTTCGGGAGTAATAAGCTGGAAAATCGCGGCTGCGTTCTTTTTTTTATTTTTTACTGCTGCTCTCTGTTGCGGTAAAAGACGACGAGGAGTTTTGGAGTGCGGTTAGATTGTAATTAAAATAGATAAAGGTTAATGGTCTGTGAGAATTTGCTGGAATTTAATTGGTGCATGTCAATCGGCAATCCGCGTTAGAAGATAGGCTTGATTTTTATAGAAGAGTTGAAAGCTTTAATTGCCATGTTGCAAAAAAGGAGGTGAAAGAACTCGTTACTTAGACAGAGATTGCTTTAAATGTCAGCAACTGTAATTTTTGCACAAACATAATTTACACATTTTTTTTATTTTGAATAATTATTATAGAATAGCCGATATCAATAAACGTTGCTTATTCATACTACACGGAAAGCAGAGATCGTTAGAAGGTTTTCTATAGACTTTGCTTTCATTAATTAAATGAATCAATAAATTAATTCTTAAAAGATTGCATTTTTCTACATAATTCAAGTCAGTTCAAGGTTTTAAAAAATCATTTAACATGAACAAATTTTTCATCCGAAATCGAGCGAAGGATTTTTCGTGCTCCAGAACAATAAATCCTCATTGCTCCTTGACTGTATCCCCGAAAAAACCTCGCGATCGCCCAAAAAACTTTCGGCTATATAAACCCGGTCCGCTTTTCGCAATCACAGCTCGCGCATTCAAAGAGCGTCCTTCCACAATTCACGCGGCTCCTTGGCAAGCACCCCGCATTTCCGCGAGCTTCTTTCTTTCTCCCCGCGCGACTCATCCCCCAGCGCCGGGCAACCTTCCTTACGTGCGCCGACTGTAATCCATCCCAGCCCTCGAACAGCCCGTCGTTAACGGTCCGCGCCTCTCGTTTTTCCGCTCCGCGAAACTACAATGCTCGTCCAGCTTATAAAACAAGTCGGGTTATTAAATATTTCAGCGCTGCCTCTCGTACGCGGAAAAAGATGTATGCGGAAAGAGGCGCCATTACTCAGTCGCGCGCCTACACGTCGCGCGCGAACCCGAGCTTTTAATCATCACCCACGCGGATCTGGAGGCTGGACTCGGATTCGGGGGACGATCGGTGCCGTTCCCGGTTTCCGCGGGAGATCGAACCGAGATGAAACGGGAGAGATCTCCGGGTAAGGTGACGCGCCGCGCGCACTTCCGCTTCTTGTTCTGGCGGCGCTTTCTTTTCCACGCCGCCGGGAGGGCGTATTTCCTTTGGAGCTTTGTGCTGCTTTCTGCGGAGGCTCTCGACGGCCGTTATTTGCTTTGGGAGGTGAGTAAACGTGATACGCCCGTGGTTTTCTTTGTGATGTATATTTAAATTGAACAAGTGTTTATCGGTTTTACAAAAAATATTGTGATAATAAAAACTGGTTTGAAATATTATTGACCGCACTGATGTTATAAAATATTCATATTTCATTACCTAATAATCGAAGTCTCCTTTTTCTAAAAGCGTCTAGTTCGCGTATCAAGAAAAAACATTAATCTTTGTCCTGCGCGACATCAGCATTGAAATATTTATCAGGAGAGAGAAGTCGGTCTAAAGCGCCAACATTTATCATATCACCTGGCGATATGCAATCTCGCAGAGGAACTGAACTTTTCGAGCGAGAAATTACTTGGTCAGTTTGGGGACGCGACGACGGACAACAATGAACGGGACTTGGCTAACTTTGCTCATTTACCGACCATCCAGAATTACGACAGTGAGAAATCGAAGGCCGTCCAAGTTTCCATAATGATGTAAACGAGTTCGCCCCTGAAACTTCTGATTGATCGCGTTATAGAAGCATATAGATAATGGCGGGCGAGTTGTTTAGTTAGAAGCTGCTTCAGTCAGCGGCCGAAAGCTGAATAATTAATAGGTCGCGAATGCTCGGTTAGTCAAACATCCTTTTTTCCGGGGGGTATACTTTGTCGCGCTTGATATTTTAAAGTTTTTCGGACGAGTCAGCATAAAGAAGAGCGAGAGACACATTGCCCCTGGGAGTCCTTTCATCTCTCCTTCTCTTTTTTGGTCGATGGAACGTTTGAAAGGCAAGCTGCCAAGAAACGAGTGTAAAACTGCAAACGGGCAAAATAAAAAAGGCAGCACGCGGCAAAGGACCGCGGAAAAATGGGTCAGCGTGCTACTAAATTTTTCGGGATCTTTATCTTGTCAATTCACTGACTATTCTTTTGGTTTCGGAGTATGACCTCGTAATAAATCGACTGCATAAAGTGTGCGCCTCGAGTCAGCGTTATTATTTTTATCATCTGCTCTTGAAAATAGATTTTTTGAATTGCAGTCCTATATAACGTCAACTTTTTTTTACGAATATTTAATTGAACAGCTATAGAGAATTATTAAATACACAAATTCTACAGACATTAAATTATTTAAATTATAAAGAAACGGCCAAAGTAACTTTCACTTACACCAAATAAATTCTTAAATATATTGATCACAACTAAACGCTCCGCTCCTCAATCCAAACGCGACAGTTCCCCTATTAACCTCCAACCTAGAACACATTCAGCCGAAAAATTAGCCCAAAGCCGTAAGCGGCCGATCAATTTCCCAGTGACACGCGATACCGGGCCGCCTCCGCAGGTCTGTCTAACTGTACGACCAACTCGTCGCTCGAGGAGGTCGCCGCGGTGTTTATTTCGCGTCCGGGTGGGAAGGATATATCCCCTTTTGTCAAAAGAGCGCTCGCGCGCGCGCGTTATCCACACCGGAAGTCGCGCTACCTGCGCGCTCTCGCTTCCTGTTCCCCTTTCACCGAGCGTCGGCGCAACCTATTCCGCTCTTTTCTCTCCGCGCGGCTCGAGAGCCTCCTTGTGCACGGACTGGGAACAGCTGGCGAGGTGCTCTCAACCCTGAGGGCAGGCGGTGCGGGTAGCACAGTGCTGTACGGTGGTTGTGATCCGCACAGGTGGACACGGGAGAGGTAACCGAGCGAGGATGGAGTGGAATTTGCATTTATGGCCGACGACGGAACGGTTTGTCGATGGGAAGATAGAGGATGACTTGTGGGATTATAGAGCGTTGCTTGTTTATTGAGCGAAATTGTAAATTTAATGGAGATAGTTTATAAAATGAAAATTTATATGTCGGTACAATAAAATGAAAAATGAGAGAAACGTATGAGGATTCGTAGAATAAATTATTAAGAATAGGAAGCAATATTTTTTGGTTTCTACGAATGTAGAGCAATTTTTCTTGGCGCTTATAGCGTCCTTGAATTAAAAAATTATAAAAGAGATTTATGTTTACAACTCCACCTTCAACAGTTTCTAAAAAATATCGCCTCTGTTCCCACAGTTTCTCAGACAAAAGGGCACGCGATAAAGAGTGAAGAAGTGCTATCTGTAAGTAATGCAGCACCTGGCTGCATAAGATATAACAAAAAAGAGTCATTTACAATTCGAAAGGGGAACACTCGAAAGGAAATATCTCCAAAACATTCATTAAAATCTCTCAATCAAGCACAAAAAGCTCCTCGAAAGAAAACAATCCGAAGCAACACGTAAAACCTTTTATCGCGCCGGCAAATAAAAGGCGCCATCGCTGCATTACAGCGATTAAATCCGCTCGAGAGTCTTTTTTCCCCGCGGGTGAGCGACACGTTAACCGCCTCGCAACGTTTATTACTCTTTGAGGAACGACCTTCCTTATCGACACGCCGAATCTCAGCCGCTTGCAAGCGCAAAATAGGGTTTGGCCGCCACCTCGCGGCCGATCCGGAGATAAAACCCTCCTTCCCGCGCTTGAAAATTTCGAAGCCACGCGAACTTGCCGCGGCTCGGCAGGGGTATGTAATCAATGCCCGCTATGGGTCAGCGGGCGAAATGAGGTACGTTTAAGTTACGTGTGTACGTTTATGGATTTTCTTCGCGGAATGCTCTGCGTGCACGTGGCCTACTTTTTAATAATAAAGCGAGCGATTCTCTGCAAACTAGTTTTTTTTTTTTTTTTTCGTCAATGACACACAGCGCTGAGTTATTAGAGTTGGCCGCGCGATGTATTGGCGTAAAAATAGCTTTCATTGAATTGTGCTATTTTTAGGCTTTCTTTGAATAATTAAAGAAAGGAATCGTTGTAATTGGGAGTGATTGATGTTCTTTGTGAGCTCGTAAAAGACGTTAAAATAGTGTTCATTTCTTTTGTTCTTGTTAAAGAAACGTCTTTTATTATTTCTGCTATATTAGCAGTGATTGTTGCAGAAAAAATTTGTATTCCAATTAAAATTTAACAATAATAAAAATCAAATGAAGTTTCAAGTTTTTTGAAATTCTGCCATAACTGTTATGATCACAATCAATTAAAAAAATTAAATAAACTTTCATTTGCTGGGTTTATAAAAAAATATAATTACAAATATTTTTTCAATAATTATACATAATAATGCCTCGTAATTATACAAAAAAAAGCATCGAATAAAACAAGTCACCCGAAAAAAAGAAACATAATTTTACACTTCCTAACAGCGGTCAGCGGCGCGCAACAAAAACGTGCATCTGCTCGTAAAAGCGCCGGGGAAAAAAATAAACTCCCGTTAACAATAACACCCAGCGAGAGCCGGTCGCGTTTATCAATTCACCCCCACGCCGAGTTTAACCGCCACGCGTCCGGAATCGATCATCGAGCAGGCCTCTGCCCGACAGTTCCGTTTCCCCGATAATTTTCAATGCGGCCGCGGCAGGAGGAAATCTCTCCACCTCTCCTCCCGACTCCTCCTTTTTTTTCGCGCACATTCAAGGCACGCGCGCGAAAGATTCGCCGCGGCCGGCCGGAAATCCAAGAGCAAGTCCGTAAAACTGGCCGCACGCGCCCGATTCGAGCCGTTAAAGGCAAGCGAGCAGCAGCAGCGCTTCCATGCGCCGCTTGGTCGTTAAATCGGTTCTTGGATAAAAGTTACGCTGAAAGCGGCGGCGGCGGATTTTTTCTACGCTGGTTAGGTTTAACGTCGAAAGTTTCATTGTGTTTTGTACGGTTTTTATGAGTGCCGCGGGATTTTTTTTTGCGCGTCTCGAGGAAGAAAATTGTAGAATTAAGATATGCGTTTACTGTTGCTCAATCGCGTTTTTCCTATTGAACAATGTTCAGTTTTATAATAAGAAAACGCGGATTATTACATACAAAACAAAGATCAAACAGAAATCTGTAATATTTTAAGTCACTTTTACTTGTAAAACTTTTAAATAGTCAAAATTCTATTTTAAAACTAAGAACTTTGTGGTGTACACAAAACGTTATGCGCCAATTACTGCAGAAAAACTAAGGATACCTCTGGATGTTCATTAGCGGTGAAGCTGTTGGACTAATAATAGTAATAATAAACGTGGAAAGAGGTAATGATATATTACATAAACGTGGATTCTATAATTTAAAAACACGTATATGTACTCTTTTATAATGACCACTTATTTAAGACCCGCCGACTTAATTTTCTAAGTAATTCAATTGCACAATCAGCAGCTAAACCCGACAAATTCAAGAAAGTCCAAATTCTTTCGCCAATCCTGGCCATAACTGCATTTCACCATTACACAAGCCCGCAGCCACTCCGCAAGAACCGTAGAAAGCAATTTCTTCCATCGGCGAGCGCGACTAGCGTGTAATCCAATAAAAGCCTCGTAAAAGCCGCGAACACAATGCATATTCATCGATCGGCGCTTATTAAATCCGCGGGATAACGCGCCGCAGGAACATATATCCTGCGCATGCACGCACTGACGCAACCGTATCTCGCGGCGCGGCGAATCTTTGCGTCACTTGCGCGCGCGCGCGCGCGCCTTTAAAAGGCCTATGCAAGGTGCATTCACCGCGATCAGCCGTCACGCAGATATAACTGTGCGATTGCCGGCGCGGAGCTCCGCTACAAAGTGGTTTGTAACTGTCGACGAGGAGCGGTCAAGCTGTAAGGCTGGATCGATGCGCCGGGGAGATTCGTTCGACGGCCTGCGGACGCGATTCGATTGTTTCGCGATTTTTTGGAGCTGTTGTTTTCGTTTTGGGCTCTTTGGTATGCGCGCGCGCGTTTTTGCGATGGATATAATGCCGCCGCCGGATGTGATTGATGGCTCGGAGGTCGTTTGGGCGGGTATAGTATGGGAATTTTTTGGTGGACTGTTGATGATGGTGGCTGCTTTGTTTAGCTTGCGATGCGTGCTTGACAAGGGTAGGAAAAAGTGTCTTGGAGAAGCCTCGCGCGTTTAATCCTAACAGTTAACGAGTGTTTCGCAGATACTTCGTCGCTACCAGTTTTTGCATGCATGGGGTCTTCGCTAATACTATTTGTCGTCGAGACGGCGCAAAGAAAACTATAAAGTTTACTTTTTAACTTGGTTAAAATAAATAACATAATTTTCAATGAATCACATTGATTTGAAGAAACTTAAATTATTTTTGTGAAACCAGAGAAAAGCTTTGTACTTTACAGTTCTAGTAAATAATTAAGATCAAAAACCATTACGTAAATGAAACAACTCTATCCGCAGTCGAGAGACCGAATCAATCACCAAAAAACCCACATAAGTCATAATACCTAATCGTCAATCCTCTCTTAGCCGTCAGCCAAAGCGAGCAAAAATCCGGCGATGATCCATCCCGGCATCCGGAAACGGTCGACTCACCCGCCAATTGGGCCAATAAAAAAGGCTAGCAGTCGCTAAACGGCTTTCCGGAAGCGGCCAACGAGCTG
Source organism: Ormyrus labotus (assembly GCA_035582975.1). Lineage (NCBI taxonomy): Eukaryota > Metazoa > Arthropoda > Insecta > Hymenoptera > Ormyridae > Ormyrus > Ormyrus labotus. The sequence continues at coordinate 28,071,952 of JAWWEO010000009.1, read as the reverse complement.
CGCGGATGAGTCCGCGTAAATCCCGGCGCGGACGGTCATATTGTCGGGGACAACAATGGCCACGGAGGACGAGCACTTCCGCGCGGCGATTTTCCGTCGGAAGTTGGGTAAGGACGCGCGGCGACGCGTCAGTTTTTTCCTTTTTTTTTCACTATTTTTCGCTTCCGCGTCGGGGTTTTTTTCTGCATTGTACGCGGGGGAATAATTAAGGTAATAACGCGAGCGCGCAACAATGAGCATTCGGCCGGGAGCTTTGACGGAATTTTATAAGCCGAGATCACAATGCCGGATTCGCGGAATGCGCTTCGCGCTCCGCTTGCCGGGTTGGTATACGGGTGCGAGCGCGAGAGGCGAAAAAACTTGCCGGCGTAATGCCGGGAATATTACGATTTTGGGGAAGTGCGCGATGAAAGAGTGGATTTTCGCTGGAAACGGCGGGATGTGCGAGTTTTTATGTATATTAAAGCTGCAGGAAATGTTTTATTTTTATTTTTTAAACAAATTGAGAATATCGAGAAAATTTCTCCGAATTTTGCATGAAAGGTTTTTTTAAAAAGTTTTCATTTACATGATGTAAAATAAAGTCCTTTTATTAAATGTTATTTATGCTGTATACTAGAAGTTCGATAAGCGTGCAACGGTGGTAATGAATAAAGCGCCTCGTAAAAATAGATCTCGTGTCATACTTCGTAAATAATTCATATCAAGTTTTACCCCACTCGATTTTTCACAGGACATAAATTATAGTATACGGGTACCATTTTCCGTGTTACAGCACTTATCTGCAAAAAGCACGGCACGGCACTTCCGCTAAAAAGCAAAACTTAAAAGCCATCAAAATCCGCATTTTCATTTTTCCCAATTCACTCCCATCCCGCACGAAAATGCGAAATCTACAATTCCATTCCGGAAAGCCTATCGGTCCAATTCCGCTAAATACCTCCGAAAAACTTGATTGCCGGAAACCAATCAACCCCCCCGACCTACGCGAAAACAAAGCGGAATCGCGCGACCAGCCATATCGCATAAATCAAAGATACACAACATACCGATTCCGGCGCGGCTCCGGTTTAATTATTTCGAGAAAAGTGCCGATTCCGCGCGTAATTTCACGCGTCGGAGAGCGCAATTTCGACCGCGGGGGGAGGGACTAAGTGGATCACGCGCCGCGATGGCGATGGATAATGTCGTTAAAGACCGCTGCCATCGCTTAGAACGGCACTCGGAGATTGCGGGCCTTTTAGCGAGCGATCAGCTGATTCTCGGAAGAGCTGGACGCCGGAGCCGTTGTGCCTTTTTTAGAGCTGCGGATTTACGAGTCGCGCTTTTGTTGGCGTTTTTATTTGCAGTTTCAGGGCTGCCGGGATTTCGAGCGAGACGTTAAATAATAGCGGCGCTGGTCGGAGCGAGGACTGTTTTGATTTAGTCGAGGCGGCCGTGACGCGTACTTTTTTGTTGACGTTGAGAAAAAAAGAGTGGCAAATTTTTAAATTTATTGTGAAAAAAGAAAATTTATTTTAATTAAAATGATTTTGAAATGCTATGCAAATCTGCTTTGTTTACTGTTAAAATTGGTAACACGAAAAACTTTTCAATTTACGAAATGGTCAAAGCAAAATTTTCCTTAAAATTCATAAATTCTCATCTAAATACAAACTGTAAGAAGTTTTAAAAATGCATAAAATTCTCGGTAGATTTACGTTAAAATAAGAAAAGTTTGTAATTTAATTCAAAAGAATGTAGCCTTCTTTGTTGGAACTTTTTCTTTTATTACTCCACGGCTAAAGAGACGACTATCCTACAGAAACATTTTCTAATTTATCATTTTTCTCTACAACTCGTTCAAATCACAATTAATTAACCTCGGCAATTACATCTTCCGAATAAAACCACCAAGAATTCTAAAACCCTCTCGCGACATCCGTCCCTCTCTAACCGCGCCGGCAATCCTCCGTCTCGCTCCAGCCACAACCCCGAAAGCAGCTCCGCGGCTCCAGCGTCGAGAATGCAACTGGCAGCTCACCCCCGCAATTAGGCAAAGAAAACGTGTAATACTTACGTGCGCGCGACGCTGTCGAGTCTGTCGTGTCGGGGGGGCTGCTCTAGCGCTCTTGAATCCGGCGGCTCTCTCTCTCCTGGCACCGGCTCCCGAAACTGACGCGCCCGAGAGAGATCCGCGTGCACGTGGCCTCTCAAACCTGAATGAAGCGCCGGAGTGGAGCGAGAGAGAGAGAGAGAGAGAGTCACTCGTGTGCGTCCGGCGCGAGAGCGAGCGTTTAATTTTAGTGCCTCGCCGCGCCGCAACGCGCGGACGCTTACCGCGCGCTCTGCCTTTGCCGTTTGCGCCACGAGTCGCTGTTGAGACTGCTCGAGATGACCTGATGCGGGACAGAGAGCTTTGCTTAGTGTCGAGGGGTACAAGGGATGAATTGGAGCCGCTGGTTACGTTGAGTTGTGCGAATTTTTCTTCGAACGCGCGGCAGGTGTACCGGTACGGTTTGTGTTATGCTAGTAAAAAGATCATCGTAAAGTACACTAGCGATACCACGATAATGCTGGTTTTCAATTTGTTAAAGTAACTCAACTGTTCCTCATTTTGAAATTGTCGGATATTAACGCAAATTACATCTTTGATTAGGATAACGACACAAATTACACGGTACATCTTCTTCATGCTCGAGCTGCATAATTCTATACGTTTTATGTAGATCATAAAGCTACACAACTAAAATGCTTAATCTCGTTTCGAAACATCCTCCGCGCGAAGAATTTCGTTACATTCAGCAGTCGGCGTGCAGGAGTCGCACTCTGCGACCGGCTTTCGTTGATTTCCCTTGAATGCATTTATTGTTAAAAAACGTTCCCATGCCCGCAATCCCCTTCTCTCTCTCGCGGCATTTCTCCCCGCGCGCGACTTCCCGTTCCTTCGCCTTCTTTCGTAAGATCGCGCGAAGAAACGCGCTTTCCTAATCGGATCCCGGACGCCGTCCGCGAATACGCGCGGCTAACGTATATACGAAACGCGCGCGAGAAGCGTCGTTAGAAACTGGGGCGATTCCAAATTTTGAGTGCTCGGCTTTTTAGAATAATGAGCATTGTGCGTTGTGTAATCGAATAGTTTGCATTCTTCAGGCGAGTATGGAGATCGTGACGTGCGCTTTATTTGTAGGCGTTATCTAATGTTAATTATTAGAAACTTTCATAAAATTTGATTTTCAATCAATTTTGAATTGCATTTAAGATGCAATAAAAAATATTTTAGCAAGTCAAATTAGAGCAATATCGCTTAACATTTTAGTTTCCAACATAAAAAATTCGACTGTAAATCAAGTCGTCAAATAAAAAACGAATATACAAAATAGCAAAAAGCAGCCGTCTCATTCGTAAACTTCGAAAGCGATCCCCACCCGAAAAATCTGCATCCCATCTCAAGAATCGAATTCAAGCCATCCCAAGAATCCAGCGAACGAACCCAAAACCGAGCATCCACCGCTCAAACAAAAGATCAGCCCGCGGTGAAAACCTCCCCCACCAGACCCTTTCTCAGCGCGCCGCCTCTGCACGCTCGGCCGATTCGCACCTGCCCTCGTCACGTGCCGTAGGGACACCGCAGCCTACACGTAAGCGGGAGAGAGAGAGAAAGCGGCGCCGGCAGCGCCGAAATCCTGATGGATCGCGCGTCCGGCGGCGTTTCGTGCCGCGCGAGAACAGGTGTGCGGGGCAGCGGCGACCGCGGGCCGATAGCCTTTTATCTAGGCCGTGGCGTGGCGATAAGTGCCGCCGCCCGTTCGTTCGTTCGCCCCGATGGGATGTGCGCGCGGTTTCTCGAACGGACCCCCGTGTTTCGGGGAAGGAGAGTTTGTGGGACGTCGACTTTTATACGATTCTTCGTTTTCCGAGCTCGTTTGGTTTTGGCTTTGTTGCGTTTTGATATAAGTAGTACTCGGCGGTGGAAATAATAATTCAAGTTTTACGATTAGTTGTTTATATTTTTTTCGGAAAGTGAAACTTTTAAGTTCGCGCCGAGAAGAAGTGTAATTGGCGTACTTAACAGTAAGATTGATTGTTATCTGCGTTTATGGATTAACTGCCGGCGTTTCAGCAATAAATAATAGAAATTAGAATAAGTCTCGTAGAAAGTTTACGGCACCTTTTCACGGAGAATGTAAAGTTTATAATTAGTTAATGAATGAAAATTCTCACAAATTAAAGAAGGTGAGTTAGCGTAACAAACACAATTATGCTTTATTTTTCCCCCGAGCCATATTTACCCTGAAAGAGAGCGCTTTGTACATTTATTAAAAAATTCCGAATTTTTGCTCCAAATACACATTAGCCGAGCGCATCATTAAAACGCGAAATTTTTTAATAAACTCCGAATTATCTTTAATAAACTCAACAGCGCGCGATAAAAATTAATTAAACAAAAAAAAATAAAGCGCGCTTCGTACACTCTATCGGAAGCTCCTGATTAAACCCATAAATTACGTCGCCACATCGACTTTCGGTTAAAAGCTGCCGGCAAAAGTTTTTCCGGCAATTATTACCCAGGCGGGAGAAATATTCCGCGCAGCCCAAGAGATACCAACGAATTTCTCCGTGGCGCGCGCGTCCTTTACCACGCAAAAAGCACACGCGCAGCTCGCGCGTGCATATACAACGCCTCGCGAAATAAATTCAGCGCGCGAGAGAGAGGAAAAAGTCGTCGTCGTTTTCTCTCCGCTGCCGCTGCAGCACAGAGCGCGCTGGCAAAATAAAAGCGAAGGAGAAAGAATATACACGTACGTACGTCGGTACGTGTTGTATAGTTTCGGCGGCGCGCAATCGATGTTTCGCGCCTGCGAGCGGTAAATTATATGAAAGGGAGAGGCTGCAAACGATCGTTCGGCTTTCGATTTATTGCCTGCGAAGCTGCCGCGGGACGCGTCGAACAGCGCCGATTGTGCGAGCGAGAGGGTTTCTTTTTTTTTTTGCCGGGAGACAAGCCCAGCTTTCACCGAATTATTTTACGACTAGATAATTAACGCTTAAACGGAGTGCTGCTCTTGCTGTTGATTCGATTTATGAACTTGTATTGAATTGATTAATTTATTGGGCTGGGAGTATTAAAGGTTAGGTAATGGCTTGTGATTGCTGTTAAAGATTCTATAAATATAGTGTGATGCAAAGATCAGTATTTCGTTAACTTACTTTTTTTAATTTATTTTAAGCATTGAACAAATTTCATACCCTTTTGTGTGAAAACAATTTTCATTTAAAAGTCAAACAAAACATTTACTTTTTAATTTTATTATATTACTTTAACAGTAACATTTAACATTTCATTTAATTTCGTAAAAAGAAATTTAAAAAACCAAATCAATTTATAAAATTCTCAATTTTTAAGTAAAAAACAATAACAACAAACAATTTTCTCCACATCTAACCTTCGTCAACCCACCAAAGTGCAAAGCTCCGTATAATTAAAGCGCAAAATCAGGCCCGATAAAGCAGCGTATTAGCGGCAAAATGCAAACTCCGATTTCAACAAAACTTAATCTAAGTTTCAACTTACGGCATTATCGCGCGGCGGGTATATACGGAACCCGCGGCCAAGATTTGCCTCGGCCGAGAGATAAAACCGCAGAAGAGGGATTCGAAAAATATTCGAGATAAAGGCTCGCGCCGAGCCTCGAACGACTCATTTTTTCGCTTCCGAGAAACGAGCGCGGCGATCGGACTTGGACAAGCGGATCCTCTCAGTCATCGGGTGTTTTCATTTCGCGGGGAATAAGTTAACGGGACGAGAGTTACGACGAGGAGCGAAAATTTGCCGATCGGTTGGAATTTTTTGAACGACGACCGCGGGCAGATAAAGTTTAGTTTAACGTATTTTTTACGTGGAGTTTAAGCGTCTATTTTTAAGAGTGGAAATGAGATTTACTGGCGAGACTGAAATATTGTTTGTTTACGAGAGTTCATAAATTAATGATTTTCTAGTAAAGCTTCTTTATACACAATATAACCTTGAAGGATTTTACTCGCTACTTTACTATAGCACTTTACTTGCCGCAGTTAGATAAAATTCTATTTTTGAAAGAACGGTGTGGATTAAATTAATTTAGAAACAAAAAGCAAAACGTTTTCGTTTGAAAACACGATTTAAAAACCGGTGGAAGTGACGGAATAAAAATAAAAACATGTCACATCGTTAATCTACTTTTCATTTCCCAAAGCTGACTCGTTTTATATTAATTCAAAAGTTTTAAAAACTTTATCACAGAGGGAGCTTGTTAAATTTGAATGGTAAACAGAAATATTGATGTTTCACAAATTGCATATAGTCGTAGTGCTTTTGCTTCGAAGGTAAGATAACTAAAAAGCAATGTTTGTCGCGTTTAACGAGAAACGTTTTTAAATGCTACACAGAAATTTTCGCTTTATCTTCCTTTTTTTTATTGAGCTGTGTAATTTAGCTTTGTCCGTTTACGCAATTTCCATCAATCAAAGCTTTCATAATTGCTGTTATCGGATCGTGTAATCTTAGGTAACCGCGGTGTTCGTCGTTTTCTTTTTTATTAAAACACTTCGGAACTGCATTCAAGAGCCCTGGAATTACAAGCTTTTATTCTCTTTTCCAAACTGCTTTTAAAGGCACAGAAACAAAATAAACCGCTCTTTATCTCACTTCCTTTGTCATCCAAAGCTTTTAAATCTTATCACCTCCCGTATTTACTCGCAAGAAAGTCATTCTCCCTGTACTAAGCCAACGGCACCCTTTCCTATTATCCTCGCGTATAATTCATTTCTCCAAGTTCGAACGCATATTAATTCGTACCGGCAAAAGTTCGCCATCAAGTTCGCAACTCACACGCACAGCCTGTCTTCCCGACTCCGCGTTCTAATCCAGGCGAAACCGCACGTGTCTCTGGCGGCATACTCGCGTCGAAAGTCAAACGCCGACTGCTCCTCGAAAAAGTTGGCGGGCCCGCATAATTGCCTTTCGCGAAATCACGCGAATTATATTTGTTTGGCCGCTGCGGCTCCCTTTATTTAATAATGCGATTGCCCGCCGCGCTGGCAGGTATATTCTTCGCGAGTCTTCGGACGGCTCGCGATTAAAACTTGCCGCTCGGTTCGAAAGTTTTGATTGAATTAAAAAATTCAGCCGTATTATGCGCGAATGATAAAGAGGAAAGTTGAGTTAATCTTACGGGTGTATAAGGCACTTTTATTAAACTTTCAGTGCATTCGCATTCCGCTCAACGTAACCATTGCTCCGTAACGAAAATAATTTATCCGAGCGAGAGCCCGCATAAGTTACTCTCGGATTCGAATTCAAATCGTTCGTCATATCTACCCTCCGAAGCACCTGCAGCTCCTCCGCACGAATCGCAACACAAAAGAAAAATATAACCAGCACAAACACCAGAATATCACCAGAACCACTGTCACCAAGTACTATCCCTCACCGTTCGAACGAGCGAGCGATCTCGCGAGGAAGAGACAAAAGTCGGCGGCCGCAGCGCGGGAACGTCGGCGCCGCACTGTCCCGGCAGCCGACTTGCCGAGCCGCTCTTTCGCCGCCCGCGAGCTTCGGCCGCGAGCCGCCGGGGCGCCGCCGTCGCCGCGCTTTGAGTAGGGCGACGATCGAGAGAGAGACTCGTGGGCGGCGAGTATTAAAATTGGGCCGATCGCGAGTGCCGGGGTGGCTGACCTGATTTAGAAGAGACGCTCGCGGGATTTGCGCGATGGTTTTTTCTTTCTTTTTTTTTTCAAGGCTTTTTTTAGTGGTCGGAACGAGAGTTGTAGAGCAGGATTTGCGTTCGCGGTGGAAATTTTTATCTTTATCGGTAAAAAGAATATATTTTGTCATTTGTGTAAAAGTTAAATTTACCTCGCGCGGAGATAGATTAGGAAATGTGTGTTTGATTAAAGTGCTAATAGGATGATAAAAGTGGTGGTGGACTATCGGAACGTAATTACGGTACGTAATGACGAGAATTGTATAATTAATCGGCGTTTATGTAAATCGATATCGAGATATTCATAATACTTTCGTGGCGAGAAGAATTTCAAGATGAAAATAAATAACTGCCTATATGCTTTTTCTATTGGTTCGTAAATTCATGATTTTTTTTATTAATTATAATTATGTGTAAATATACTCGCAAAGAACAACTACATTTTTCTTTCGTGAATACCTTCAATTACTATTATAGTTACGAAGTAGTATGTGAAACTTTAGCCTTAGAAACAATAACTTGTCGACTCGGGTTATCGATTAAACGTTAGTACTTCTAATCTAAAATTCACATATAATTATCATCATCATATACTTATATTACTTCGCTAACAATATTTGTAATTTAAGCTTCTACGTCACCGCAACTAAAGTTCACTCTTAAATTCGAATCCCTCAAAAATCGAAACTGCAACGATACAAAAAAAAACTAAAAACTTTCTCTCCGGCTAAAACGATTATCGCGAGTTTTCAGCTTTTTAACGCATTTGCGCAACGGCTCCATTGAAAAATAAAAGGCACCCGAGACAATGCCCATCCCCGAGAGAGCGAGAGCCATAAAAAATTTTGATTTTGAAATGTTTGCACGCCAGGCCTTTTGTCTAGCGTTTTTTTTTTTTTATGAGCTGCGACGACGCCCGCCGTCAAGATTTTTCATTGAGAAAGTCCGGCCTGTCGCTCTCTGTCTCGCGTGCCTTTCCTGCAGTTTCCTTTACGCAATTCCGACTGGATTCCCTGGAAGTAGTCTGAGGCGTGCATACTTTATGCGTAAATAATAATAGTCATTTTGCGGAATCGTTTATGTATTACGTTTATTATTTTATTTAGTTTCGACTGCATTCCTCTTCGATCGTTTAAAAATATGTACTGGTAAATTATACGTCGTAAGAAGAAACAAGAACTTTGTGGTAATCTTCAAATGAAAGTCGATATAGAAATAAATTCATGAAAAGTATCTTCTAGAATTAAATTACATTCAAACAAAAAGCACGGAGCTTCATAAAATTATTAAGATACTCTCTCCTCTAAATGTTAATGAAACGCACCGACTTATAAATCCAGCGCAAGCAGTTACTTCCTCCACCTCACTAAATTTCCCAACCCGACCCAGAGGAAGAAAGAAAAAAAGAGAAAGAACACAATGCAAGCACTAAACCACTTGTTATACAACAGGATGAAGCCATAAACCTGCATCCCGAATCCCGAGAGCGAGAGCCACGCTTCCGAAATAAAATATTCAGACGATAAGACCTCTCCTTCGGCTCTCGGCGCCAAGATGAAACGGCGCGCCGCCCGGCGTGGGAGTACAGCGCCGGTAACGAGCAGCCCCCTCGCAGCTCGGGGCTTTTCCCCGGGCCGCGCGGGGGTGGCTTACTCACGCCGCCGGTAATGTGGGAAAACTGCGCTGGAAAGCGCGGCGAAAGGACTCCGCGCGCCGGCCGCGTAAATCAAGCGGCGAGGACTTTTGTGTGTTCGAGGTGTAATGGCTCGCTTCCCGTGGATTCGGCAGCGATGTGATGAGAGTTTTAATCGTTGTTTGCTGGTTAACGGTGGGCTACGGCGCTTCTTTGTTCCGGGAGCGAAGGTCTCGTTGCGTTTTATTTGGCCAGCTTTGGATTACACGTTTGTTTAAAGCTGTAATGCCTCTTTTTGTTACGGGAAACCGTAATAAATTCTGGATGGAAAATAAAATGTTGCATTTTATGATTCACGCGTACAATATAAAATCGCACGGAGAAAAAGTCTCAGTAAAAATTACTGTACTGTTTAGAAAAGCGAGCACAGACTGCCAAAACCCAAAAAATTACCATACGTTTTAGTAAATTTTAATGAAATTTTAGTAAAAATTCATGTAATTTCATTAAATTTTCCTGAAATTTTAGTAAAATTTACTAAAAAGTTTGGTAATTTTTTGGGTTTTGGCAGTCTGTGCTTACATTGCCAGAAAGTTTAGTAATTTTTATTGAAATATTTGTAATTTTTACTGACATATTTCTCTCCGCGCGGGAATAAAGTAAGAAATATTTGTCGTGCAGTAAACGCTTTGCATTTCATGATTACATTAATTGAAAAGCTTGTTTTCTATTCAACGTCGTTAGACATTTCGCAAAAACAACAACAACATCAAGCTACAATTCATTCCCCTCAAAGAATTTCATCAACATTTCAAAAGCCGTCCCGCAATCCAATTACCCCATCAGAAAAGTATCCCAGTGTGGGGCGAATAACGAAAAAAGGCTATTAAATATAAAGAGCAGCATCTCGTTCGCCCTTCAGTCGGGAGAAAATAAAGCGCTCTTCCCTTTCATTCCTAAGTAATTGCGACATTCCGCGAAAGCCTAAATCTCTCCGACTCGGTTGAGCCGTCAAAGCAGGTAGTAGCGGCATGCCGGAAGAAATTAAACCGGCGGCTCTCGCGCACAATTACCAATTTTTCCCTCCGACAGAATCCCCGCCAGGAGGCGCGCTAAAATCGTCAGGCCCAATCTCGCTAATGCCGAGCCGTTTTTCCGCTCCGCGCAGGCACCCAAAGTATTCTCGCTTCGGGCGGTTTCGCTTTCTGCAGATTTTCCGAGCATTGTGCGGACGCTGGAAAGGATGATGTTTATCTGTTGACACTTTAAACCGGGTTTGTTTGCGCGAACACAGGGAAGAGAAAAGACATTATTATTTCTTGTAATTTGCAGTTTGCTTTGTTTTCTTGATAAGTTTTGAGAAATTTGAGAGTTTTACAGAAAATAGTTCAAGGCAAAAGCTCGTATTTGTTGGTGAGATCATCCCGTATATGTGGCTGATTGAATTGGATTATTGAATTTTCCGCCTCCCTATGTTTGAATGGCGGAAATCATTTTACAGATCATCCGTTGAGTAAACCTTAATGTTCGCTACCCTCGTTTCTCTATCTAAAGCAGGTTTCTTAATTTATTAAGAACTCTGAATTTATTCAGATTTTTTGTTACAAAAAAGACAGACTTTTTGTTTCCCCGATAAATAAAAGAAACTTTACTCCTATATTACTCTCCAGATCTCCGCAAGAATAACGTAATCTAAAAAACACTCGCGAATCCAATGCTTCTCTCCTCCCAAATACGGAGCTCCGACAAAAGCAGCGCGATCCTTGTTTTCATCGAAAGCAGCACGTCTTCCTTAAAACTTTGTTCGCCAGCCGTAAATCAAGCTCTAAACCAGCTCCGCTCCGGCACCGAGTAGTTCACTCCGCCTCTCCAGCAAATCCCAATCATTGTCCCATCATCCCCGAGAGCTCTTTCTTTCTGCTTTCCCTGTGCACTTCGGAGCAGACGCGCCACGTGAGCGAGAGAGAGAGTCAGTGCACCGGCCTGTACATATTACTCTCCACGGGCGGCCGCTATTTTTAGGCCACAAGAGCAGCAGCAGCAGTCGGTGTATCATCTTGCGGCTGCCGCTTCTTCCTCGAGGGTCCGCGTGTGTGCGTTCTCGAGCGGCGATACGGCGATCGCGGGCGGAATTAGACTGCGCGATGCAAGCCGCGAGATGACGGGCTCCGGGGGTCGATATACCGAAAGCTCCGCGCGGATGAAAGAATTTGGCGCGAGGTTGAGTAATCGAGGCGCTCGGGATGAGAGTTTGCGATGTGCGGGGGGAAACGTGAAGTGGCGCTGATTGAAATATGCCGAGAAGTGGGTCAGATTTTTCGGCTTTCTTCTAATAAACACGCGGGGGAAGAGATCGCGACTTAAGTTTGAGATTAATGAATGCGTTAGAGTGAAATGTGGAATGTTTTGCTTATTTAGACAGTTTTGGCTTGCTTTTAACAGATAGTAAAATAAAATTTCAATAAAAATTTCATTATTATAGTCGTCGAATAATTAGTATTTATTTTATTAAGTAGCTTTTCACGAAGCAATAACACAATCGTTTATGTACATTGATATCTGATTTGATTCATAACTAACGCTTTTTTTCCAATAATATTTATACTTTTTAAATTAATGCAAAAATTCACGGAGCAAAATTTTCTAGTAAAAATTACAATAGTACATTTTAATTTGATTACAAACTGTAAAAATACTTAAAAATTACCATGTCCACAGTAAATTTTACAAGTTTAAATATGAAAATTTACCATTGACCTCGTAAAATTTACTAGAAATTATGGTAATTTTTTTATGATTTTTACAGTCTGTGATCAAATTAAAATGTACTATTGTAATTTTTTCTAGAAAATTTTTCTCCGTGTTAAATTACACCGAAAATAAAAATTAATCCCTCGCGCTCCCGGACTCTTGACGTTCTAACTCAAAGTTTCAGGCCTAAATAAAACGACGCAACGCCCAAAAGCCCGCAAGCCAAGCACTAATAAAACTCAGCGCGCGCCGCGGGAAGTAAAAAGCTCCTTTCATCGGCGCGGCGGCGGCGGTCGTCGCGTAAAATCCTCGAGCGTGCCTCGGATGCACCTCTTGATCGATAACACGTTCAAACTAGCCTCTCCCCGGTAGTCGCGGCGGGCAGGCACGAGGAGCCGAGTGCATAAAGCCCGATTACGAGGCTCGCCGTTTACGACGCTTTGCGTTATATAGAGCGGATTTTACACGGAGCTGGCTCTCTCTCGACCGGCGCGGCTAAGATTTATTTATGGGGGAGTGGGGGGTGGGGGGGGAGGGCATTTTTATATTTAAAGCCTTTTTCCCGGAGGCCGAGGCGCGATGCGCGTCAGCGAGGGCGGAAGGGACAAAGGCGAAAGTATATTCGGGCTTTTATCGAATGTGGAACATGTGTTCGCCGGCGCGGAAACAGAATTTACGAAGTCGATGAACTGCGCGTGGGAAATTCGGTCAGCGCGCACTTTGCTTTGCTCGAGAGCTCCGCTATATTTAGGCTGGAAGACGGATAATTAAATTCTGAAGCTCGCCGCTGAAAAATTAGGATAAATTTTAGGGGCGGAAATGTGTTAAAGGCTTTGGTGGTTAGAGTCGTTGCTGGGGGTTTAATCGTTTGTGATCAAAGAAATTAATCATTTTCGATCTTTATGAAATATTATTCAATAAAGTAATTTATAAATTGTGTAAAATACATTTTAACGAACAAAAATGGATACTTGTAAGATAAATAGTTCCCTAAGAATTTTTTAATTAATATAAATTGCAACCAATAACTAAACTTCACAATACACAAGATTGAAAAATCCACGTCTTCACTTAATCAGATAAGTTTTAAATTAATCCAAACCCAATCATAAAATTGATTCACAAACCCCAACAAATCTGCCGAGCTTACCCGCCTCGCCTCCTCAAGATGCCGGCAGCCTCCAGCTTTCCCTCCAAATAACTACGAAAAAAAGGCAAGCCGCGCGGCCCGGGAGAAAATCGAGTAACCGCGGGCTCGCGCGAAGTACCTGCAAATGTTGACAGAATCGCGGGGCGGAGGGCGCCGCCTAATGCAATCGCGCAAATGGAAATGCATTTACTCGCTTCGCGGAAAAGCTGCTCTATTTATTTTGCCCCCTTTTTTTTCGCTCTCGATCGGCGCGCGGGAAAAATTCCGCAGTCGATACGGCGTCGCGCGCGGCGTCTCTTTCGTTCGTTTTTTGCGCACAGGAGCTCCCCGAGAGTCGCGGCGTAATCAAATATCGACGCCCGGCTAGTAAGGCCGTCGAGAGTTCTCGGAAAAAAATGGGTCAGCGATGCCGGTTTCTGCTGTGGTATTAATTAAAAAATACTTTGCGCGGGATTTGGGAAATTTGGTCGCGGTTGCATTTTATCAGCTTCCGAGCTCCGGCAGTTTTTTTCTTGAGCCTCGTTCGCTTGCCGCGTTACTTGCGTATTGAATATTTTAAATTGCAAGTGCTTGCGTTTATGTACAGCGCGGAGTAGTTTTTTTTTTCGTTAAGTAGATTAAAAAAGGAGGCTAAAGGGAATTTTTAAATTAAATTTTTTTTAAAAAGCATATATTAAAAGTAATTTCTATTTTAATTAAAAAAATGAGAATTATTGTTTTATGAAAAATTTCACCAAGGCAACCAATCCATTGCGATAATTGAGCCGTTCATAGACTCCGTTTCGGTGTACCATCATTTTTTCACAACTCAATTTCTCTCGAACGAATCCTTCATAACGAGAAACCAGCAGATGAATAATCGATGAGCCGGGAAAATCAGCCAGGGGAAGCTTCGCAAATAACAAGAGCGCCTCGGTGCTTTTATGACGAGGAGGAATGTCTGCGTACGTGCGGGAAACTAAGTCTCCCTAGGCTTTTATGCAGCCCAACGTCTTTACTCTCCGCGACTCTTTGATCTTCGGCATTTTAAGAGGGCCGCGAGTCTCTATACCCCCCGCTGCGCGCGCGAGCGCCTCGCTGCATTTCGCAAATGCGCGACGTCGCGCGCGCCGCGCGCCCGGCATTCTCATAACTTCGGGCATTGTTTTTTTTTATACCTTTTGCTTTCGTGCGATAATGCACTGTGGTAATTACGGAGTTCGGCTGTCGCGCGCGAATGCACGGATGTACTTTCAAAGAGAACTGCTGTTGTTTAAAATTTGAGCACTGGTGGTAATCTGCTGTTGGTTCTCAAAAATATGCGTAGTTGAGTCTGATTTTGATATTTAAAAGTATTACTTACCGTGGGTACCTTGGAATTGAGCTGGATTCATTGGCAGAAAAAAAATCAAACTTACCTGTAACAAAACAGAGGTATTTTGTTTTATAAAATGGTAATTACATTTTTGATAATCAAAATTTTTGTTAAATAATTTTTATTAATGAAATGGTGGGTGTGAAATGATCTTGTGACATTAATGCGATAATTTTCTGTACAATCTACATATTATATTCTGATAAAAAATCATCCACTGTAAAAGCAAAACTTTCATCCAGCTCTTTTACCAAACACAATAGATTCAATCACACAAAAAGTATCCTAATCCTTTGTCGACCCATCAAAATAACAAAACCCTCCTTCACCTCCCTCCGTCCAGACATCCATCCATTTGCATAGATAACGTCGGCCCCCGATAAAAAGCTCCTCCTCCCGCTGTCCCTTTGTGCTCCCCAGCAGTAGCAGCAGAGAGAGAGAGAGAGAAAACTAAAAGTCCAGCGCGCGCAAACACTCGCGATCGTAAATATCCCCCGGCGCGGGGCGACTTTCGGCTCGCCAGACTCCTCTCTCCAGCTGCAGTTTCCGTCCTTCGCCGGTATATTTTTGCGACCTTCGCCGCGTCCTTCTCCTCCCACGCCCGGCGATGAAATATGTATAAACGCTCGACTTTCCGAAATTCCGCGATCGTAAACGACGGGAGGACACGACCTACATGCCGAGCAGATAACCGCCGCAACGAGCGCCGCTACCGGTTTTGATTAGGTTAGCTCGCTCGCCCGAGATGAAAAGAAGTGTTTTGACATTTTTGAGGGCGTTTACGAGAGGCGATCTGGTCGAATAAACACGCGAGAGTCGTAATTTCGCGCGATGATTTGTTGCACGTAAACAGAGAGCGAATAGTACAGGAGAGTTGAATGCCGATCTGTAACGAGAGCTGGACAATTAGTCCAGTTTCTCTGGATGCTAAATGAAGGAATTGAAGTGCATGGGTTGTTTATTGCCGGTAATAGTGGATAGGAAAATGTCAAGACTTGTGAACATGTCAAAGTAGGGCTGTAAAGTAGGTGAATTCTAACTGTGTTTCTATTCAAGGAAAATATACAAGTGAATGAAATTGACTTTGATCGTTGAGAATATTTAGAAAATGTAAAATGAGAGCTTGTTGGAGTATAAACCTACTTTTTCCTGGATTAGATGAAAATGTCTTGAAATTCTACAATTTTAAAGTTTTTCGCAAATAATTAGACTTGGTTGGTCAAACTTTCTAATTCACAAACATTTTTTCAAAAATAAAATAGTATTGAAAATAATATATTTTTTCTATCATAAATGTTGTTGTTTTTAATATTTATAATATAAGTTTTTATTAATATACACATTTCAATTTACTTATTTTCATCAATAATGCTTCTAATGAAACTTTCTAATTCACAAACATTTTTCAAAAATAGAGTAGCTTTGAAAATCATATATATTATATTTTTTCTGTCATAAATGTTGTTTTCAATATTTATAAAAAGTTTTTGTAAATATACATGCATCTCAATTTATTTATATTCAATAACTCTCCACTTTCGCAACGCTATATGTAATTGCTACTTTAAAGTATCTAACAAATTACTAGTTTCCCAACACACTTTACCATCTTTCAAAAGCCGCCGTTGAAAACGAGCCGAAATCGAGCGATTCAATAAATCCGCAGCAATTACCGAGAGCTTTCAAAACTCGCGAAGCCACACATTACCCGAGCCCCGAAAACTTCGGTTATCCTTCGAAAACAGCGGCGAAACATTCCGCCAGAGTGTACCGCGCATTCGGCCGGGCTTTGCGTTTGTAACCTCGATTCGGAATTCAATTGCGGCAGGCCTCACACGCGTTAATACCGCGACGCTTTGGCGCATTAACCTGGCTTACGGCCACTGCTGCATCATAAATAAGGCGCGCGCACAATGCTCTCTCTCCTCGCGCGAGCCTCTCGTCCTCCGCGCGCGTATTATATCGCTCGGCAAGAATTTGCGCCTTTTTCTCTCTCTCTCTCCCTCCTCCGTTTCGCGCGCTTCCGCTCGCCGCTCCGCAGGATCGGGATGCTTGCCAAACGGCTAATTTCCATGCGGCGCGCGCGCGCAAGAGCCGGAGACATGCCCACGCGTGTACGGAGCTCGGTGGGCTGCGAAATCGCGGGCAAGAGCAGCGGAGGACGTTTGCTCTTATTGCGATCGAATTTTCGCGCTTTGCGACTCGGGGACTGCGGGATATTGTAATGGGTTTGCCGCTGGCGGATGAGTCAGGCGAACAGTCGGGATTCGTTTAATTTAATTATAATGAAAGCTTTGTTAATTAATTATGAGAAAGGCACTTGCAATTTGAGCTGGTACTTTTTTTAATTTGAGGTAGATTTTAGATCGTGCATTCAAATGTGTAGAGCAATATTTTAAATAAGCATTTTAAATGTCTTTCTGCTATTTAAATAATTTTAAATAATTTTCTGCTATTATCATTCTGACCTCTTCGTGCTCTAAATAAATCAAGGACGCAATACTTAACTTCAAGCAAACAGACGAAAAAAAATGAAATGTTCAATCTAAAAATATCCTCTAAAAGCGAAAAAAGAAAAGTCCCCTAAAGAACCGCCCAGCCAGATCCCAATGATATCGATCATCCGAGCCGAAGGGATAATTAGAGAAGAATCGGACGGAGCCGCGAGAAGAAATCGAAAAAAAGGGACCGCCTTCGAAAAGAATGAGTTTCCACGGAACGTCCAAAAGAGAGGAGGCGTGAACTTTCGCAAGCGAGAGCATTGCAAAGCCCCGACGGGAAGAGAAAGAGGAGCCCAGTTCAGGTAAAGCTGCGCAGTCGTCCTCAGTTCGGGATCGAGAAATCTGGGACGAGTCTAACGAGCCGAAAGAGTCCTTTCTCTCTATTCACTCTGTTGGCTCTTTAAGGGGGTCCGAAGCGCGCGAAGTGCTGAGCTGCCGAAAAGGAGCAACGAGCAGTAGGGCAAATATAACCCGGGACCTTTCACTTGTTCGCGAAGTTAGCTTTTGCGTCTTGTGTTGGATTTGCGGCTGCTTTGAGCAGGTGCTTGCGAAAAGCGCAGGTTACAATTAAGTTAGGGATGTACAAAGTCTTGGAAGGGTTGAAAGAATTTTAAGTTTTTAAATTGTTTGGAAGTTGATACAATTGAACAAAATCGTCTTTCAAATGAATGTAGGAAATTGATTAGAATACTTAATTAGAGTTAATCGAAAGATGGTTGAAATATTTCATTCTCCAAATTTAAAATCTCTGTCTGTATAGTAAATGCAAGCCATTTGAGAAAAAAGACCTAAATCTCATCGCGAAATCCTTTAAAATAAAATCCATTAGCTCGAAAGCTTTGCACAACTTAAGAGCATCGATCACGGAAAAGTAGTTATTCAGCGCGAAGAGCCGGAGATTTAAACCTTAAGAGGAGCTCCTGGAAAATCGAAGCGTCCTCCTCGAGCCACCGGCTGGAGCGTTCGTACTAATGAGCCTCGTAAGGCAGAAGAAAGCAGTCGGTAAGAGGGATAATCCGCTGACGTTCACGCGGCATATTTCCCAGAGCGTCTTGTTTCTTTCGGTAAGACGGCGTTGACCTTTCAAAGCCAGCGAACGGCCTACGGAGGTTGTTTGGAAAATCTTTCGCGAAATGTAAAGGACAATCTTATTTGTTACAAGTTTCTAAGAGTTGGAATGAAAAGAAATTTGCCTGAATAAATGATTGCCTACTTACGAAAACTACTGATTTGATAAAGCTAAAGCTAAACTAATTTGATCCAACTTTAATTTGGAAAATCCATGATAGCTCAAAGTTAATATCATTTAATTACCTACTCTTATTACTTTCACATTAACTTCTCGTTTGAATTTTTAGCGATTTCGTGAGAAAATATTCTTTTAAAAGCACACTTTTCTCAGTTGGCGATATTCTAATGGAACAAAAATATTCTTGAACAATAAGGAAGAGCCATAATGAAAACAGGAAATTTATGAAGGAATTTTTCCTTCGAGAAGAAGGCAAATAATCACATCACGCCTGTAGATGCGCCACGAGTTTCACATTCTTTCTCTATTCTGATGTCAATACTGGATTTAAGCACGGAGCGGACTGAAATAATGACACCGTAAACGAATAAAAGTATGCATATTTTCCAAGAAAGTTGTTTACCGTCGGGAAATGCCGTTCATTAAGCATTTTAATAATAAATAACTATAACCTTAAAAATATAAATATATTTAAAATTGTTTTAAGTACATTGAATTGTATACAATAATTTTTCTTTAAAAGCAAAACATCAATTTATACCAACATTAAGCAGCTCCGAAAGCGAGGAGGCAGAAAAGGGGGACCCGGCGGTCATATCGCGTCGTCGTGGCGTGGCGCGCAGCAAGGGGGCACATATGTGCTAAGAGATACGGCCGGAAGAAGTCCGCGAAGCATAAAGGGACCGTAACATTTTTACGCAAGCAGCGTGCAGCTGCAAGTGTCCGCGCGCAGCGAGCGGCTGCAGCCATTTGAATAATTAAGGCGGCGGTCTACCCGGTCTTAAACATTAGTTAGCGAGTAATTTATAAGCCCGCGAGCTTTCGATAAAAATTCAAGCAAGCTTCATTTTCGGTTCTTATACTTCACGCTACTCTGAAAACTGTGTTGGAGGAAAAAAAAGTGAAGCTAAATATGTCGGTTATTTTTTTGTTGAAAACCAAAATTATTATACAATCGCAAGTAGAATATCGGTAGCTCACTGTAATTACATTTGATTGCAAAAAAATAATTGTACTTCACGAGTTTAACTTTTTATCGTATAATTTAAATAAACTCAACGGGAGATACTTTGAACTTCGATTCGATGTATAAAACTCGCGGCTCGCGCAACTCGTTACATAAAAAAGACTCCGATAGTAATTTTTTAAAGTCCGAACCCGAGCCCAAAAGCAGAAAAAGGAAAGCACCGCGTAGCCCGCAGTAGTTTTCTCGAGTTTCGCCTGACCTCCATCGTGCAGTTCCAGCGAGAGTTTAGATGGAATTGGTCGTAAAGTCAGCCGAGGAGGCCAAGCATTACTCGTAATTAGTTGCGCGCGCCTTTCGACGTTTCCCTGAAACGGCACAGCGAAAGGAAGACGCAATTCGCGCCTTGGCCCAACTGATTATAACTATTTTTTTTTCTTTGTTCGCTAAAAAATTATGTGAAACGGAGAAAAGTCCGGGTTGCGTAATTAGGAAATTTTTCGAATAGCTTCGCGCCTTCCGCCTTTGACGTTTTCGTTTCGCTGGAGAAGAGAGAGAGAGAGAGACAATGGCTGCTAAAGATCGGCTTCGCAAATCAGTCATGCAGAAATTTACAATTTGAAATTCCTCTTGTCAGGTACTAAATAAGAACATTACGGTTTAACGGGCAATTTTCGCCGACTCGTAAACAAGATTTATTTTTGTATAATCACCAGCTTTAATTTTTAAAAAGTTTTAAAAAGAAACATTCGTGCGGAAAGAATGAAGCGAGTTTTAATGCTTTGAAGTAGGAAAGTTGCCAAGTTTCAGTATAAAAACTTGAGATAGGATGAAAAGTTTTTTGTTCAAACAATCGTTTTTTTATTTAAACATTGATTTTGCTTCCGACGGTCAAGGATAAACTCATTACTGGAATAATATTGTTAAGCATTCGTGTCGCACAATGAATCATAATATGTCACGTTTCGGTGAATCATTCTCGTTTATTTCTCTTCATCGATACTTTAATAAAAAAATGAATTTCTTCATGCTGTATATATATGCTCGCGATGACAATATTATTAACACGAAAAAAATAAAACACTATTTTTACTGACTTCAAAAGGACGTTAAAAAACAATCTGCATTTTCCAAAGCTCACCTTGAATTCTTCTGTGACAGTAAATTACCGCTAACGTGCAATGGTTAATGGTATTATTGTGGCATAATCCAAGCATAATTATACAAAGTTGACAGGAACAATGGTAGCGTTTCAAGCGCATAATAATTACAGAGGTACCGTTTTAAAAATTGCAATTCTTAAAATAAAGCTCGCCTCTCCATAAAAATTCACGTTTAAAGCGAAATGAATGGTCGGGCAGTTTTCTTTACCTTGTTCGCAATGCTCCGTTAGCTCGGGCAGGAAACCTCGAGGTAATGAAAGTGATTTCAACTCACCTGCAACAGAAATAAAAATTTTTTTTATTACTCAACCGATCGAACCATCTTACATTTATTTTGTACGTTCTCATTCTTATAAAATATCAAACAATTCGAAAAAGTAGAGTTTATACGTATATATCCAGGAAATTTTAATTTTTGGATAGTAGAAAAAAAAATTTTTTTTTAAGCACACTATTGATTGAATTTTTTTCTTGAAGTAATAACTTCAAATAATAAGAAAACAGCGGGGCTTTTAATTTTTTTACAAACTTCTTGTTTATTATTTTTTTAACATTAACTTATTATTTACAATCTGTCATTAACAATTACATAAACAATAAGTAAATATTTTTAATTTAATACCAAAAAAAAAAAAAAATAATAACACGTGAGTACCATCCCATTAGATAGTACTTTGTGTAAAACCGGGGCGCATTTACTTAGTTTCATAGAGTTTTTGATTGAAATCCTTCAATAGTATCTATGTTTGAGTTGAAGGCGGTCCCCCATAATTCAATGCCGTATGTCCATACAGACTTCAATATAGTTTTGTATTGAACGATTTTATTCCAATGTTAATTTACCCAATTTCTGGTGAAATGAACATTTATTTTACTATTTAATTGTAAGCAAAATATTAGGAATTAATGTAATATAATAAAAAAAAAATTACATTTTTGCAGAAGCTAAGGTAAAGCGGGGGAAGATGCCAGCTTGGCGAAGACGCCACAACGCAAGATTTTCTTTGTTTGTAAACAAATCGCAAGAGGTGCTTGTTAGATGTGTTTATTATGATTTTCTTATTCAGTCGCCTAAATATTTCAGGATTTTAGCATCATTATCAGTTTCTTTTCGAGCAGAGTCGAAACTGGTAGCTCTTGATCTAAAATTTGCAACAAATTCAAACATCATTCATTAAGCTTTGGTTTGTAATATCGTTAAAAAAAAAGACGTTAATTAGATAATTTAATAAACTTTAATAAAACACCACAATTAAACGATAGGAAATAATCTTTTTTAGATTAAATTCATTTTTTTATTTTACAATCAATTGGGGGAAGATGCCACAAAAAAGGGCGGGGTAAGATGCCACCGACATATGCATTATCTACATCCATTAATAATCCTGGCAAACGTGTGACAAGGTTTTGTTTTACAAAACTTCTGAACAGCGCTTGGTATTTATTTAGAAAAAAAAATAATTTATTGTAATTATATTTTCAAGTTTAATATAAGTTAAATCGTGTCTGTAAGTGTGTAAGTATGTGGCATCTTCCCCACCAGCGCGGTAAAGATGTCACTTTCACGTCATAAACTTTAATTATTATTAATTATCAATTAATGGGATTTTTTTCAAAGAATTGTTACGTATTTATTAATATTCTTTGTTCATTTCAGTTATAAAAATATTATTTCATTCATTTTTGAAATATTTATTTCACTTGTTTCCTTAAGTATGGTATTTTCCCCCGCTTTATATCACCCATAGACTTTTATTTTAGTTTATCTGACCGCAGCTTATTTTACCTTGTGAACCTTGAACTTTATTTTATTATTTTGTATTTCGAGTACTTTTAATGTTAGATTTAATTTTAAGTTATTTTGAGTTTTTTTGTGCGGCGCGCATTTTGATGGGGCTTACCCCCGCTTGTTAAATTATTGTATATGCCTGGGCTATTCTGGACCTTGAGTCCTTACCCGTTAATAAACTTTATTCTATTCTATTCTATAGACTTAAAATTCATACAATATTATAGTTACGCAAAAAAGTATTAAATTACACTGGTTGGCAAGGTGGTTAGAGAAGTTGATCATTATTTTCAATTGATTAATTTGATAGTCAGAAACTGTTCCGGTACAATTTTTGTTAACTTTCAATTTCAGAATTTATAAATGTCGTTCGATATTATGTTAATAAATATGTGTTTAAAAAATAAAGAAATTTAGATGTTTATATCATTTATTAACAACGTAGAGGTTGTTAAAAGGCCGCGCGCACAGAAATTATGATTTCTGGGACCGCACGCATATCCTTCCACCGTTTAAGCGATAAAAAGGAAGGACCACGACACGGTAAGCGAAGAGGCGGACCCGTGAGCGTTTGGCCATAAAATGATCTAAAATTAATGATTAGAAATTTTTGAATTTCGAACGATTTGAATATGAAGCTAGCCGCGAAGGCTTTCTTTTAGAAACAAAAACGATCGTTTTTTAATAAAAAATAGAAGTTCATTTGGCTTGATGAAAAAAGTCGGCAGAACGATTCTGAGCTTGAGAGTATCAACATCAGTCTGTAAAAGTTTAAATAAATATTTTTTAACTTAAAAAGTTTTGTTCAGTTTTTCTCAAATACTTCGCCCACTACCATCACAAAATCTTTACAAAACAATTACAATTACATTTTGATGCAGTTGATAGAAACTATTACGGTGCTTCTGCTATAATCCTCTCTTAAAAAAGTGACAACTAAATACCGAATACCCTAAAAGAAAAATTATTTATCTCGATGGTGTAGGTGAAGGGCGAATTAAATTTGTGTACGAGGACGAGATGAAAAGAATAAATCCAGCAATAAATAATACGCGCGAAGCGCGTTTGGATTTTGCTCGTGAATATTAAAATTACACTGGTTGGCAAGGTGGTTAGAGGAGTTGATCATTATTTTCAATTGTTTAATTTGATCGTCAGAAACTTTGTAAAACAATTACAATTAGTTGGTAGAAACTATTACGGTGCTTCTGCTATAATCCTCTCTTAAAAAAGTGACAACTGAATACCGAATACCCTAAAAGAAAAATTATTTATCTCGATGGTGTTGGTGAAGGACAAATTAAATTTGTGTACGAGGACGAGATGAAAAGAATAAATCCAGCAATAAATAATACGCGCGAAGCGCGTTTGGATT
>JAWWEO010000009.1:28037132-28048199 GCA_035582975.1 Ormyrus labotus | reverse complement strand
TTTGTAAAACAATTACAATTAGTTGGTAGAAACTATTACGGTGCTTCTGCTATAATCCTCTCTTAAAAAAGTGACAATTGTAATAATAGCGAGTCGATTCAATTTGTAACGTTAGAGTAGGCGGGCACCAGGTAAGCCGGTTTACCGGAGCATGCTGGTGTCGGTCGCGTTATCGCTTATATGCCCCTCCGGAGTTAGTTTAAACTCAAGGTGGTTGAATTGAGTGGGCGGCCACCTAGCGGATTCCGGGTGAAACAGGTAGCCGCCTAGCGGCTGCTCGTTGAATTATCGTAACGCGACGCGCAATTTAAATTCGTGATAAGCGCTGGCGTTACAAATTATTAAAATAATGCACACAACTGATTCTGCTTTTCATCTGCCTATTTCTATAAAAATTGTGGGAACTCAAACTCTTCCTACGTCATAGCCTGACGTACTGCGGTCGAATTCTGGGATTCGCAGATCTCGACCTTCGGGCAGTGCTCGATACTTATGCGCTCCAGGCAGCTACTTTGCTTGCGGGTACGGCGCGCAACCGGTAGCCACCTAGAGCTGACGCTATGCATTAGACATACACACGAGGAAGACCAAGCTGCCATGAATATTAAAATTACACTAGTTTGCAAGGTGGTTAGAGGAGATGATCATTATTTTGAATTGTTTAATTTGATAGTTAGAAATTTTGTAAAATAATTACATTCAGTTGGTAGAAAATATTACGATGCTTCTGCTATAATAGATATTGAACAATATAGATTGCAACTGTAGCCTGAATATGCAATATCAATAAGGCAGCATTAACAATGTGTTTTAATATGTACAGATATTTCTACAAAAATTGTGGGAACTCAAATTCTGTTAGAAATCCTGAATGAAGTGTATAGAAAAAGTAGCAGAGAATATAAGGATGTGAGCTAATCCAGGAAACTTTTAATTTTTGGATAGTAGAAAAGTTTAATCATAAAATAAATGTAGTACCTCTCTTTTATATATTATTTTCTTATAAAAATAATTTTTAAAACTTAAAAAAAAACTTCAAATTTATAAAAAACAGCAGTTTCGTGAAAGTTAACGTTTCTTGGATTTGCTCATATATACATTATTCATTTTCAGTCTGGCAGTAAAACGCTTTTCCATAAACGTCAAAAATGGACCTTCATAAATCGGCATCGGTGGTTTCCGCGGCGTCTCACGCTCGTAAATTTAGAAGCCTTGCCCGAAAAACGATTCGAATCCCACTCGGGGTCAAGTGCACTTCGCTTTTACCTGTAGGTACCGAGAGAAATCTGACGGTACTTCAATCAATTGAAGGCAAAAGCGGAGCTCGCGCCAGCTCGGTCTTTTGACTGGAGCTGCTGTTGTTGCCTCGTTGAATTAACGAGTTATTGCCTCCTCGATTGTTCAAGTTCGATCTATTCAAGAGATGTTTGATTTCAGGAGTGACCTTAGATTTTAAAATTAAAATTATTGTTTGAGTTTAGCGCCGGTCTACTTCGAATGAAAGGAGTGCAGTTAAGGCCTTCGTAATTTCTTTTGTTTGATTAATTTCAAATAAAATCAATAATGGAATTTAACGATCCTTCTAAATTAATATGTGCAGAGAATATAAACTTGTTCGATATATTACCAGGAAAATAAATAGAATAATAACCATACAGCCTATGACATTAAACAAACATACTCCTGCACGTTCTGGGTTAAATAGATTCTTTTACAGCATATTCCAGCTTTTATGGCTTCGATGGCTTGTTAATTCAGTAGTACAATATTACCATTTTTAAATCCTGATACAAGTTTTGATACTTTTTCGCTTAAAACCAAATAGTGTTCAACGCAGCAAAAAAGTGAAGCAAAAATCACGTTGAAGCATCATAACCGAGCGTCAGCGTCTAGTTAAACCTTGTAATCTGGATTCAAAGCACGAGTGTCTTGCTTGGACGCGTATGTCTTTTGTCGCGCAGACTCGCGAGTCTCGTGCCATGTGGAACTCGAGCAGAATGGTAAGATGCCGGCCGCCCTTTGTGACTGCGTTAATTTTGGAGGATCGTCCGGATGTCTCTCCCAAAAATGTGCGATCCGTTTTATTTTGAGGTTCAATGAACTGGAGAATCGCGGTGAATACCGCGGTCGCGTGCCTGTATTTCCACGTTTTGAGAGTAAATAAAAGAGGTTATTAACCGAAATTGTTTAATGTTTTGAATGGTAATTTAGAAAAAATTTGAAGATTATGATGAAATTAAAAGTTGTCTAATTTTTATTGAAAAGCTATAAATGTAACTGTTACAGCTGTATAAGGATTATATTATGACAACTGATCAATATGTCTATAAAGAAAGAAGAATAATGACAACATTACTGAAGAGTCAATATTACGACAATTAGAATGATTGACATTATCGTAGGCCATTGACTCATCAAAGAAATCAAATTTATAAAACAATGAAACATTTAATTCAGAAATAAAATTTCCACTGCGAACACATCGAACGCAGAAGCCCCGTGAAAGCACTATCCCCGCCACCTTCCAAAAAAGGTAAAGTTTAATTTCCAAGCAGTAAGTGTTGACTCGCGCATTCCCCGCGCGTTTCATTAAACCTCAGACGGCGGTATCAGCGGCGAGTAACGCACCCTCGGACCCTCGAAAAATTAAGCACACAGCAGCGCGTCGGCAGGTGTGTGCCCCGCCGCGGCTCGTGTGTGTTCCGCGCACACATTATCGATCGCCGGCTCGTTTGTTCAGTCACGTGATAACGAGGGCCGCTGGCCGTCAAAAATAAAAAAAAAAACAACAACACTGCATTCCTGCATATCGCGAGTCTGCGGCGTCCTCACGGCCGAAAAATGGCGCGTTTTATTCGCCAAGCGGATGTTTACGGCGTCAGCAACATTGGCCGCTCTTTGAAAATGGCTTTTTCACGGGCCGCAAAGTTTCTTGCTCAGTGAATGGGAATTTCTGATAACGGCGGAGCTGAGGGCAATTTATGGATGGCGTTTAATTACTTGTCGTATTGGGGAAAAGGCTTCGGGCTATGGAAATATGGAAGAATCGAGTATTTGGGGAACGAATAAAATGCTTTTTTTTATCCTGTTTGTGTGCTTGAGGTGATCGTAATATTTGGTTATGTAACAGTTGCGTTAAAAATGTACTTGTAACAATGTTTACTTTATAGGTTGTCCTCTGGCAAAACTGACTAGCAAAACTGGGTCAGTTAAAAGATACTAAAAAAGTGATAAGATTGTGCCAACATTATAGTATAGGTTATACACTTTTTACGTACAATTAGCTCCTTTTATGAATTCACGGTTGATTATTTACTATACACATCTTTGTATTTCAAAAATCTTGTAATTTAAACGATAGTAAATGTAATATTAATTTAGTAGTTATGATACTTCAATTTCCTTCTCGAGTTCACATCGATTACGAAACTTTGCTGCTATTGTAACTTCTAAGAATAAATAAATTTGAAATGGTTTCCACCTTCTCTTATAAATTAATTTAATTAATGCATTCCAGAGCTACGATAAACTCTCCCTCCACCGGCTGAAAATTACTCAACCACCTTAATTTACGTGCGATTAAGGCGCGCACAAAAGTCCTGCCAACAATATCCAATTACGAGATCATCGCGCGTTTCTCCTCGCGAGCCACGCCATATTTCCTTCCAGCTCCGCGAAAAGCGCTGGAATAGAAACTCGCTTAATGCCCAAAGACCCACAAAGCAAAGAAGTCACCGCTCGTAGAAAAATCTCGCACGCGACGCAAGAATTTCGCGGATCGGCGCAGGACCATTGTTCTCCATCCGCGGGCCGACTCTTTGCGCAATGCGATGCCGCGGAGAAAGCCTGCCGATTTCGCACCTAAAGTCCGATAAAATCTCGCCGGCAATGGAAAAAGAAAAAAAAGAAAAAAATGTGGAATCGCGCTTGGCACGTGCTCTTGTGTGCACTGGCGGAGTTACGTCACTCGCCGCGGCAGTTAATTAAAGCATGGCTCCGCGGCACTTGCTGTGTATAAAGAGGCCATTTTTGCGCGCGCTTCGCGTATTTTCGTTGCGCAATGGGTTATTAGGGCCTAATGAGTGCGTTCTTTTGGAAGAAGAGACCGGGGAGGCGCTGTGTTTGTGGATGTTTATGCGATCTGGAGTTTCGTTAATAAGGATGAGTAAACTTGGATGTACTTAAACTGCAGAGGCTCCTTTGTATTGCAGGTCATTGAGAAGGTCATTGACTTTAGCACGGCAGTGAAACTTTTTGTACTGTACTACTTCAATGTTTTTAAATATAATAAAAACATCCAAACCTTTTTTTTATTTTAAAATGCAGTTTTCTTTTTCTACCGTAAATTACAGTGAATTATTATTACAGTTATAATCTTTAAAACTTATTTTCAATTCTTCAGGTTAATCTGAACTATATTTATAGTTTGTCTCAGATAGACTTATATTTATATATCCTTTACTTGAAAACTTTCATTAATTTTATCAGTAACGCGAAAATATTTATCGATCCCTGCAATCTCTGGCAAAGTTTCAACGTCGTATTAACTCTCTTCCAACTATTGGGAATCGTATCAAATTAAGCTAATTGCTGGATGCATCAAAACGACCGCTATTCAAAACTTGATAATCATAATTATTAAATTGAAGCGGTAAATAAGCTTATTATGAATATTCCTTTAAACTGATAATCTAAAATACGCAAGCGATCGAATTCATTTAAAGTTTACAGCCTTCCACTAGAAAAATTTTCAGAGCCGCAAAGTCTCATCCCAGAAATGTCAAAATACCCATCTAAATTCGCCTCGAATAAACTGCAATTCCCAAACTAAAAAGAGTTCGAAACTCCTCGACGGCCGAGAGCACATCGAAGACGGAACTCCATTAAATTAGCTCGGTATCCGAGACTCGATCGGCACGAAAGACCTCGGACAGACATAATCGAAGCAACAAAAATTCGTCCTCCCAGCAGGTATATATCCATAATCCCGGCTTCGTCGCTTCGCGGAACGGACCTTCCTCCTGCGGAACGGTACGTACAATATCGGCGGGGAAGAAGTCTCCTGGCCGACTTCCAACTATATGCTCCGCGCGGCTGGAAAGCGAGACGCCGCCGTTGTGTCGTCGCTGTCGTGGGTGGACTTTTTGCGGCAGGCCGCTGCTTCTTTTTGATCGCGCAGCCGAGATACACGGAAATAGAACCGATGCAGCCGGGGAGTTACATCGCTTTGAACTGGGCTAATTTGATTGACGCCGGCAGGAGCGAGGCGGGAGTTGGGGGAGTTTTGTTTTTGGAGGGAGATGTGTATCTTTTGAAGTGAAGGGATTGATTTTTCACTGGGAGAGGAGTGTTTGGGCAAGACGGTTACTTAATTGTGGGATAATATTTTTGTAACGTTTTGAGAAATGAATTCTTGACTTGTCTTTAGAGTAAAAAATGTTTCTTTTTATTGTGTCATTAAGTCTATTCTATTTTAAGTCATTTTATATTGAAATTGCTGTTGGTAATTTGATCGAATTGTTTTAGTCAATAACTGAATGTGAACAGTCTTTATATAGTGAAAAGATTTATTTACTGTTTCTGATATAAAAAACCAATACTTTAAATATTTCTGTTGAGATGTAAATATTCTTTAATTTTATAATTTACTCATTTCATGTATAATTGTTTTTTAACTAACTCTCGCGGCCTGCTCAGCAACTGTCAATGAGTAACCAAAGCATGCGTACCGCACAAACACCCTTCCTTCTAGCCCAGTTTAATAAACCGCGCCGTCGAAAAAACGGAAAAAGGGAAAAAAGGAGATACAAAGCCCGTAATTCCAGACCGCGATCTCGAGCTGATCTTGGTTGGAGTCAAGTGGGAGCTCGCATCCACTTATAGCACGCAGCGCTGATGTTTCGAGTGACACGAAATCGTCGCTGGCGGCGGGGGGTCGATCAATTTTTCAGACCTCGCCGCGCCGTCACGGGTTTAATAAGAGCTCTCGAGAGCCACGCGGTTCTTTGCTTTATTTTACTGCCGAGCTGCTCCTTAAACTTAATTTATGGGAATTTCAAGTGCGAAAAGTAAACTTCCTGCTGCAGATTGTGATATCACATATTTTTAGTGATTTTTACTCAAGTTGAAGTGATTTTACTCGTGCTTTCTTGATGCAAAAAAAAAATCAGAAAGAAAATTATGAAAAAGAAAAATATTTCTTGATTTTTCTCGATTAAAACGTGTTTTGAGATTATTTTACAATACATGAATATGTAATATTTATTATAAAGTTAAGAAAATTACGGTAGGTTTAAGTTTAATTAACTAAAAACAATTACGAGCAAAGTAGCTGTAACAACTTTGACCCGAATTTTTTTACGTATATTAAGCTAGCGTAGCTACTTCATAAGCCCTTAATTAAACCATATGCATATTTTGTTGCTAATTTGTATAAAATTTGTTACGCCGTACCCGATTTTGTTGCTCCAGCCGTTCCCGAGAAACAATGGATACGTTAGCTTAATATTAAGCTATCGTGTAGCCAATTTCTCTATCTCTTGATGACCTTATAAATATATCAATACGAAACTGGCGGCATAATTTTTTGCTAATTTTTTACTCGAAAAGCTCATTGCTTTTTAATTTGTTGCTCCAGCCGATTGTCAGAAATGTGATCCGCGCTAGTTTAAAACTTAAGCTATCTTATAATTATATTACAAATAACAACTTATAATTATACAACTTATGATTATAATTACAGATTTCTTAATAATTTAACAACATATTGTTTAATTATTCTAAAAATATACGTTATTCCTAAAGCGACGTAATCATCAGGTATCTCCTCCAAGTTAAAGTGGCATTAGAAGTTAAGAAAATAAAAGAACACAAACTTACTCTGTCGTACAGCAAGCTGATTAGGATCAACTCTTTCCAAAGAGGACAGCTCGAGATCAAAGGTGTGCCTCTGTTGTGATCCCGAGCCCTGTCGAGGAGCAGTACGGGAAGCCCTCCTTAGTAACGGAGCTAAATGGAAGCCAAAACAATTTCTTCATTCACATGTTCGCGGTTCGTGTTAAAAGCTCTTACAAAGGCACACTTAAGCGACGAAGCTCTGGCGAGGTTTTCAAACGGAAGCTTATGTATCGAAAAATCTTGTTAATAGCTGTTTTATTGATGGGGTAACGATGGATGACGAATGAGCAAGTGATTTTGAATTACGAAGCGTAAGATAAATTTAAAGCGAAAAATAATGTTAACGAATATAAAACAATGAATTTTTTGCAGAAATAATGATTGCGATTCGGTGAATTTCGGCAGATTTTCGACTGCTATTTTTCATCTGCCGGCATAAAATATGTCGAAACTCGATTTTTGCCGGCTCACTGAATTGAGAATCTCTGCGCATTTATCAGAGACAGTGATAAAGCTGGAAAAAAATTACGGAAATGCGCCTGAGAAGCAGATAGTCATACGTGAATGAAATTAATATTTTCTAGTTGAATGAAATGTTTTTTTATCTGAATAATAATTAACTAATAAACAGTAATTGAATAAAAAATCTGAAATGGATTTAAAAATGTCGTGAATAACTGTTGGAATAAAATCGCAAAAAATTTCTACTAAAAAAATTAAAAGGACCAATTATTCTTTGGAATAAAAAAGAGACTATAATCAATACCCAATAAAAAGAATGAATAATCTCAAAATAATCTAATAAACAATCGCATTTAAACCAAAAGATAAAAACTCATTCTTACCGAAATTACAATCGCCCAAAAAAAAGAAACCAAGAAAAAGGCCTGATAATTCAGCAGCGACTCCCAAAGCAAAATTGGCCAATTTCCCGGCCAGGAAAGAAAGCCGTAAACATCGGGGGAGAAAAAAAGTTCATCCGGAGTAGGACGGAAGTGCTCGCAGCCGAGGCTGGGCGACGCGACGACGTTTAAGATCAAAGTGGGAGAGAGACTCGGCGGCATCCCTGGCCGTTAAAGGAGCGTGACTCAGGGCCACGTGGGTTGCGCGAAACGGGGGGGATAGGCCGCCGATAAAAGCTCGAGTGCCGCTCGGCGACAAGCTCGGCGATCTATCGATGGAGCGCCTATTATCTTTTATCTCTCTCGCGCGTATGGATTTTTCTTTTTTCCAAGGATAATAAGCCGGCTGCGGCGGATCTTGACGATAGCGGCGATCGAGCGCTTTGTTAAAAGGCGCTTTCCGGGGGATAAGGTCGTTTATTCGACACTTCCGATGTATGATTTATTAATGTTACGGAACGAGGTTTGGATGATGTAAAAAGAAATTATTTTTTGTGCATTATGGAAATTTCCACATTTTTGTTCAAAATACTTGTATATATTTTAGGGATTATAATATGTTTTTATAATTAAGTGCTTTTTAATATCTGGAGTAAAAGCGCTTTGTTTAAAAAAGCGTTTGTTTAAACTTCCTTCCAAGCAATTAAGAAAAATTAAAAAACGTAATCTTAGAAGAAACTTTAATAATCCCTCGAAAATATTCGCAATTGAAATGCACTCGCTCTTAAACCCTGCTCAATCTCTCCCGTACTTAACTTTTCACTCCTTCTTCGGCGCGTCAATTAAACCCCAACGACGACTTCTCAAAGCACAATAGCCATGCATCGCCAAAGAAACAAAAGCCGGAAAAGACACCACGTCGCAAACCGATGCGATCACGGATAATAGTCGGGAGCGCGTCTAATATGTCGCGACAATTAGGCAGTGGGCAGCAGCAGCAGCAGCAGCCAGGCCTAAAATAATAGCCCGAAGAGGGCCGGCAGTAACCGAAGCAGACGGGAGCGTGGGATCGCGTTACCCAAGCTATCAGCCCGTAGTCGTAGCCCTCTTGCGAGCGCGCCCATTGTCTCCTTGGGTTACCAGAGGTGCTGCTCTCCTCTGTCTCTTTCGCACTCTCGCCCACCGCGGAGGAACACGATATCCGCGCGTCCGCACGTTTTGCCGATTACACGAGTAGCCGCCCGCCGGATGGCGAAAATAAGAGGCCGGCAACTCAGCGCCGAGAGCTTGCGAGCTCGCCTCGTGGGTGTTCGCTTTTGATGCTTTCGTTATGTGCGAATTGATCTGGTTATTCAGCGGTTGATCACGTACGCGTGTTTGTACGGGAATGTGGAAAATGTTGATTCAACGTAGAATATTGTTTATACCTGTGTAGTTTAATGTGCGGATGATAAACTTTTTCTGTTTTTTTTTTGTTTTTTTTTGTTTTTTTTCTAATTGATCCAATATTTCAATGAAGAATCTGTGTGGACGGTAAGCAATATTAACGACGAAATATGATAATTGCAAAGTCAGTGTTTAGTCAATATTTCACGATTTTCGCATTTTAAAAAACTTCACCATATATGCAAATAAATTTAAACGATCAACTTGGAGTTTGGAAAATAAAGAGAAACTGAGCTTAAATAAACGATAAAAGATACGAAGCAGTTATGAAATTGGAAAGTGAATCTCCAGGAGAACTTTTTATTCTCTTAGGCTATCGGTTATTTATTTTCCATCGTCCCCCTTTTCATAAAATTAATCGTGAATGTGCTGCCGAAATGAAATTAGTTTGAAATAAATTTCAAATTTTAATAAGCTCGAGGATCTTCTCGAAAACGATAATGTGTATTTATAATAAGATAAGTTATTAAGTAAACCGTATCTTAATATCCAACTTTTGATTGCCGTTCATTAAGAACCCACGTTAAAAAAAAAAATCTCACTAATATAACTTGAACTAAATTTCCTGCTAATCCCAAGATAAATGAACCTACAGGGTATAAAGCTGCGGCGCGCAATTCCAGCGCGGCAGCTGTTCTCCTCCGTAGCGAGATCTTACCGCGGAGCGACGCGCACACTTTTCCAATAAAAATTAATAATTCCCCCGCTGGCGGCTCATCCAGCCGGGACTAATCAAACGATATTGAATCAGAATGAAAGCTGGCCTCCTCCGTTAGCCTTGAAATTACCGCGCCGCTCGCCGCGGGACTGATGAAAACGCGCGCGTTTTCACGCACTCGCGGACGATTACAGGGGGCAGCAGTTCTCTCGCCGTTCCGAATTGAACGGATAGAATTAAATTCCGCGGAGCCGCGCGGCAGCTTCTCCGTTTCCTCGGCGGCGCTGCCCGTAAATTCGAGCGCGCGGAACCGCGGCGGCTGAAAATTTACGACCGAGCACTGCTGCCGGACTTTATGGATTATCGAGGTGTTCCGCGAGCGCGCAATTGGCAGGCCGTAATCCGCGCGCGACGAGATTTTCGTTTAGTGCAGCACCGTTTTTGCGGCGCGCGGAGTGTCCGAGCCAACGGCTGCAGCCGATAAATTTTGAAGGGCGAGATTTTTGCGAGCTTTTTGGAATTTTCCGCGGGTGTTCGTGGCGCTGGTTTGCAATTTATGCGATGGGTTTATTTCCTGAGCGAGGCTGGTACGTAATAATGAATGACATCATTAAGTGTGGGTTAATTAAGATAATGTATTCCTGTATTATCGTTTATAATCATAGACGCCATGTTCGTTTAATCACGGTCATTGAAACCGTCGCTGGATCGGAATAGATCGACTATTAATTCATACGGTTACGGATAAAAATATGCTTTTAATTATTATAGAAATTTTCATAACAGTAACTATATATTTTTTCGGATATAGCAATCATAGATCGCCAAAACCAAAAATATTTCCGTACTTTATAGAAAATTGTACATTTTCTATAGAATTTCTAATAAATTTGTTTGGCAGTCCGCGATTGTTTTACTTATTGTATAAGTGGAATTGGAAAGTTTTGACGCTTATTTTTACTTCATCACTTTTTCATTCCTGCAGGATTTTAATTTTGAATTTGAAAAATTCAGTAACCGCGGAGGTGTAACAAAAACTGATTTGTAGTAGCAAATAATTGTTACGTAGTTAGATGCTCGATCTGAAACTGGGCGCACGTTTTGCGAGTTTGTAACTCCGAAACTAACTTTCTATCAATCAACACCCGTACACTGAGAGAAAAGTTTAGGAAAAATTACAATACTGCCTAGTAAAGCCGTCACAGACTGTCAAAACCCAAAAAA
>JAWWEO010000009.1:28019493-28037032 GCA_035582975.1 Ormyrus labotus | reverse complement strand
TGGCGGCTTTACTAGACAGTATGGTAATTTTTACAAGATTATTTGTAATTTTTACTATACTTTTTCTCTCAGTGTAGCCTTTTATATAACCAATTAAAAACAGACTGCCTGGTAAATTTTTAAGAGTTGTAGGTATTAATTGTAAATTTTGTGAATTTTTGTAGTTTAAATGGGCATCATTAAAGACGCAACTGACATCGATTTCAAAGGCTTAAAGTGAAATAAAAATATCAGAGTGACGCAGAAAATCTATTTCAGTTTTAGTGTTCATCAATATTTACAGATATAGATACATTATATTTGTATAGTTCAGCTAAGAGATATATATATAATTAATTTACCTTTTATTTTTAGTTACTGTTAATCATAAATACAAAAATATCCACCCAGTTTCATTACTAATAAATTATTAGGTCCCATTAAAAATTCTTATAATTGGACGACCAATAAGGAGATAAAACTTTTTTTAAAAAATGAATGTTTGTGTATTATTATTAAGAAGCCTTTCGGATGCAGTAAACCAACAATTCTATTATGAATTCAACGAAAGGAAGTTTACGTGCTTTACATCTTCTCATTGTGATTAGTCATACGAGCGCAACGAAGGAACCCGCAGTTCCTATGAATCAGCCGACAAGAGGAACGGTGTAGAAGGAAATAGCTGGATGCGTAGAGTATATTAACGACAGAAAAGCGTAATTGAAAACTGTACAAAAAAAGCTGAATAAAACATTAGCTGAGTAAAACCCATGATAACGTTTTTTATTAAGGAAAACGTTCATGAATTGTTGTAATGTATGCTTTTTTTTAATGCAAATATCTTCATTCAATGGTACTTTTTGTCTTTTAATTAATACTTAATATTAAAAACAATTTATGCTGCAACTTTATTGTTCATTCTCGATTGTATTTCCCACAATACAATCGACTCATTATATTTGTGGAAAAGCAATAAGTGAAAAATATATTTTAATCTTTTTAAATTCATGATACAGAACGAAGTAAATTTTAATCGTGCCCAACGGAAAATTTCCCTCGAATATAATTGATAAATTTTTATCCTCATTAACTACTCTCGACGTCTGCGTATGTACACAAACGGCGACCGCAAAACACAGTCAAAGGGAATTCACCGCGGCGGAATCAACCGCAGAGCACCACCCCAAAACGCCTTAATTTCCTCAATGAAGTCCCTGACGTAAGCAAGCTAATGCGCAGCTCGTAAAAGCCATTCGAATCTAAGCCAATCTAAAAAAAAAAAGAAACGCCAATAACTCACAGACGCTTCCAGATCTGTCGTCGTTGCTCTCGACATTGTCGAGGTCCAGTCGGTTCTTCTTTCTGCGCCTGATGATCGAGTTCCACACCTTCTTGTGGCTCATCTTCTCTCTCTCCCTCTCGGTAGCCGCCGAGTTATTAATCAGTCGAGCGTAATCCGACGCTAATTGCCCGTGAAGCCGAGGGTGTCGTCGTCGTCCACTTTGCACTCCCTCGGCATAACCTCGATCGCGCTCTGTTATTAAAAGCCACGCGCGCCGAGCACACTTTGATCCTTCGTTCGTTTAGCCGGCGAGAGAGACTGGGTTATGTATCCTTCGACTGTCTGCGCTGCTCGCTTTCCCAGCTCGTTCTTCTTTTTCCCTTTTTCGTCGAGCGCGGGGCTCTCCTTTCTCGGATACGCGCGCTTTTCTCTGCGACGAATAAACTTTCGTCCTGGGTCAGCGTTTGTGCGCTACTGACGGGTGAGCGCGATTTTTCTCTAATTAGATGCTCGACTCTGGCCTTTTAATGAAACGTTAAGTCAATTATCGTTGTTTAGATGGCAGGTGCTTCTTCAGCCTGGCTTTACATAAGCAGTTCTCGAAAACCTTTTGTTTTGACGGCGTCGAATGTGGGTCAAAAGTATAGATCTTGCGTCGGTTATTGTTTAATTTTAATTAAGCTTCCGGTAACGGACGTCATTTGTCATCGTGTAACGGTTCACCAGAACCCACATCGTTAAACGTCAAAGTGCACCTCGAGGATTGAGTAATCCGGCTTCGCCCGGCGTTGGCTGCTTTGTCTCGAATGCACACCGCTGACACTTGATAATCACGGAACATTTCCTGCATCTGGACAATTATTTATGTAAGACAATGTCGCAATCCAATTAGCAGCCACTAAATGCCGAGCGTTTCGCAACCTTGCTACTGAAACGCAACGTATCTATTCACCTGTCGCACCGTCGCAATCACATCGGAAACCAGGCACGATTTATTGAAAAAAAAATCACACACAAAGCAACAGCAGCAGCAGCAGCAGCGACGGAGGACAAATCCCTCCGGCACTTCTTCGGCAGCAGATAAGGAGCGACTGATGGCGCTCGCGAAAAATCAGCGGCTCTCGGGCGGCGCGAATCAGGGGGGCTCGGGGAATCGGCCGGCTGCGAAAGAATTCGCTACCGCGTCATGCCGGACGCGATTAAAGAGAGACGAGAACGGAGAGTAAGCGGCGTATATACGCTCTCTGGGCGTGACGGCGGCGACGAGACTACGTCGGGAACGAAGAAGAGAGAGCAACAAAAGCCCATGCGTCTATCTACGTCCGTCCGGCGAGTCGAGTGTAATACATACGCCGCACACACCACTCCCCGAGCGCGCGCGTTCCTAACGCTCGATGAGGCGCGAATCCTCTATCTCCGTCTGCGTTTCCTCCTCGGCGTCTCGGGCGATTTCGAATCGGTGGTAGAGGGAGGGGGGTATATATTCGTAACGTGCGCGCGGAGGTAATTACGCTCACCTCCGCGCGCGGATAAAGACACGGGCCCGACGACGATGATGATGATTACGATGACGGCCGGAGAGAGAGGAAGGGAACGATTCCGGCGAGCAGAGTGCGCCAGGGGCCACCCAAGGGGAGGATACGCCCCCCCCCCCCCCGAAGGAGGTAGGGATGGCCATCATTGTTCGAGCTTAAACGCCTGGGAGAGAGAGAAAGAGAGACGCGCGAGCGCGGACGGTCAGTTGGCGAACGAGCGCTAAGGATGTGGTCGTCGTTTCGGCGAGCGACGATAAGATTGCCGCTCTAAGTGAGCGCAGTGATTCCCAAGCGCCGAGGTTTTCAGGCTGTTTTAACGCGCGCTGCGCTACTTCGCGCTGGGTTTGATTCAACTTTCAGGGATTGCAATGTTTCGATTGTTAATCAAACATTTATTGGTTTATTGTAAAAAATACAATTGCAAAATACAAATTGCAAAGTACAAATACAATTTAAAAATACAAATTGCACTGAAAGTGTACTATGGAATTTCTGAATAATATAGAAATTATATAAGACAGTTAAAATTAAATGTTATTAAGGTTTAAGCTCAAAATTATTTCAATTTTTCGATAAAAATTAGACTTTTGACATTTTTTTTATCCGTGACCTCAATCCCAAACCAAATGATAAAACGTGTTTAATTATATATTTTTATCATATTATATACTCTTTCCTCAAAACTTTCTTCCATTATTCGCTTATAATAAAATATTCTTGTGCTGCATTACAATTAGAAATCCGTAAGTCATAACCAGGTAGATTTTCATTGTTTATTAGCAAAGAGCATAAATAGCGAATGATCGCATAACCGCACACACGAAGGATTACGAGTCCACTCGCTCGCGCGATGCGTTGCACAATCGCTAGAAAATAACTATAATTAACCAAGCAGTCGATTGCATTCCGCTAATCAAACGCAGCGTTACTGACGTTTCCATTATAAATAGACGCCTCGAAACTCGCGAGCCGCGCGCGTGCATTTATCCTCCTCTCAAACACGGGGTTTCCCTCCCGCAACGCGAGACCTGCACCTTCGCTTTACGGGAACAAACACCGCGCCGTGCGCCCCGGTGCAAAATGATAGCGCAATTAAGCTCGTGACGCATCGGGGCGTCACGCGGGGACTTCGCGCACGCTCCGCCGGCAAATTGGCCTTGAAAACCGCGGCGAGCCTTCAATTTCTCGCGCCTGCCTCCGGGCGAAAGCCGCCGCCGCCGCCGCCGCCTGCCCTCTTCTCTCTCTCTCTCTCCACTGGTTTTCTTTCAAAGCTCCGATGCCACTCGCGCGCCTTCCAGCGGCGACACTTAATCACGAAGCGCACCCCCTTCGAGCACGTACGACCGGGCAGCTTTTGAGCGACGCGCGGCAACGGTATTGGTAATTTTGAAGACGTTGTGCGTCGAGAGAGGAAGAATCGATGCTGCCTCTGAATGAGCTGCTTGCGGTTGTTGGGATTAGGGGGCGCCGTCGTGACGAGCTTTGGAAAGCTTACAATTTAAGGGTTTAGATTTTGCAATCATTAAAGTTGAAAATTTTTTCTATCTTATTAATTAGTTTTACAATAATTGAAGAATGGGTTATATTCTTTTTTCTACTATAGTTTAATTCATTTTTTAAACTATATAAAAAAGAGAAAATTATTATTATATGATTTAAACCTTCTTTCGAGCGAACTAAAAAATGTGAACGGATGTCAATTGAAATTGCTTGGTCATTACCTTCATGTATTCATTTTATGAAAGTAATTCAAATTAGTGACGTAAAAAAGGCATTAAAAAGTACACATCTGCTTTTATCAACAGCTAGCAAACGTCGGGAGCTTTTTTAAAATAAATTCACAGAAAAAATGAAAAAGAATTTCTCTAGGGGACATTCTTTGCACATTCGCTTAGAACGTAACGGAAACCTCCCAGAATTCCGAGTAAACCGGAAGCGAAAAAAAAACATACATTTTCATCAATCCTACAACAAATGTTCGATTTTGCACGCTCAATTTCAATCGCTAATTTCTCTCAAGAAACCCTCCTCGATCGTCAGTTCCGCGCGCTCGACGAGCGATCCAGCGAAGAGATCACCCACAGAGACTCGGCCCGTAGATCCGCATCGACGCATCGGGTCACGCCCAAGTTCATCGCCGCGTGCATACGGCGAGGAAGCGCGCGCGCGCTCATATTATCGGTCCCTGGCGATGATCGCTCTTCCGGCGAGGACACATCCGGCGCACGGACTCGAAACAATAGCCCCGGCCGCGCGATGCAGCTCCGGGGAGGAGGGGGGAGAGGGGCTTTCACGATACAGAGTGCCTCCCCGATGACGCCCCCGCCGCGAGGAAGTGCGCCGCGAGGATTCGCGGCTAATTTTTGCGATTTTTGGACAGCTATTTTTAACGCACTCGGCGGAGAGGCTCGAGGAAGCGGTTTTATTTTTGGCTCTGGGATCTGGGGTTGTCCTATTTTTTTATATTGATCGTCGTGGGAAGATTGAATTTTATCTATAGATTTAATGTCCTAAAACGGTGGTGATGTAGTTTTTTCAATATTTTCTTGAGTAAGTGTGGGTTATCACGCAAGGAGGGAAGTGTACACATATATTTTTTACTGCCGTACGATACTCTTTCGCTCAATCAATAACCTGGTTTGCTTTACTTTCAAGAACAGATTTATTTATTTGCTTAAATTACAGTGACTAATCATTGTAACAAAAACGTTTTTGTAAGAAGAAACAGGATTTAACACTATTCATAAAAGAGGCTACCATTAAAAAATATTTTTCTGACCCACATTTTTCTGAAGCCTTCTCTGCCAATCAGTCTGGGCGTCTCCACAGAAAAAACACGACTATTTAAGCGAAGGTAATGAAAATCGCGTACACACGTACGAGTATCACAGTTCGCTGAATAGCCAGCGTTTTTAATCCTGCAGCCGAGTCATCAGGCGACGCGACGAGAGATTATATGTAGAAAAAAGAGCGAGACGCGCAAGAATGGAAGTCGGCGAGAGGAAATTGTAGTCAGCGCATACTGCAAGTACGGAGTTCCCGAGTCGTATACGTATCTTAACGCATCGGATATCGACTTACGTGTCGGAGTCACCGGCCTTTTGCCGTTGACTGCTCGTCTTTTCAGAAGCGCTTCGCTTGCAAGCGTCGCCTTTTTTTCATCTGTGCTCCGCGCTATCGTTCTCTCAATATTTACGAACTGGGCGGTGTTTTTTAAATGTCAGCTTCGAAAACGTCTTGGTTAGCTTTAAACTGGAAAAAGATGCGGTTTTTTTTTATTTTCAAAGTTTAGATTATGTTGAAATTTGAGAAGGAAGGTGGGAAGAGAATAACCTTTTTTTTATTTAACTTTAAGAGCTTAAAAAGCTTCATATTGAAAAAATAAATTTGAAAACTAGAAGCTGACGATGACAATTTTATTTAAAAAGCACATATTTTTTTAGAATTTAATTCAACGGCAAATAATTCCCGGAATTTTAATAAAAAATTTTACACCAGAAGAGTTTCCCGTACACTTTTCACGATTCTCCATTCCGAGCTCTCGAAATTGCAACTCAAGAAATATGTGAAAATTCCATCTCCGCGCTCATGAGTGTTATAAAGTGCAACGAAGCTTCACCTATATGAAACTTAAGTATTCTAAGAACCTCGAAAAAATAAACGAAAAAACATGCAACTATGTAATCAGGAAGGCAATACAAAACGAAGAAAATCCAGGTTACTCGAAAACGAAACTCCGCATTTCCGCTCCGTCGAAAAGAAATAAAAAAAAAAAAGATAGAATCTCTTTCAAAAGCCGCTTATCGCGCCGAAAATCTCCTCGAGAGAACACAACAAACCGCGCGGCACAAAAGAATCCAGTCCAATGTCAAAAGCGAAGCACGAATGTCAATACTACGCGCGCAGCCACTCCGACGCTCGGTTTTTCATTATCGCCGGACGCGACGTCGCCGCTCCGCGTTCCATTCGCTCGCGCCCGCGAATGGGTGCAATGCAGATGGGCTCGGCGGTGCGCGACTGCATTATGCATGCGTGTCCACTGTCGCGAGAGATACGCGCGCTTCGGCGATAAGGACGGGCCGCGGCGACGCGGGGGAAGTCTTACGTGGATCGGAGGCGAGAAAGTTCGATTTTGGAACTGCGGTTGCTTGGGAGAATGTTCGAAGGATCAATTTATGGAACGGAACATTTTTTATTGGAAGAAGTTAGTTTGAGTCGGGGAAGAATGAATGTTTTCTCCTTAAACATTAGACTCGTTCTTTTGAACGGTGTTGGTGATCTAAAAATATTGGTGACAAACAGCGTTATTTTTATTAAGAGAGGAACAAATCTTTGTTTTTTTTTGTATTGAAAATAGTTGACGGCTCCATTTAATTTTGTAATGTTACATTTTTTAATAATTTACGTTCCGATTTTTAAGCAGAATTACTGAGAAAGATGTGCATTGTGATTTACATTAAAATGTAATGAAATAAAAATAAAAATATTAATAATAAAAGTCTTAATCTGGTTTTAGCATAAAATATGAAAATTGAGCTGTGGAAAAAACCATGTCATTATGCGCATTAGAGACACGGAAGGGTCCCTCCTCAAGAAGCGAAAATGGGTTAGGGAGGTGTCGTAATACATAATTCCGTTCGTGACGATGGAAAAAATATTCTTGGGCTTTTCCAAGTGTCTCTGCTGCTAGTTCACATTTTTTCCTTCGCCCAGAAAAATTTTAATTATATTTTAGTTAAATAATCTTTTATTATTGTCTTGAATTAATTTCATTAAATTTTTTAATGATCTCTAGAAATTGAAAATTATTTTGTAGCGATGAAGTATTTTTTATGAAAAAAAAAAAATGATTTACTGCTGTAACAGGAAATATGTGTATGCATAAGATTTTATTTTGAAAGATAATCGTTATGACTCACATAGCATTATTTTTTTAACAGCAAGTTGCAGATTATAAAGCCACCTACGATAAGATTTGGAAGTCATCGACTGAAGAAAAAGGGTAATTTTGAACATCCGTTGGTAACGTAGATAATGTAGGTAGCTGTTTTGCTCTCTACTTTACCGAACAAATTTTCAGCCGCTGGTAAGGCAGAAATCTACTTTACTTACAGATTTTCCAAAACAAATTGAAATTTGAATACAGAAATATAATTTTTTATAGGCACTTTTTTATTATTATTAAGCTTGCTTTCAATTAATCCTGTCGCTAATGCCTTAAAGGGGGATGCGACATTAAGTAAGTAAAAAGAAAATGCTTCAAAATTACTTATATGTATGTAAGTAACTTTAGACTTCTACATTTATGCTATTATCCCCTTAGGCCTTGAGCTTACTAATGTCAGTTACATCTCACATTTTAATGATAAATCTTTCATAATTACTCTTAGCCGGCGACAGAGTTTTATTACCTGTTTTTCGCTATTCGCATTTCACGCAATCGCGAGTCAATGGAAATAATGAGTGCTCATTAACACGACGCCGCGATTGTCGACGTCTCTACCTCGATGGCAACGGCCTCAGTAACAATGAAAACAAAGCACAATTATAATAGAACCTTCATTGTTTCGGCTGGGTTGAATTGACCGGAAAGCTTTGAAGCAACGAAGTTCAAGCCGACGGCTTTGACTCCAAATTTCGTGGTGTACACTTAATTATTATAGCGTGAGAACTTATTTTAGCGGTGTTGGTTTTCTTGCCAATTGTGAAGGTGTAAAAAAGGTTTAATTTTCAAGGCAAAGTGATTGTCGCACACTCGCACACTGCTTGAATATTAGATTGTTGCAAAGATATATTATTAATTAAAACTTGCTGATTTCTTTTAGTATTTTAATGAATTATTATGGTAGAAATTTATCTTTCACGATACCGGTAGACTAATTCTGGTATGCCAAGTATTTTTTGCGTTTCTATACTTCAAGAACTCTTTTACCATTCACCTCGAGAATTCAATACCATCCCCGTCCAGCAGTAACATTTTCAATTTCGCGAAAAAGAAAGAGCCCCGATAAATTTCTACCACAGCGCCAGCTTCCCTTGGCCCTCGAACAAAAAAAAAAAAAAAAAAAAAAACCGAGGACTACAGAAAGAATAGCCGATGGTTCCGATATTCGATTTCCATGATCGATATACATTCAGAGATAGCTGCTAACTCACCTATAGGAGAAGCGGTGTTGGCCTCTCGCAGACTGACGGTCTCGGGCTCGACTCCGGCCTCGTCCTCCTCGATGAGCGGCGGCGGCGGGGCGAGGGTGCGCGACGTCTCGTAGCCCCAGTGCTGGCGGAAGGCCCTGGCGCCGCCGTCCAGGCGCACCCGCGGCAGCTCGACGAACATCGCGTCGCCCAGCTGCAAGCAC
Source organism: Ormyrus labotus (assembly GCA_035582975.1). NCBI lineage: Eukaryota > Metazoa > Arthropoda > Insecta > Hymenoptera > Ormyridae > Ormyrus > Ormyrus labotus. The sequence continues at coordinate 28,027,880 of JAWWEO010000009.1, read as the reverse complement.
AAATCAGAGGGATACGGTCCCGCTTTAGAGTCGTTCCTATGCGCCGGGGAGTGGGGCTTTAGCGCGCACGTGTTGGCTAAGTGGGATGTGCGGGGATTTTTGCGCGGTCGATGGAGGACGGGTGGATGGGATTGTTAGGCTTGGATTTCGAGGTGCTTTTCGACGTCTGCGGGGTGTAATAGAAAACGGTAGAAGGAAAAATGTAGAATGGAGGTTAAAGTGGGAAATCGTGACTTGTTCGTATCACAAATGTTTCTTAATTTCTTAATGTAAGAATTGATAAAGAAAATCATTTATTAATGTCATTGTGAATCTGTAGAGTTCACTGTTCACAAATTTTAATTGACAAATAAAGCTCAAAGTAATACAGACTGATTGCAATTGACTCTAATTGCTGTAATTAATTTGAAAATTTTAAATACTTTAAAAGATACAGCTCGTGTCAAGTGCTTTTAATGCGACAGTGCATTTTCTGACTGACATGAGACTGGAATACTAAAAATTATACTGATTTCTTTGGCCTTTCGAGCAAGTTAAAATTCCGGGAGAAGTTAGATTAGAGTAGAAAACAGTTTTGAGCTCTTAACGTAGTGACATTTCAGTGGGTGTGGTGTACTCCAAAGAGTTCGTGTCAAGGTGCAATTTACAATCCGAATAAGGCACATTAAATTAAACGAATGTCAAACTCTTGATCAAGTCCTACAAAGTTCTACGACACCATTTTTCACAATCCACACACAATACTCAAACCAATACTCAAACTGAAATCACTGCATCTCGTGCCACATTAAGCTTATCTCGAGCTCCCAACCTAATCTCAAAGCCCAACAGCCATCGGTTAACGCAAACAAACGAAAGTAACGCATGCACTCACGTATCCTCGCACCACGTCCATTATCGACAGGCAGTTTGTAAAAACTCTCACAATGCAGCAGCCGCTGTCGAGGCAGCAGGAGCACCGAGGCATTCCATCGCGGGCCGCGTCCGCCCGAGAACTGACTGTAACGTTTTACCCGGGGAGCGAGAGCGGCTTCGAAGTTTATCTGAAAATATCGTAGATTGACCTGTCGCCGAGCTGACGTCACTAATTAGAGCTCGTTTGTCGGCGAATAAAAGACAGAGCAAATGACCGGTGGCGCTCCGCCGCCCGGGTCACTCTCTCTCTCTCTCTCTCTTTCTCTTTCTCTCTCCTCGCCCCGCATGAGAGCAAATGCCCTTTTTCAGGCGAGCTCTGCTCTTTTTCCCTCATCGGCTGCAGCTTGTTGGCTTCGTCGCTCACGATTTTCGGGAGTTTAATGGAATTTTCGGAGGGGGAGATCGCGAGCCCGGGAGGATGGGTGTCGATGCGTTGAAATTTATTAGAATTTATTAAGGAATTAGAGCGTGTATTACATCGTTTTATTTAAATTTTAATTGAAATTTTTTTTTCATAATGTATTTTTAATCTCGATGGAAAATACGTTATTTTTAATATTCAAGAATTCAATTTTATCTTTGTAAAATATTAAACCATTTTTTTTTAAGTTTATTCATTCTTCACAGAAAAGTCGATATTTTTTAAAGTTTTATAAAAATAACGTGTAATTTCCTGAAAATATAATATCTTAAGTTTTTTGCTGGTTATTACAATAAAAAAACGATTGCTGCAAAGACTATATAGCTAATTTTACTCCGCTTCTTTAATAATAAATGTCTCTTAGTTGATTGTACAGGACATAAAAAAGCTTTTAATATATTTTTAACTTCATCATCCTTTTTATAATGACTTGGTAAAAAATTCTTTTGAAATTGCATTATTTACGTTATTATGACCTTTTAACTAGACAATTTAATAAGCGCAAGTAATAAAACTTTATTCTCGAAAGCCACAAGATTTTATCCTCACTACAGGCGACTTAACTTAATTTAAATTATGCGTGCGCCAATTTCGCCAAAATTTACGAGCATCCTACTTACTCGAAAATGACGCATAAAGCCTCGATACGCAAACCGTCCTCATTACGCGCGAAAGTTTTCCTTAAAAAAAGAAAAAAAAACGGAGAAAAACCGCTCTTCCCGCACACGAGCGATTTCCTTCGATCCGCTTGCCGTAGTCGCATCTGCCCGCCGCCCACGCCGGACAAATTGATCGCGACTCGGCCGCGCGTCATCGCGTCGGCCGTCGACCTTGACTGCATCGCGAAAACCCGCGGCCGGCTCTCTGTACCTGCCAATTAACGGGAGTGAATTCGCAATTCATCCTGCGGTCGGCCGCCGCGCGGCTATGCGTATATGTGTATGCGCGCGAGTGCGAGCGAGGGCCGTAAATTCGAGAGCGCAACCTGATATTTCCTCGGCCGGGAGGGAAAAAGGCCAGGCGCCGTTGTAACTTTATTAATGTACGGGCGGCGAACTCGAGCGCGCGGGATTAGGGAAAATTCGAAACTGATATCGAGCGCGATGATGGATTGCTTCCATTTTTTTGGAGGGATTTTGCGTGGCTGCGGGGCTGATTGTTGGTAAATATTTACGGGATTGCGGGAATTGTCAAAGTAATTTTGCGGAAAGTGATATGGATGGAAAGAGATATCAACTTTAATTGTGAAATCTATAGTCTGTATTCGTATGATATATTTCGAATTGCTAACAAGTTATTTTGAAAATTTTATTACCTAAATTTTAGTTTCAGTGTTTTTATAATAAAATCCTTCGAATTGAGTAGTTTTTATTTTTCTCAATCACGCGGATTTCGTGTTTATTATTGCAACTAATTATCAGTCGATTTTAAATTCCCATAATTACGCTACTTTTATTTAACAAAGAAAGTAACATGCATTTTACGAAGTAACTACCAATTTAATTAACAATTCGACGACCAAAAACGAATAAAACCTCCGAAACACCCATCACTCCTAAAACGAAAGAGCAGCTCTCCTCGGCGCTTAAAAGCTGCTCCCCACAGACCTCTCTCCCAATTGCGCAGCACGCAATTGTCAATTCTCGCGGGCATCGGCCGTTTCCAGCATTGGCCCCGGGAGCAGCCGAAACTTCTGCACGCGCCGCGCTCCTATACAACAACGCGTTTAACGCCGCGTCTCGCTTTGCGTCGGGGTGGCGCCGAATTACGCGCTCTCTCTCCCGACCGGCCAATTACCGTATCGTCTCTCCGCCGAGATCGGCGTCGGCGCGTGACCCCGATATGTATACATTTCGCTTTCGCCTCCTCGCGAGAGGGAGACTCAACGACGTGAGGCGCCGCTTAATTAATAGCCGGGCGAGAGAGGCTCCGCGCGCGCGTTTATTAACGAGCCGTCGCATATTTTTCGAGCCTCGCGCCGAACAATGAGCTAATGAGCTTTTTTTTTTTATAATGCTTCCAGCCGAGAGCAGAGCGGAGGATCGCCGATGTATTGTCTGCGCGCTTTTGCGTAATGAGTCTAAGCGACTTTTTCCTTTTTTTTCTGCCAGGATCGACGCGTGGGCGGTGATAAATTGCAGTTCGCCGCGATGTTTTGCAACTTTACGGACGGGATTCTGCAATAAATGGTTTCTGTTGTGTAATTAGGGGCGTTTACGGGGAGATTTTTTTGCTGGGCGATGGGTACTTATTGTGATTGATTGGCTTTTGTATTTAGATTGAACAAATAAATGTTATTACTGTGATGTTTTAACGTTTGGGATTGTTTGGAGGTTCAACGATAACTGCTGCACTGAGAAACTTGAATGCTTGCGGTGTATGATTTATGCAGTTTATTATACGATTCAAATTCAGTAAATTATCGTTATATAATTTTACGATCTATCTATTACGTCGGAAAAGTTTTAGATTCATCACGAATAATTAACAATAGCTTCAATAACGAAATATCATTGAAATCTAGATTTTCAATTCAAACGGCAGATAATCGCTTAAAAAATAAAATATTAGTCATCACAGAATAAACTGCAAGTACGAAAAACACACTTTTTAATCACGTTAAGCTTCACCTCTGCTAACAAACCAAATCAAAGAACCCCCTATTTCCAAACAACCCCCACTCAAAATCCCAGCCGCAGCAAATGCAAAAGCCTCTCGCTCGAGAATGGATGCGCACTCATAGAGCGACGGGGCGCGACTCTCTCGCCCGGTGGATCTATGGGGCGCAATTCTCGAGATTAAACGTCGCCCGATAAAAAGTGTGCCTCGCGCCGCGGAAAAAGTAGCGGAGCATCGCTCGGCGATGTCAAGCGTGACGAAGGACCGGCGGTAATCTGCGAAAGGGGGAGGGGGGGGAAGGGGGGCGCGAAAACAGCGGATTGCATACCGCGACGATAAAGTGCCGCGACGTGCTCGCAAAAACTGATGCGGCACGAGCGCAAAAAACTATCAGCGAGATCTTCGATTTCTGCGCTTGCTGCTTAACCATTTCGTACGTAGCGGACGTTTGATAGTCGATCGGTTTGAAGGCTAGAAAAGTGGTAAAATGTCTGTACGAAGAATTTCCGGAAACATTACGAACGAGGTAAAAATAGTTGATCTTTCAGAATCCCGGGCCAGCTGGATTTCAAAGTTTTTTAAATATGGCGGCTTGCATAAACACTTTGGGTAATAAAATATCATTCGTTTTCACATTTGCATCAGCTCTGATTGTAACAAAATTTTATCGCTCAAAAAAGTTAATAGTTGATCGAGAAATTTTGTCTCATTTTACTACCTTTTGAAAAATTAGAAATTATGGCTCTGGAGTCTGAAAAATCAACTCTTTTTACATCGGATGTGATGTTTTCGGATTTGTTTTACAGATGTTTTACCGTTTTAGACTTAGAACCGATGGACTATAAAATGTCCACTTGGGACGAATGAGTTAACTTGGGCTCATGCCAGTTTTATGAAGTAAGTGAAAAATTTCAAACGCTTGTCTTTGTTTTTTCTCTTCCCGGTGTTGCTTTGATGTAAATTATAGCTATAAACTTTTTAACTAGAAAAGTTATGTCTAGCCCCAGGGAGACATCTTTTCTTTTGCCATCGTCTAAGACTTGAAACATTTAATTTAGATTTGAAAATAAATTATTCTGCAATAAAGTCTGATTTTTCTTCCTTCAGTTTTTGTTAAAATAAAAACAAGAAAATACGTACAACTTAATTTAAACGCTCTTATATTTATACATAATAGAAATTTAGATTCTTTGAAGCACATAAAAATTCTTAAATCATAAACACACTAACAATCCAACGACAGCCGCAGCAATTAAAGCAGCCGCATCGCTTTATTAAACAATCTTAGCGAACTCGTGCAATAACCCGCGCAGGCAGTCAGGATCGCAGCCACGCAATAAGCGCATTTCAGTTTATACGAATCCGCGACGCATAAAAGCCCGAAGGGCGCGGAATCTCAGTCGAGCTGCGCCGCGGCGGCGGCGGCAGCGGCACTTAATAGAAGCCCCAGAAGATCGCGGAGGCGGTTGTTCTGCGCGCGACAATCGCGGAAAATTGCATTACTGCAGGCGAGAGGGAGAGCCGCCGCTGCGGAAGAGGCGTCGCGGCGCTGCGACAGCGGAAGCAGAGGAGAGAGGCCGAATGCTGATGGAAAAATTCTAGCGGCCGCGGAGGAAGCCTGGCGGAGAGGCTGCGAAGGAAAAATAGCTTAAGCTGCCTGGCACTCGATTGGATTTTTACGGTACTTCTCGGCTAAATAAATTTTAGTGCATATTGCCGGCGGTTATTTTTATTTTTTTTATTTTTGGGAGGTTGAGAAAGCTTATTTAGTAAGACAGAAATTTCTTTGAATTTATATCTTTAGAGCTTCTGAACATTTATATCTTAAAAACTTAATATGTCTTCATTAACGACTTTCTTTATATTTACAATTAATAAAAATTGAAATTTATTTTACGAGTCTATACAGTTAAAATTTAAAAATTTTTCATTTCAAAAAAATCCCTCGTAACTCTCTTAGAGAATTAAATAAACAAACTAGTCGAATGTTCGCTACAACTTTACATTCTCCCCTCTTACACCGTTACACAAAATGCAATAAAGCTCCGCTGCATATTCATTCTTCTTTCGCAAGAAATCTAAGAAAGTAAACGTTACCCGCGGCGCGCTGTATATAAATACAGACTTTTCGCGATTCAGCAAGTTACCCAAGTACATAGAGGCAGAATTCAATTGAGGTAATAAAATTACCGCGCGCGCGCGAGGAGGTTCGATCGCGTGCGAATCGGCCATAAAATTTCTCTCTCTCCGAGCAGCTCGACGCAGTTTCCGCGACAGCCGCAGAAGGAAGAAATACGGAAATGAATAATCGCTCCTCCGCCGCCGTCGCTGCTGCTGCTGCTGCATATCGAGCGGCGACGGCGGAGCCCTCGAGAAAGAGACGTCTTCGAGTTTGCACAGCGCGCCGCTGTAAGTATCGTATTTCACACTCGGCGAGCGCGAAACGCGGCCCCGTCTGGGACGAGGTGAAATCGGGGAGATTTTTGGGGGAGGGAAGACACACACGCACACGCACAGACACACGATAGGGACGACACGTAGACGTATACAGTGATGCAGAGACAAATATGACAGAAAACACTGGCTAAACAGTACAGAGAGAAAAGTGAACGGAACAAACCTTGCCGTGAGACTTGAACATACAGGACGTCCCGGCGAATAGCTGCATCCGAAAGAAAAAAGAGATATGTTGAGATTATATGTGTTATGTTTGTATAGGTAAATATAATATGAGGTGGGTTTGTTGAAGGGAAAAATATGTGTATTTTATGTTTTTTTTTTCATTTATAATTTACAATCGTACTTGTAATAAATTATTTTACTGTACTATATTTTACTTTTCAATGATTCATGCATTATAAAAAAAAATTATTTTTTATAAAGAGATAAATGTAGATTGATAATTAATGAAATAAAGTATAAACTTATTATGTGAAAATCCATTTTAATTAATTTCTGTGTCATCTGAACCTATAACTATTAACAAATAATTACTAGTAATAATAAATTATAATGCACGATAGCTATTACGTAATTTGTCTTAAACAAATAAGAAATATAGTAAACATGAAAAATGCTTATCAATTTCCAGAGTTATTACATAACTAAATTAAACGAGTACCTTCATAAAGATGAATCTAAATTCAAACGACGTTCACACACGACTGGACGTTTATCTATACCTCCCTTAAAGAAAAGATAAAAGTCCAGCGGAATACGGCGCAAAATTCTTCATTAACCACCATTGACTGTACCATTAAACCTTTTAAAAATCGTAAATTAATGAAGATATAATCGAACGTTACAAAATAAAGCAAACCGAGGCCGATGTAATTGCTTAGCGATGTTAGTGATATCCTCAATTAATATTTCAGTCCGTCAGATTAATAGACTGCTCTTACACAAGAGCCGAGCAGGTTGGTACAAACCTTTCGTTGCAGTATCGCTCGTTTATGTGCCGGACTGATTTATATGGAGCATAATTCTAAAAGGTTTTTATCCGTCGATGTAAACATATGCCTTTGTTAATAGGCTATTGCAGGATATGTCGTTCAAACGGATTGAGGATAATGTTCGTTAATATTCATTTATTAACAAAGTTTCGAAAAAAATTAATTTTTATACTTTAAGTTTTTTAGTTTTAAATTTTCTTTTATTTTTTTTTTGCTTCTATATATGTAGTAATACTATATACAAACAATGCATTTCTTTAAAATATTATCAATCTTACATATTTTTTCCACACCTTTACTTCGCTATTTTTAGACCAATGAGTCAATTATGAGGAACGCCACAAGAAACAAAACAAGAAATTTTCGGGCCCGAACCCCTACAACGTCGAATTAGGCGTATCGCCGTAAAAAATATTTTGAAATCTAACACCGCCATTAGAGATTCCTCGGTCTCAAGAGTCAAGTGCGCGAAAAATCATAAAACGCGCGGGTCACTCTCCCGAAGAAAGAAAGGACGGGCGTCGGAGTCGAGGGAGAAAGAGAGAAAGGCCGAATCTTAAACTCCGGAGTGCGTGCGAGAATGAAAGAAGTTTCGAGTAAAAAGAGTCAAAGTCGTCGCACGTGCCGTAAGTGCCGGCAGCCAAGCGGAAGGGGGGTTTTTCGATGTAGCGCCTGACTTTGCAGTCGAATCATTCCGCGGCCAGGACGAGGAGGACGCCGATACGTTGGCGCTCGGGGGATATAACCTCGGATTTATGAATCCGCAGTTTTTTGTTTCGAGAAGGAGAAGATCGGCGTGACTTTTGGCCGAAACAAGTTTTCGGCGGATGATTTCATATTGCATTTTTGCGGGAAATGATGGATGCGATTGAAATTGCCTTAAAACGATGCAAAAACTCGGGCGTCTGCACTGAGAGAAAAAAACTAGCAAGAATTACTATTTTCGCTAGTAATGCCAGATATCGGAAGAAAAATAAAGA
>JAWWEO010000009.1:27961358-28019393 GCA_035582975.1 Ormyrus labotus | reverse complement strand
TGCTTATTTAGTAAATAGAACTACGCTATATAGTATTTTGCACCAGTTTTAAATTTTACTAGTCAATTTGTAATTTTAAAAATCGTACACCCGATATCTTGAGTTACTATAAAAAAATGGTAATTCTTACTCGTTATTTTCTCTCAGTGTGCATTTACAACTGGTGGATAAAGAAAATAAATTTAGAAAGTCTTTTAAAAGAAATGATTTATTGCACAGGTTCGAAAGATCATAATATTGTAACTACGCATGAATATTAAAAAGCCAATATTTAAAAATTTCAAAATTCCACGGCAGAATAACAAAAGCACCGATTCAAATTACCGCGCAAATCGCTCGTGCCAAAAACAAGATACCCAGCGAACTATCACCGCGGATACCAGGGGGCCCTCTAAATTCGACGAGTCAAGAGGAGTCTTCCCCTTCGCCCGCGACGGCCGTTACGGCGGGCGGTTGACCTTCGCGCGGAGAGAAGAGCAAGCGGCAAGAGCCGCGCACATGTGGCCCACCGCGAGTCGCTGCCGTAAGTCGTCTTTGTTGACTCCCTCTTCGTATCGAGCGTGAATGCCGTAGTGATCGTCGATCGCGCACGCGATTCCCCGCGCGGAAGCGAATTAGCGATGCGCGGCGATGTTCTCTTATTTTTGGTGTAGAACTTTTTGCTTTCGTCGGGAATTTAGCAGCGAATTTTTTGTTGTCTCGGAAGATTACGCGGGCGATATAGGTATCGTTGAATGAATAGAGTCGGCGAGCGAGGCAAAGGCGCGACCGTGATAATTCGCGCATCCGTTTTCACGCTTCGGGGAGTCGTCTCGATAAGCGCGGAGGAAAACCGAAGCAAAAAGAAAATTAGCTGCAGGAAACTATTAACAGCGCTTAAAAATACCTGATAACCGTAGGAATTTACTTAACTCGAAGCTAGTAAGTGCGAATGGGGAAAAAAGTCGAGTCTTTAAAAAAAGGTAAAGAGAGCCTTATTGTTGGGAACGGCTTCTGGTCGGTCGAGGGAACAGTTGCGCTCGATCCGCCGCGCAAACACACACTGCCCGCACGAGCCGAAAAGCTCCCAAGGCTATGAAAGTAAAGTGGCTGCGTTCGAGTGTTGGTCCGATCGGTCAGTCAGGTAGTCGATGCGAAAGTGACGGTATCTGCAAAAAATCTGTATTGCTCGTAAATAAGTGTTTATTACGTATGGGTTCATAATTGGAGAACTGGATGTGAACCTTTTTTGAATGCTTTACTTTTAAAACGGTGCGGGTTATGCAATCTTTTTAGTTCGGAAGGAAATATAAAATCGAACGACGCGTTTACTTATTGGCAATGCATTAAAGTATATTATTTTACTGCAATTATTTTGGGAAAAATTTTTGACGTAGTGTAGTTGTATTTTATATTTACATAAATGGAAATTACTATCAGCATAGTACTTTTTAAAATAATTCTTCGCAAAAACACCGTCATAACTATTGGGCTACAACTGTAGTTGTCAAGATAATATTACGGAATCAATAGTACATACTGGCTGTACTGTATTTTAATTATAGTTTCGTTTCAATTAATCTGATACGGAAGACTTATTCTCATTCTGAATAATAATTTTGTGTAATGAAGGGTTTAGCCACAGTAAAGTTATGAACTTATACTGTTTCAAAGTTAACGCACATCAAGTAAAATTTTGCGCTACATTCAAAGTACTAAATAGGACGATAAGTCGGATAATTCGATAAAAAAAAATCTTACATTAACCTGCCTTTCAAACTATTTTATAAAGAACACCAACCTAACGAGATCTAAAGACCTAATAATTTAAGTAAATTAGCGATTGTAAAAGGCCTCAAATTAGATTAAAAAGCAGTCTGCGCAACGGCAGGCAGGCGCGGGTTATACTGTTACCAGATACGTGCACACGAAGTCATAGAGTTCCTCAATGAATTAAACTGTTAATGCATTCAGCGATGCGTTTACCCTATCGTTTCGCGCGCCAGCTCGCAGCCGCGCTCCCTCGGACGTTCGATCGTCGCCGAGCGTATAATCGAACTAGCGGTAGTACGAGTCTCGAACCCTTCCCTCTTCCTCGCCTTCCCACTTCCTTTGTCCGATCGCGGCCGTAAGTCCGAGAAGATAATAGAGCCCCGCCGGGCCGTTCGTCCTCTCTCCCGCATCTCCCTGTTTCCGAGTTCCAGTTCCGGCCGCGTTTTCTTGTAACTACTTGGCGACGACTAATTGAAAAACTTTGCCCGAACGCGGCCGGGTTGCCTTTGGGGGACGAAATCGAAGATAGGCGCGTGGCGCTTGTTTGTCACTCGTCGTCTTAAACGTTGCGAATTCTTGGCGGAGGTGTATAGAACGCGGGAAACATTGTTCTCGGAAAAGCTCGGTAATTACTTGAATATAATGGCGGGAGAGTTGCCGGAGCTCTAGATTTTTTAAGAAAAATAGCAGAGGTTCGCACAGATGTTGTTGTAATTGATATGTAGATTAAAGCTTGATTTCTACGATTTGAAAGGTAAGTTTGGAGATTGAGTGCAACAGTAGCTGATTTGATCAATATTTCAAAAACGACACTGAGAAGAAAATTCTGTTGAAACAACTGCATTTTCTGTTAATTATATTCAATGGAATTTTCGGTTAATTTGACGGAGTTTCTGTTAAGTCAACAGAATTTCTATTAAATTAACAAAGTTTCTGTTAAATCAACCGAAAATTCTATTGATTATATTCAACAGAAAATGCGGTTGTTTCAACCACCTTTTTTCCCAAAGGATACACTCTATAATTCTAGTACGTCTGTAAACTCAACCGACTAAAGAAAATTTAGAAAACGAAATATAAGAACCTCTCAAACTCCTTAGACAAGCGTTCGTAAGATCGATATCAAACCGTTTCGCCAAGCGACATTACGCGACTTCACAAGTAGTAAAGCGTCCAAGTACTAACAGCCCCATTGAAAAGGAGCCCGAGTAAGTAAAGCGAGGAGGAAAAGAAAGAGGACGCCAGAGTATAAGAGAACAGAGCACGGAACCTCCTGCTTTTCGAAACTCCCCTCAGCACTCGAATCCGCGCCGCCGCCGCCGCGACAGAATCCCGTAAATTTATAACGAAGAGCCACTTTCAGACTGCGAGCCTCCACCCCCTCCCTCACGCACTTTTACGTCCTGCGCCTTCGGCGCGTGAAAGCGAAACAACGACTCGTGTCGCACGGCTAATAAAGGCAATAAGGGAGCGCGCGGAGGGGTCCGCGCGCTTTGAGCGAAAAACTTTTTAACGTCGTTTTTCATTATTAAGCCGCTCGTTCGCGAGTAATTAGCGTCCCTCTCTCGTCGTTTTTGTGTCGCCGCGCCGCGAGAATTAAACGAACTTTTGTTGTCGCTTTCGGGGGCTTTAACGATTCTTTATTAATCAAAAATTAGCGGGACAAGAAGGCGCTTTTACATTACTGATTGCTGATACAGCGCTCAAGTTTCGGTTTTAATACTATTTTGTTATAGGTAGGGGGATTTCGCGAATGAATCAGTTCCTTATGAGGAAAGTGTAACATCTGCTGCTAAAAGCGATTTATCAGTTTTACGAAAGTCCCTAGCAGTACTCAATCTTGCTTAAATTAAATGTTACTTCGCGTTGTGCCGCGGGAGTTTATAAAAATTCCGCCTCGCAAAATCAATAAATTGCAAACAGTGATAAATTACTATATTCGGCGCTCTAACGATGCTGAAATGCAAAAATCACTCCCGATTTCCATAATGAACATTACGCTTTTATTCAGCAGTAACGCAACCAAAGGAAGTCATTTACCCGGAAACGGCCGAAAACGGCGTACGTTTTCGCCGATAAAATCCGGCTCATCTCCGATCGGCGTAATACAAAAAGAAAGCGATTCCGGCCGAAGGAAGAATCTCGAATCCGCCCCCCAAAAGAAGTGGAAGAGACTCGAGGAAGACGCGTCCGGTATCGACAATAACGGAACGCCGCTTCCACCTTCCCCCCTCCTTCTCGGCGTTTCCTCGTCTGTGTTTATCTTCGGCTGTGCAGCCAAGACTCTCCTCGTCCCCCCGCTCAAGGCTCCCTGATATAAATGCACCCTTCGTCCTCTCCTCTCCTGCACCGTCCTCTCTCTCTCTCCCCCATCCCTCCTTCGTCTTCGCTCTCCGTTCCTTTCTGCCTGCGTTCCTCCCGCGGGAGCCGAGGCCTCGGCGCGCGAAATACGACGCGCAGCCAACTCCCGGTATTGTCTCTATCGCGGGAGCCGGCGATATTAAGTCGTGTCTGGCTGCGTGTCGTACCTTTTTTTTTTTATAGAGCTCCTCCTCTCCTTCGGAGAGGGATTGTTACGATTCCATTATGCGTACGGGCCTCCGACGTCGAAATCTATTGCCAGATCCGAGGTTATTAAAGAGCTGCCGCGGCAAGCGGGATCAATGGTTAATCCATATTTCATGATTGCGCGCTCCGGGGCCGCGTGATTTAGAGCTTGGAATTTAACAGTTCCGAACTGGTTATCGAGCTTGTTTCTAGTTTAGAGTTTATTAGAGAAGGATTCGCCACGATTTCGCGCTATAATCTGAATCTGCTGTAATTTTTGGAAGATGCTAATTTAAACAGCCTTTTCAAGGCTTTATTAAGCATTAAATCAACCCTTTTAATGCAGAAGAATAATTGCATTCCTTACATACGGCCATTAAAATCTTCTTGGAAGTATCATTTAATTAAGGAGGCTTCCTGAATCTGATTCAAAATTATTTTCAACCGTCGCGGGACTAAAAATAAATTTCACTGCCTTTTTCAACCTTATCGATCTAACACAAAAGCTCTTATGTTACACGGGAACAGCTTCTGCACAGTCGTTATACCTGCGCGCGCCGAGAAATTGGAACGCCAAGTGCTTTCATACTTCTAGAATGAATGCAGAATTAAAAATGCCGCAAATTCCTCCGGCAACTTTTTTCACATTTTTCTCATTTTGTCTCCGGCGTATCTTGTTTGCGCTTGTCTACCCCCTCCGAAAAAAAAAATCTGAATTCTTCTATGCGCAAGCTGAAAGCCGGAATTTAAGGGAAGAATTAAGATAACGAGTTACATAATATTTTTCTTTTAAATTACGTGGAATTTTAAAATGAATACATAAAGGAAATTAACTTAGTATGCATCCCTGACTTGTGTATTTTACCTCGCATTACGAATGAAAATTCTCTATTTTCTATATTTACGCTGAAAATTAGAACTCCTGCACCGCATTTTTATTTCAAGATTTTAATGTGCATTAAAATTCAGGTAAAACTTGATTAAAAAGGGCAACGCACATATCAAACAGAGCGGTCTTGGCACAGGCGGTTGAAGCTTCCATTTGTTTACCTCACGGAAAATGCCGGACTTAGCTTCCCAAGATAAGGCTTTTTCGAAATTTTCGGAAAAAATTACAAAAAAATGTTTGCCGGATTTTTCGGTGGCGGGAGTCGAACTTGTCGACCGCAATAAGAAAAACCAAAAAAAAAAAAAAAAAAAATACGTATTCCAAACCTACTGATTATTAGTTAAATATGTCGCTAATACCTGAAAGGGAGATGCGACATCAAATAACTAAATAAAAAAAAATATATACACTGAGAGAATTTTCGAGTAAAAGTTACCCTCTAAATTAGGATAATCGCGGGACAATACGATTTTCTGGATAAAATTTACTCGAAATTAGAGTAAAAATTACTCAATTAGAGTAAACATTGTTCTGAAAGGGACTAAATATTATCCAAAAAATTGCATTGCCCTGCGCTTAGCCTAATTTATGGGTAATTTTTACTCGAAAATTCTCTCAGTGTACCAAACATAAGTAAAACGAATTATGCTCAATTCTATAAAGTCCTTTCCTTATATTATCATCTCGAGCATTGCAAAGAAACTCGAGCGTCTGCACGCGTGACGCAATATCAATACCCTGAAAGCACCCCGCGTCAGAAAACGGCGGTCTTACTTCTCGATTCCGGTATCAAAGCAGCTCACACGTAACCGTCACCTTAAATACAGATAAGAGCGCGAATGCTTTATCGCCTAGAAAGTCCCCCTTTTTCCCCCGACTGCAGGACGCAGCTCTCGACCGGGACCGTCCACAAATTCCCTTCCAATCTCTTTTTTTCTCTCCGGCGGAAAACCGTTCGCGGAGCCTTTTCTACGCCTAGCCGCCCGCCATCCTTCTTCCCCTTGCACTCTCCCTCCTCCACCTCCGGAGTCTTTTATTTTCCCAGGCGCAGAGATCGGTACTGCCGCGCCTTGTGTATCCGCGGAACATTTTTCACGGTGTGCGTGTATACACGGGAGCGGTGAGGAACGAGGGAAGGTTATGGTGGATGGGAGGGAAAGCCCCGCAACGAGGGGAGGATCTTACTTTCCTTCTTTTAAGGTTTTTCCGGAGTAAAAGACCGGCCCTTGCGTTTCTACGAGAGTTTCCAAGTACGTGCTCCTCTCTCTTTCTTTCCGCGTCTCCAGCTCTCTCGCCTCCCCGGGCTTCGCCACCTTGAAACTGCCGTGGAACTTGCAGGAACGACGACGACTACGGCCATGGCGAATGCCGTCCGCTTTTGTCTCTTGCTCTTGCGAGGTCTTTTCTTTTTTTTTTCTTCGGCTGTTGGTGCTTGTTGATAGTCCACTCGGTGCGACGATAAGTAGTCATAGTAACAGCGATCGAAACAATGCTTTTCTCGATTGTTACGAGGCTGTAATTCTCGCGGGGAACATAATACAATGTGTAAAACTGTCGGTTCGCGATTGAATGATTAATAGAATCGTTCTCTGTAGCGGTTACATAAGTTGTTTGTAGCTGTAAATTACTTGATAATCAACGAGCATTCGAAATTTAATTTGCGGTTTCTAATTTGAAATAATGCTGGCTGGACCTTTCGAAATATTATTCAACAAAACAATTGCTTTGAAAACTAAACGAACAAAACATACTTTTACTTTTCTCTGTAAGTGTATTTTAGAATATAAATTTCAAATTTGACAAGTCGCGATTAAATTTTACAATCAACAGATTATAAACAATTGATTAATTCTAAAAAAATACTATTATGTTACATGAAAACCTGTAAGCAAATCACAAATTTTCTATGAAAAATTCTTTTCCGCACTTTTACGCCATAAGAATGGGAACTCGTTCGTCTCTATAAAACAAAGTCTTGAGAAGCATCTCGAGCAGGAAAATGGAAAGGTACAGAAGCGAGCTGGAAAATAAATCGCGAGCGGACCCAAGATAAATCCCGATTGGTCGTAAGTACCGGCTGGATGAGGTGGGGAGGAGGGCGAGGGGGGGAGGCAAGGCTCGAAAGGGTATTTTTGAATCTCTTGGGGGAGCCATTAACGAAAATAAGGCGTTGTAGCCGAGCGTTTCTTACTCACCGAACACACTTTACGCATATTTTATCATCCGTTCGCAACTCGAAATGCGCTTACGCTTTCGCATGTGGTAAAAGTCCCCGTCGAGATGAATATTTCACACGTCATTTTTTACGTGTCCGACTTTTTATTTTATTGGTTTTTGAGTCACTAATAACGTGAATAAATATAAATTTACTTGAGTCTGCTCATTCATAAATTGTATGAAAAAAGAAACTAAATACATAAATTGAAGTGATATTATCCTGAAAATAGTATTTACGACGTCAGTTTATGTCAAAGTTTCTTATGTAAATAACTCAATGGTTTCGTTTAATTCAATATACCTTCTTATTTAAAGAATTGATTTATAATAAGAAACAACAAGCAAAGCGAAAATTTGCCTGAAATTTCCTTTCAACATCGCCATAAATGCTACTAATATAATTTAAAATTATTAAGCACTTAATGCAAGTACAAGTACGTATGAAAAATGCATTTTCAAGATTTCTCCAAGTATTAAAGCCGAACAAAACAAGCCAAAATATCGTTCCCTTCGACTTCCATATCCTCGCATCTGGAATTCACCTCGAGCGAGCATTAAACTTCTTAGGCAAAGAATAAGCAAATAAAATTCACGAAAATTCACGCAAGAAAGGAGAATCGAAACGTGCCTTCTATCGACGCACCGGTAGGGAAGGCAAAGGCGTACCTATAACCATCGCTCGCACATAAAATATACATATACCGGCAACTGCGTTCAATGGCACTCGTCGTCGTACATATATGTATATATAGCATATCGCGAGGCTCGAAAGAAGGCAAACACGCGCGCGAGGCCTCTCGAATCCACTTTGCGACGATACGTCTAATACGAGCGCGCGGCGCGCCGTCCGACGGAAATTCAGAGCGAGATCTAATGGAACTCGGCTGCGCGCGCCTGTAAACTTACCTTTACGAGCCGTAACGAAATTATGACCGGGAGCAAATAAAACTCCCGTCGTATAAGCGCAAGTGCAGCGAGCAACTTTTTTTCCCTCTCCCCCCTCTTTTCCTTTTTCTTTCCGAAATTTCGCGACCTCGCGGTAATGCAGCCTCCCCTCCCCCCCCGTTCGGGTCGTTACTTTTCGCGTTTCAGCGCCGGCCTTTTTTTTACACGCGGCGGTAGAGCAGGTAGGCGTATGTGCGTTTAGACCGAGTTATAGGAGGTAAAAGAGAGGGAAGAAACGAGAGCGACTTCATGAAGAAGATCGGCACGATGTGGAGGTTGTTAAAAGGGATTAAATTATTGCGGTTTTACGGCGCTTTTTACGGCGGCGTTTTGAAATAAGCCTTCGGTTTTTGCGGAGAAAGTATGCGCATTTTTAGGTTGTTTATTGTCTGTTAGTTTGAGTGCGCGCTATCATCTTTAGCATACCGATTCTAAATAAAAATTTAAGCCTTTTGCCAACTTTATAACGACGGTTTGGAAAATGTTTAAAATTTTAATGCATACATGTATATCTGTGAAACATTATATATATATATATATCCGAGGGCAACTATAATAATTATTTTATATTTTTAGAATTATCTATAATCTGTATTTGTAAAAAATTCGAAAATTTAACCAAATGTTTAAATAAGAGTTTAATTCTAATTCTGTACGACAGTTTTGATTGTTACCAAAAGTTAGCTTCACAAAATAAATCAACTTTAATAGAACGACAGGTTCAATATTGACATCAAACAGATAATTGCCCTGCCATTCAATTACTCCTCTCAACCCTATCAATTATCCGAAACAATTATACATTCCGGCCGGTAGAAAGGCCTCATCTGCAGCTACATCCCAAAACAATTCTAATACAATTTTCTCCCAAACTATCTCCTCCGCACCTTTCTCCGCGGCAACGTCGGAATTAACGAAGGTCCGTTAACGATAACCCGGGAGAAGTAAGGGGCGTCGACACCTAGACGTTCGGCTGTATATCCGGAAGGCACGCACCGACTTCCGAATAACCGTGAACTTTAGGGTCGCGAAACGAGCGCCGCGCCGTCCTGTGTACCTGCCGCGCGAAATTGCATTCGGGAGTTGGCCGGAAGCGGAGAGAGAGAGCAGAAGACACCGGCTGCCTCTCTTGCCATCAATTTTCGGACGGGGGAAGCTGCCTCGGTCCTCGATTCGTTGATGACGAGGTCTTGGCGTGGATGGAATAAGAATTAATTGGATTTGGATTTGGGATGGTTTGATTCTAATTAGTATGCTGATTTTGGGTTTCACTCGAGGGACGCGAGAAGTCAGACGTTTTCTTTTTGTTATTCTAGGAGGAGGATGCTGTAATTTCCTTTTAATTGGTATCCTGTAAGATCATTTTTAAAGAGAAGTTTGTACTTAAATATGTGATGTCATTAATCTTCGTCAAAAACTTTTCCGGAAGTAGGTTCTTCCTGATGTTTTCAAAACTTGAAATTAAGAATTGAGAAAATTTCTTTATTTGATTTACAAAACGTGGCTCAAAATTAATAACCTTCAGTAAAAAGAGTTCTGCTTTTCGTTTTCATTAAATTCACATCAGATTTATATCTCCGGAAGCGCGTCTAATCACATTACACGGTTCAGAGAAACGATAATATAAGGTTAATTGTTACTTGAACGTCTAGAAAGTTAACAAAATGGAAATCGATGATAAGAAAATTACAAGATGCCAGGTACAAGTAAAAATACCCGCCAACAATTAAAAGCTACCGTTACGAGACTTGCATACTGCAGCTGAAAAGAAACTCGTTACTGCAGCCGTGCAATTTGGTTCTGGACAGTTAGCCAACTTATGATATTTGAGTAAGTGAAGAGCGCGGTTATCCTAAATACATTAGACGCAATTCCCAAACTGTATTTACGATAATTGGCTGACACTTAGCAGCCAGCCATAAGTAAACGTCTTTAGAAAGGATGATTTTTGCCAATTACCTGCAAATGCTTTGAGCAAACATTCGATTTTGACTGGGTTAATTGTTACAACATTTTTTTTAAAAATAATTCAAACAGTTCAAGTTTACCTTTCAAACAAAATATAATTCAAGAACTGTACGTGGTTAAAACTGAAACGAAGCCATTCCTAATTTTAATAAAAACCTCTAGGAGTATGCATAAACACAAACACATAAGGAAGCACGAAACTTCTAAAAACGTTTCCCAACCTTCAAAGCGACTGCTCCGACCGAAACTCGCCTCCTATTCCCGTCCCAGTAAAACAAGCAAAAAGAAGCAAGCCCGAACATCCAGTCGGACCGTCTGGCGGGACGCTCAAGTTTCTGAAATTTCCAAATACGGCCACGTTATGTACACAGTAAGCTCGCGGGTGAACGCTCGGCTGCGTCAAACAGCAGCAGGCTGCATTCCCCGCGTCATAACAGAGACGTACATAACGCCAGAGACGCCGCTGGGGTTCGTTCACGCATCGCCGACGACGACGACGGCGGCAGCAGCAGCAGCCCTCCTGCCAAAGCGAGCCGTTTCAGGTGTGTGCTCCTGCAGGACGCGTCGCGCGCGCGCGCCTGGCGCTCGGCTTGTACACCCGCTCGGCAGTGTCGGCCGAGCGAAAAGGCCGCGAGAGCCGCACACGCACGCAAGCCCCGTTTGACGCGGCCGCCAGGGATCAAAAGATTCCGCCGCCGCCGCCGCGCGGCAGACGAGAGGAGTGAGGAGCCGAGTTCGGGTTTTAAGGCCCCTCGATGCTTTGGGGCGACATGCCCTTTCAGGAGGTGCAGCGAGGTGACGGGCTCCATTTCGAATGTCGGTTAAGAGTTGCTTTTGGAGCTTTTTGCTTTTTCGAGAGGGGCTTCGCTTTTTATAATATGCTTTGCTAAATTTCTATCGTCGTGGCATTCGTCAAAGAGGCGCGGCATTTTTATTGAAAGATAATTTTACGCGCTTAGGACACGCTTCACTTCTCCAGAAAAAGGTAAGATCGGCTCGAGGTTTAATTAGTAGAATGAAAGGAGCAATTACTCCGATTACTAAATCCTCGTTAATTTTTTTCAACGACCGATGAAAACATACTAATGAAACCCGATAATAAAACCTTTTATGTCAGCAATTTCTCTTTGATGTTATTTGTGAAATAGGTGGTCATTAATTAACCCGGCATTAACCATCGTTAACGCAATAGGTGAAACTTCAGAAAGTTATTGACTGCTCAAGTTTCATTATCGCAACGCGATGTATTATCTAACACAATAGCATCATTATAAAATTTCTAAATCGCCAACAGTTTTCACTCGCTGCACAAAGGAGTGTGCTGCCATAAGCTTGAAATCCGCGAAATCTCTCAAATCACTCTCTATATTTACCCGGTAACGAGACACGCAGCGCTCCTTATCCCCGCGTGTATCATGAACTCGGAAAAAAGGCAAATCTACAAAGGAAGAGCCCCCAAAAGCGCCGGGACACGCGAATCAATTGAATTTCTCAGCCGGCCACGTCTGGACCCCAGGAGAGCGGGTCGATGGCGCGTCCGGTTCTGCGGCCGGAACAAGCTACAAAGCTCGAAAGGAATCCTGCGCCCGGCAAAACGAAGTTACCCCCCACCCCCGCCCTCCTGCGTATACCGTCCTCTTTACTTTCTCCATCTCTCCGCGTGCATTCCGGAGACCGGCCCGGGAGAACGCCTCATTTCCGCGGTATACGAGTCCGCCGAATTTACCGCGTGGATGTGTTTTCCACCCCCGTTCCAGCTCGCGGGCTGAGAGCAACTTCAGACGGCAATTACATCTCGTCTTTGGCGATGATATAAGCTTTGTGTTTTTGGCCACACCGGAGTAGGGTCCGAGTTGTTTTTTTTTATTTTTTTTTAATTTATTATTTTTTTTACCGAAGGGGAAGATGCAAGGGTTGAGTGGAAAGTTTTGTGGAGATCAGGTGACAAACGGGACGCTGCGTTTGATTGTTCATTTGCATTTTTCTCGTAAAAAAACCGCAAAATGAATTTGCATAATTTTATGACAGTTCTGCGGTTTAGCACTTACAAAGTTTCGAACGACTTCGGATGGACTAAGTGAGTTTTAATAGATGATTTTAAGTGTGCAACCGAACCGCGAACTGTCGACGAAGTAACGCCTTTTTAAAAATTGATATTTTGATTGTCAGCATTAAAGTTTTAAAAGAATATTTAACAATCTTGCTTACTTACTGCTAGAATTTTAGTTTAATTTCAGCACAAACGCTAGCATTAACAAAAACAAGCGCAGAATAATTTTCTTGTTAATGTATATAATTAGCTACCTCTAATCTAAACTGCGGTAGATGACGGCTAATTAGGGAGTTCTAAAACAAATAGCGTCAGCGCCTTACAAAGTCTATCAGTTCTAACCACACCGTAACGAACAAAGTGACCAAACTACTAAATAAACTACTAAATAAATTCCGTCCAAAAAAGAAAACAATTTCACTCGACAAAATCTACACAGCCTAATGGAAAATCTTCAAAGTACCTGGATCTTAAAGCGATCCCGTCGCGCAGAACGTACGATTCGAGCCCGGAATTTGGAATGGACCTTTAAAACGAATAATGAGAGAGCCACTTGGTGATTCCAAGGGCTTACCCGGCTCAGTGTCCCGTGCAAATTCGAGGACCGACGACGCATCGCGAGCCCGTCGAATCAACGGCGGCGGCGGCGGCGGGGGCAGTTGCCATGAATTGTACGTCTTGCTGAATGCCGAGGAGGAAAAACTTGGAAATTTGTGGAGCTGCTCGGAGAGAGAGAGCGTGTCTGCACCCCGCCGGAACTCGGCTCTCTGCGCCGCTTTTAAAGATGTATACGACGTACAGTCCGGATGAAAAGGACTCGTGTGTATTTTATGGACTTTGGACTTGTGAATTTATCAATGTTTGGGAGATTCCCTTTGGAGTCGAACTGGGGAGCAGTTAACTTTTAAGACGCGAATGTCTGTTGAGTTTTGCTTGAGTTTTCAAAGAAATAGTAGTTGAAATATTGAAGAACGAAGAAAATTTAAATTTAAAATTTGAACTGTACAACGATTTATAAGTATTTTAAAATATTAATAATAAATTAATAATAAAATAATAATAATAAACACTTGCAACTTGTTCACTTATTTCAATAAAAATGTTTTTTATATGCTGGTCAGGTAATCTAATATGAAATGAATAAGAAAAGTTTTGAAAGGAATTTCAATTTAAATCAGGTTAAAGAAAGATAATTTAAAAACATTGCAGGTATATAATAAACAGAAAAAATGATTCCTCTTTGATATAAAAACATTAAAATACTATTCTATCCCGCAGAAACCGTTAATAATTTAGCATTATTAATATTGCATTTTCGCTTCGAAAGCATATTCTTTAATCTCTAAAGTGGTTTCTTTCATTTCCTTCATTTTTTATCGGACTGTAAGGCCAATGTAAGCTTAAAAGATTCGGAGGGAACGCGAGTTGAATCTGGTATAAGACAGCTTCGTTGTAGCTGAACTTTTTTTCTTTTAACCTTTTTTCGGCCCTTTTGCTTTTTCCCCCCTTTTTTTCTCCTATTGTCGGGATTTCGTAACGACTTATTTTATGTTCTTCCTGTTCACCCTCTTTTTTGTTCCGTAAAAATATATCTCCCGCTCTTCAAAGGATAATTACTTTTGCTTCATTCGCGGAATACAATAATTTTATTTTTCATTAAAAAAAATCACGAAACCGTAGAAAGGGAAAACAAGATGCCATAAATAAAGGATTTCCTTCGAAATAATGCATAATATAATTTGTACCGTTTTCCTCTAAGTTTTGCAAAAGTATAAATTTGCTTTATTTACCATCAAAAATTAGTAAATTATATTTTTATTAACTTTATAATATTATAGTAAACAAAATAATTATTCGTCAATGAACTTTATTTTTCTTCATTAATGTTAAATATTAAAATTATCATAAAATTTTAAATAAAAATTATCCACCAAGTTCTAAAAACGGCCATTTGCTTTAATAAAATATGATCGCGACTCCATTTCCTGCACTCGCACATTTCAATAACAAACCGAGAGATCTTCAATCTCTCTTTAAAATCGAAACTTTAAAATCCGAAATGAAAAATGCATCTTCCGAAGTTTAAAGCGTAAATACCAGCAACGACCCCCGCGGTCTCCCAAAATAGAAAACTTAAAGCGATCCTCCATCAGATATTCCTCTAAAAAAGCGCGCGCAGCCCTCTCGGAGCTCAGTAAATCATGACAATAGCCGCGCGCCTAGAATCCTCCCTCATCCCCCATTGGAATATCAGGCGGAACGGCTCGCAAGAAAAGAGCAGCAGGCCGTCGAAGAAGTTCGCACGCGAGCCAAACTTCGCTCGTGGACTTTTTTCCCTCTCCGCTCGTGACGGCGGTCGATGCGGGGCTTCCTCCCCCCTACAACCGGCGCGCAACGCTCTGCATCATGTATAATAAATGCACATCCGAGCGGGCTTTTCTTGCGACTGTTTAGCCCTTCGCTGCAGGAGTTTCCGAGGAGTAGTTTCGGCCCGAGAGAGGGGATAAACGTTGCGGTTCAGGATTGTTTCGGACTGATGCTGGCTATTGTTTGCTGCTGGAATTGACTTTCCTTTGGCGCTTGATTAAATGCTAAGCACCGTGAAATATCGAAAGCTTCGTTTACTGCGTAATAATTGTCGTTTAATACTATTGCCCGAATTACGTACACTGTATATAGCTTTCGCCGTAAGAAGCTATAAATTGCGTTTGACTTTCAAATAATATTAAAGTATTAATTACTTGATATTAGATAATAGGTTTTAGTAAAACGGTTACAACAGTTCTTATCTTCTCCGCAAAATTAAAATGTAAATATTCAATCTACTACTAAATTTAATGTAGATACGTTTCTTTGTATTTTTAGCTAAATTAATTGATTTCAGTTACAATAAGTTACAGTCTCAATTATCCACGTGCTTTAGAATTATTAATAACTTTCCCGAATGAATTATTCCTCACCAATCCATCAAAGCAAAGTTATAGAACTCAGTTATCCAGAAGCTCCCAATCCCGATCAGAAGTCCCGTGAAAAACTTGGTAAAACCATTCCAAGTACACGTTTCGGAACTTTCCCTCGCGCCCGGAGGATAGAACCATTACGGCGGGGGAAGATCGTTATACAACCGTATTCCGGTCAACAAGCCGAAGGGACGCGCACGACGTCCCGGCTCGAACTTGCCGGATCGACTTTCCAATTGTGTTAAAGCGGGAGAGAGACTTGGCAACGGCCCCCTATGGCGTTTCGCGACCTTAACAAGGCGCTCGGCATAGTTCGCGCGACCCTCCGACTTCCGAAATTACGCGAGCTTATGAAGTTACCCGGGATGAAAAGGAGACAGGGCGCCTCTGCTTTTGCCGGGAATTTCATTTCGCGATCACTGATACGAAAAAAAAGTTCTATCGAGGAGCTATGAGCGCCGCTTCGGGGGCCAATAAACGCTGACTTTTAGCTGAATACTTTGCGGAGGTCGGGGCGTTGAGTGGTGTGAATAAGTGATATATTCTTTGTGGAAGTGGTTTTACTTTTTACGGAGGTAGAATTATTATTAGGCCTTGGGTTTTTCTTAATAATATTCCAGAAAATTTCTATTCGTTAAATTTTTCTGTGCTTCTTTTAATACTACTATTATCTAGATATCTCTAAAATTGATTCGAGTCTCGTTTACTTCATTTACTAAATAGGCTTTAATCGTCTTTAATTGAAATTAAACAGTTAGCAATTCAATGGTCATTCGAACAGTTACCAAAACGTTCGATTGAATAATGAAATTCAAACAGTAGAACCGAAAACTAATTTATCTTCCAATTAAAACTCTTTACCCCGAGCAACCAATTTAAAAAGTTAGCCAGCCCCCAAAAAAGCTTTTACAATTCACTTAATCATCGCCAAGCACACATCATCGGTCATCCATTTTCCCGGAAAATCTAAAATTCCGCCTCGTCGACCTCCGGCCGATAAATCCTGCCGCAGAAAGAGCAAACCGTCCCCGCCGAAAACTCCGATAAAAAGGAAGGGTACATATATATATATCCGTGGCAAAAAAGAGCGCAGAAGGTATGACTTACCGCCATGTCCTCGCTCCTGTACGCCGTGAGGGTCTGCTCATCCTGGAGGAGGACGCAGTAGCAGGGCTCCCAGCATGCCTCGTCCGTGGCCGGATCGCCGACGCAGCAGTCCGCCTCTGTGAAAAAAAAAAAAAGACGAGCGAGTTATCACACCTGAAGCTGCTAATGCCGCCTCGTAAAATGCCAGCTGTTACTTCGGCGCGCTCGTAAAAGTTGCGATCGCGCGGAGTCTTCCTGCGGCTCCTTCCCGAGCGGACTCTCGCTTTATTAGCGTTGCGCAATCGGTCACTTATAGAGAGGAACGAAATTAGCGCTGATGCCTCATTGTTTGCGTGTCAAGGTTCCGCGCAATTCAGGTTTTTGTTATTAGAGTCGTTAGATTGGAGGAGGCCCGTGTTTTTTTTTCTCGGCTTTGCGAGTACAATTTATGTAACGTATATGTGTGTCATGGGAATCAAAAACTTATTAACTGCGGGTAATCTAATATCTTACGTATATCCTTTGGATTGTACTCTATCAGATAAATTTCAAGATCTTATTGAAACTCGTAGTGTTTGAATGACTTTTATGATTTAATTTATGCAGTAAGGCGTAAATAAATGTTTGAAACATTTTTAAATGAAACACATTTACGACGAAGGTTTGCGTTCATTCACCCGCTCGATTTGCATCTCGTTAAAGTTTACGAAATAAATTTTCCCTAACCGATGATAATAAGCGCGCGAAAATCTAAATTTTATTCAGTTTTTTTTTTCGCATTGAAAACCAAACCCAACATTTGAATAAATTACTTTTCATTTAAAGCTAACAATCTCCTTTGGGAAAGGCAAATAATCACCTGCCGCGGTGAAAGGCGCTTAATATTTATCATCAGCGGCATGAAAAACGTTACTCCTACAAAGTAATATATTCATAGAGCAGGTAACAACTCATTTCCCAGCAGTCCCGCATTGTAAAACGAGAGAAACCCCGAGCGAAGCGATTCGAATCGCAGAATTAAAACGCAACCACCGCCGAGTCTCGCACCTAAACACTATCAAACCGATATTTACCTGAATATCACCGACACTCCGGCCAGTTAAGCTCATTGCAGCATTAAAACTAACGCCGGAGCGCATTATCACCGGCAATAACAAATAAACGCCTCGTCGGAGACAGGATGCATAAAAGCCAATTCCGACAATTATCACGAGTAACTTTAACGGGCTAACTTACGAGCCCCGCTGAATTCACGGCTATTTTCAACTCTAAAACTCCCCGTCTCCCTTCTCTCGTCGCTCCCTCCCGGCATTAACCCGATTTCGCACCGACGCACACTTAACGCGATTATCCGCGCCGGGCGTGACGTAACTTTTCGTCACGTTTTTCCGCGAACGCGCGGAGGGCCGGCTGGCCGTCGCCCGCACGTGACCGGGCTACTGCAATTAGCTAGATTGCGAAAGCGTTGCGAGATCGCGCGCGCCTCCTTTTTTTTTCTCCGGCCAAGTTTGGCGAGCCGCGAGCTGGTTCCGAGTGTTCCCATTGACGCGATGCCTTTTTCGATCGAGGCGATGCCCTTTTTATCGCGAACTTGGGCTGCCGTCGCTGCCGCTGCTCGCTTTCACCGGGCGGCTTTTTGACCGATGCCTCGGGAATTTGTGTATTTGAAGAGGAGGCCCCTCTCTCGCGTCGCGAATCGGCGAGGCTCGACGCGCCGAGCGTGACTTGATTGGAAAGCGACGGTGGTTAATTAGATGCAGCCAGTGCTTTATACGAGGAGGATTGTGCAACGCGAGCTGGGTAGTATTCAATTTGCTGGGAGAGGGTAGCCATTTACGTCGAGTACTTATTTTGGTTTTAGTTTAATTCGCTTTTTCGGATGTGTTAGGCCTTTTGGCCATTACTGGTTTCCATTTTTTTTTATCCTATTGATAATATTGATGGATATCAACGTTTTTAAAGAAGTCTTAAAAGTGCTTTTAAATTTGAAGGTTGAATAAAAGGATGTCACGATGCATCCTTAAAATGTTAAAGTGTCCCAGAAGCACACTTAACTCCCACGGATAAGCAAATTTATAAAGACGGTCGAAGCTTTTAATTAAAACTTTAGGAGCGGCATTTAATAGGTTAACGGGTTTATGTTTATTCACGTTACTGCACATATGCAACTAAATCGAAAATGAAATGTTTCTTAATTGATTTCCGATACCATCGCGAGGAGAAAGCGGTAACGAAACTTGCTATATCAACAACTCTTATCTACATTATTAACCCACATTTTTACCCAAATTTATCGCCACGCGAACCACCCAACATCTTCATCTCACCCATCAATGTTTAACCACTAAACTGAACCCGCAAAAACAAACAATCCCGCCTATCCCGTTCCACGCGAAACGGATTAATCCCAACTTTCACGTCCTAAACACGGCAATTATTCCATTAACCCGCATGCAGTCGGCCATCATCCCGCTCCGCCTCCGCCTCGATCTATCATTTTCCCCGTTGCGCTTTCGCCGGCGATTTGTCGCGCGGCGCCTGGCCCCCGAGGCGCTCGCCTTTCCGCCTCCTCCTCCTCCTCGCGATCCAGCTGCATCCACCCGCACGGCCGGCGAGAAAGTGCGCCGCGCGCGCGCGCGCATACATATGCATCCGCACGGCCGCCGAGTAGGCAAACGAAATCTGTTTCTTCGGCTGCATTTGCGCCGCGCGGCGGATGAATTATTCAGGAGGCGCGCGCGCGCGCTTCGCCGCTGGGCTCGGGCTGACGTTTTCATTTCTGGCGATCGTTGGTCGATGCGCCTCTTTTTATAGGTGTCAACGCGATCGGCTGCGAGTCGCGGCGGAGGAGGAGGGTGGAGAGTATTCTGTTTTTGAGAACGGCGATGAGGGTGAGGGGTTTGGGTGAAACATCGTTGAGTTTGGGAGTTTGAGTTAGTTTTTTGCTGAGATGATGTGCGCTCGGTGCGTTTGCGAGCATGAGCACAAAACTTTCGGAGATTGTGTATTGGTTGATGTGAATAGCGTATTTTATAAAAATAATGTACTCGCGCCTAAAGATAAATATCACAGAAATTATGGTTTTTGTCCTTTAATGATATAAGATTTAATGATATAAGAAAATTTTATTTGAAATATAATAAAAAGCACTTTATATTTAGTTGTCTTTTTTTCTACTTTTCTTCTTACTTTAGCTTTTAGCGACTAAAAAAAAGTTTTCAATTTAATCTTCTACATTAAACTTTTCAAAAATACAGAAGTTACCGTTTGACACTGATTTCCCTAACCCTTTATACCGCGCACTTCAAAATAATGATGTATCGAAAAAGAAGCCCCAACCCAGCGAATCAACAAGCCTTCCTGCTTTCTCGACAGCGCACTTACCCATCGCATACTCTCTTAATCTCCTCGTACAGAAAACCAGTGGGGAAAAGCAATTGGCGCCCGGGAGACGCGCGCCGCGATTACGGGGGCAGCTTGCAGCGCGGCGATCGAGTACGCTAACATTACCTCCCGCCTGCGCGCCGATCATTTAATCATCGCGGCCCACGCGCCGCGCCAATAATCGCCCGTTTCCTCAACTGGTCGTCCGTTTTTTTCTCTCGACGGACCGCCCGATTGTTTCCATTCTCTCTCTCTCTCTCTCCGCGGATGTTAGGTGAGAACAATGACGGATCACTTCGCCGCTGGATTCGGGCCCGCAATTTCGCGATTTATGGAGATGCGGAAATTTCTGAGGCGAGAGAGAGAGAGTGGGTGGAGCTATAAAAGAGCGCGCTGAATTATTATTAGCGCGGTTTATAGAGATTGACGCGCCGGTTGATTAGATCCTAAGCCTCAGCGGAGTATCGTTTGGAACAATGAGCTTTTACTTCGGGAATAGGTGTAATTTTGAGTTAATGCGAATTGCGTGGTGTGCTCTTGATTTGTAAATGGCTGCAATGAACGCTCGGAGCGTGAGGATTATTTGAATTGTTTAGTGGATGATGATTTATTATCAAAACAATGGCTTCTCTCAATAAAAGATAAACATCCAATTCTCGCGAAGCACTATTGCGAAGAAGAGCCAGTAAATTTGCGTAAGATGATTAATTTGCTTTTAGGTGTTCATTTCTAAATTTTAAAGGAATACAATAGTAGTAGTAATAAGAGAAGAATTTAGAATGTTAGAGTATTCAGTACAGTATTCGTATCAAATGACCTATTAAAAACAGTAATGCAACATATGTAATTTAATATTTTCACCAACGAGCAATTTAAACAAAAAAAAAACACAATAAATGCTTAATCAACAAACGTGACTCATCTCGTAACGCTAAAAAAAAAGGGACCCTAAAAAGATTCAGCAAATAAACTCTCTGCTCCGCAGAAAATATCATCATTCGCGCACGCGAATTAGCGCGCTGAAATGACCGCAGCATCGCGGCACGAGAGCGCATACGGAATCTCTCCTCAGCCGGAAGAAAACCGGCGACGACGGCGGGGGCCGCAGCGTTTCCTCGCGTGTGCGTCTCTCTCCCCGGCTCGACGACTGCATATCTCGGCGAAAGTTGGCAGCCGCGGCGCCGTAAGGTTAAGGTTAATAGGCCGTCGTCCGCGAGCTTATTTAACGACCGGACGCAATCGCCGAGAGCGCCAGGACTTCTCTTCGTCCCGGCGAATAATTGCGGAAAAGCGCCCGGATTTAACTCCGGCCCGTAAAACTACGAAGTAGCCGAGTTCGCCAAGTTTCTTCTGTCTCCCGTATTGTGTACCAGGCGGGAAAAGCAAGAGGGAAGCTAGAGGAACGAGATTTATAAGGGCGGCTGGACGGGACGCTCTTGCAAGTTTTCCTGCGACTCGCTGACGCTTAAAGTGCTGCGATCAATCATTTGGAGGGGGGAGATCTTTGGCTTTGCTTTATTTTTATTCTGTTATTTTAACTTTTCCGCGTTGTAATTTGATTCGGAAGAGTTTCGACGTTTCGTTAAAATTTGTAGCCGCGCTCGACGACAAAAGTGATTAAAAGTATAACGTAAAACGATGCGTCTCGAATTAATGCTTCCGATAAAGTTTGATTGCATTAAGAGGACGCGAAGCTGGGCTTCGACACTCGAAAACATTTTTCGACGATCCATCAATTTATACTACGCAATTCGCGAGCGATTCGCAAGCGTAAAAGAGCCGTTAATTAACGCAAGATGGATTTAACGAACAAACGGAAGCTTTTACGATGCGTTTTTAACGGTTAAGCACTACGGTGAAAGTCCGCGCGACATAAATATGACGGACGCTTTTTATTGCCCCCGCGGCAAGTAATCCACTCCGAAAATAATTGAATTAAAAACTTCATCTCCGTAAAAGCGTAAATAAATCAAAGTTATAATCTCGTTCGGCTAATTCGCATTAACTTACAAGGAAATCCGCGAGCAATTACTCAGGCGAACGGAGAGAAGCTGCTGACTGCCGCCTACGGAATCTCTCCGCCGCCGCCGCCGCTTTCGTTTCGTAAATGCGATTTGAATTTGTTGTCCAGCGAATTACACGCCGCTGAAGCGGGAGAGAGAGACGGGAGGAAATGAGAACGCAGCGAATGAAGGAAAAATGAATAAATGACGGACGGAGGGAAATGGGAAAGAGGACAAAGATAGCCGGAAGAGAAGAGACTAATGAAAAATTCGCCGACAATGCTTTGAAAAAAGAGAGGTGATTAAAGGATTTTGTGGCAATTTTAATGAGGGCGCTATATATATATATATATATTTTTTTCTCAAATGGTTTTCATTCAGACTGCAATTTTAAAGTATTTAATCATTGAATTCGTCGCAGCTTCGGTGTTCGATATCTATATTATGAAACTTTTCCAACTGATTCACCCGTATCAAATTCCCTTTCGCTATTCAGGTATCATCCACAAAATTTTTCGAACTCAAGTCCATCAGCGCTACGAAGTACATTTCGACCGAATCAACCTGCGAGAATCCATAACAACGATCTCAATAGCTCACACTCATTGACATTCCACTCCACCCTTCGGCGAAATAAAACGCCTCAGAGTCCACGAATCACGTAGAAGCGGAAGAAGAGAAGATTCAAACGCGCGATGGAAATTAACCGGGAGGGAAAACGCGATTGTGCGCGCAGCCGCCGCGCGGTCAAGTGCAGACCTTGGCTCTCTCTCTCTCTCTCTCTCTCTCTCTCTGCGCGGGCTCCCGCTTTGTTTATAACGGAACGCGAAAGTGGCATTGTAAACGGCGCGGGGTATATATCGGTATTGCGCTCACGGACAAAATGGAATTCGCCGGCCTTTATTGTGCCTGCGTTTGATTTCCAGGAGCAAAAGGGGAAAGGGGATCGCGAGAGAAGGCCGCTTCCACATTTCATCCTCCTTGCACGGGAGGCTTGGCTCGCGCGCGCGGAGAGGAGAGAAGGGAATATTGAAAATTACAGGGAGGAAAAAGGAGCACGAGGGGCAATAAGTTCGATTTGCTGTGTTCTCCGCGGGTCTGCGTCGCTGCTGCGCCGCGGTGCGTTTCTTGACTTCTCGATTTCGCTCTCTCTGGCTCGCTTTTATCGGCTTTCTTATTTTTTCCATTAAAAGTTCAAACGATCTCAATCGCGATCGTTTGCATGTAGGTGCGCGCGCACAGGTATATTGATTAGGCGACGGAGAGTAAGAGCAGTTTATTCCGGAGCTGCGGGTTGAGTTCCGCGAGCCGTCGACTGGAAACTCGGTGCGATTCGCACTATAAATAAAAGTAATCCCTTTAAAAACGCAAGTCCTTTAGAATAAAAAAACATCAAAGCCGCGCTTTTAACCCAGTTTTTCCATCAAATTATTCCCAGCCACCTCTGCCAGGTTCGCGAGTCCGTCCGGCCTAAAAAGAAAAAAAAAGCGCCTCAATTTTTATTTTTTCACAGCCCATTTGCGGAGCTCCGAGTGAATCTCCATCCGGCAAAAGGGTTTCCACGACGCGTTCACTCGGCGCCTCGTGCATATATATACCACCGGCGACGTCGCACTATTTTATACGCGAGCGCACCTTTCGAAAGTAATACGGCTCCGGCGAACGGCCGCTCGCGCGCATTTCACGTCCCGAGGGGGACGGAGAAGGGAGAGATAAATCCTAATTCCTGCGGAGCGGCGAGATTTTCGCGTCACATATCGTGCGCCGCCTTGTCTGCCGACCTTAATCTTGACCCGGGGAAAGTTTCGGAGCCCCCGCCGTAACGCAATAACAAAAAGAGCCGGAGGTCACGTCGGATTCGGAAGGGATATTCGCCGGATGGCGGGAGATTTGAGGCGCGAGAGGGAGAGGGAAGTTGACGCGGATTATGAGATTCTAATTGCTGATATTGAGTTGGGAAAGTAAATGGATTTCTCGTAAATTATGGGAAGTTCGTCGAGGTAAATCATTTGGATTCTGATAAGGTTTGGGTAACTCCTGGTGCAACCATTAAAAGTTGAAAAGTTTTTAAGCCGATCGAAGCACTCATAAACGTATTTTTTTTTTTTCTTAATCAATTTTTTTTTTAGCTTTTAACGCGTACTTTAGAAAAGCAAAAAACGCAGAGATATAATTGAAAATCATTTTCCGTCCAAAGCAGCTTAGCATAAAGATCGGTAAAGAGCAATTATTCTCAAGAGTATAACCGCGGAAGCACTAAGCCATCAGCACCGGTACCGTTAATACCCAATAAAGAAATCCAAAGCCTATATGATGCCAAATTAAAGGGGCTGTCGGCGCGCTAATCTACCAGCCAAAGCCAAGTCTCTTAGCACCTCTAAAAGCGCTGAGCCGCGGCATCGGCGCCGCTCGAAATGATCATTTTCATTTACGGCAAGTGCGAAGAGCAACAGGGAGCTAACAAAAGATACGGCGCGGCTTATTCTTCGCTCTCGCTTCCTGCCTCTGCCTTCTTTGCGCCGAGTCCGGCCCTCGTTAATATATCTAAGACGTGCTCGGGATCTTTCGCTGCTTCTTCTTCCGGTTCCCTGATGGTCCTCGAGAAGTTCATTTCTGTTTTTTCGACTCGACGAGAGGAAAAGAGCACGGAGAAGAGAGAGAGAGAGAGAGAGCTTCTGTTTAGCGAGCGGAGTCGGGAAAGAGCGGACGTAATGATGGGAAAGACGGTAAGGGAGGATGAAAAAAGTTGTTGAAAGAGGTGCCCGGCACAATGGAGGATTAGCGGACGGCTGTAATTACGGGCTGAAATTTTGCGAAAAATTTCGAGTCACCGACGATGATTCACCCGTATAGTTAGGTAACGATAATAACAAGCTGACTAATTTGCTAAAAATTTCCTTCGCCTCTCCTATTCAAATTACATCCAATTACACAAACGTCTTAACAAAACTAATAACAGGGTGGATATTTGCACGGCAGTCCTCCTTGAAAATCGAAGGAAACTTTAGAGCACTTTTGTAGCTTCCTGCAATTAAGAGGACGACACGTGCCGGTGCAGCTTATACGACCGAGAGAAAAAACGGCAGGCAAATCCGCGTCCCGACTCGATCTCCCAGACGATAATCCGAGACAATAAACGCTTCCCGCTCGCGGAGATATCCCGATAAAACGGAGTCGTGCGCGGGGGGGGGGGGGGGACAAAAACTGCCGACAGCGAAGATGAAGAAAACCGCGCGCGCGGATGCTGTCGCGCTCCGAACTCCGCGACTGCCGCGTCGACGTTACGGCGGAGCCTCTCCGTGTGTATCTGGGCTTCTCCTCATCAGACGCCGCCGCTAAGCCCGCGGAGAGAGGACTTAGTTCGTTACCTCTGATTTTATCGCGCTCCCGATTCTTTGCGCGGCCGCCTCCATTTTCCTTTTGGTCTCGCCGCGCGGCGACGACGACGACGTTCTTTATTTGGTGGTGGTGGTTGGCTTTGAGGCTCACCGGGCCTCCAGACGAATGGTATCGCGATCGATCTGGGGAGCTCGTCTTCCTAAGTACCTGCCTTTTACATGTGTTCTTTACATGTTTATAACTGAGGTTTCTGCTATCGGAGAGGCGCACGAGGCGGGGGGGATTATGCAAAGCCGATGCAAATTCAATGGAAGGCCTTTGGGTTATCTGTTTGGTTTGTGCTTGCTGTTTGTTATGTTTTAGCTTTTGTTGATAGGCGAGAGCTTTGCGTGTTGTCGAGATCGAAGGTGAATTGCAAATTGCTTGAGTTTAGTTTTAAAATTTTTTTCGATTTTGCTGTTAAATTTTTGAATTAATAGAAATTTCACGCGACTAACGTACAAGAAAGTTTTAGCATATTGAATAAATTATCTGTTGTGTCGAAACAATAATAATTCGCAAGTTGCTTACTCCTCCACTCTTTTCTAAAATTGCTGCAATATACAGCAGGAGCTCTGTCGACTAATAATGCACAAAACTATCGATCGCGTCGCTTCCAAGAACTTGATTAAACGGCTCTGTCGTCGAACGGCGCTTTCCCATTTCGCAGTTTTCCGTGCTCGGAGACAAACGGGCATCTCATCGCCGCGGCCGTAAAAGGCGGAAAAATAAATTTGGCAGCGGGGCAAAGTTTCCGGCAGTCGTTGGGAGACAGAGAGAGAGAGAGCCGCGCGATGTCCGCGCGAGATTTGTCCTCGTTAAACCGGGCGTGTAATGTACGTAACGGGCGCAACAACTGGCACGCGCGCGAGTGAAGCCGGCCCCTCTCCGCCGTGCATAAATCTTGATAAGAGTGAAAAATCGGCGAGCTCCGAACGCGTGCGCGCGTACAAGCTTTCCTGTAAGTGCGCCTGTTTTGAATGCCCCCGCGGCCTTTTGAGTAATGCGGCGCGGGGTAAGTTTAAGTAAGTGAAAAATTGCGCCTCCGCCGCCACGTCGAGGGTTGAATCATCTGTTGATCTCGCTGCGAGGATGTATTGCTTTTTAAAAGCCACCGAAAGTTTCGAGTACGCGATTGCCCGAGTGCTTGGGAATGTATAAACAGTCGGCTCGGGAGGTATGAAGGAGAGTTCTTTCACTGGCTGTATCTTAATGCATTTGATAAATGCGGATTAAGTCATTACTATTTATTTGGATTATGAATGGAATGATTGAACTTTCTTTTTCAATCGTGTAGAGAATAATATTTACTTAAAAATACTAACATTTTTGGGAATGAAACACCGAGGTAATAATTAACAGAAACTAAGCACACCTGCAAAAGACGAGCAGCATAATCGCCATGCACAGCTCGAAAACAAAGCCCCTCCCCGCACGTCTGATCAGCGATACAAGAGTCAAAGCTCGGCGGCGCGTTCCGCTTGTTTCACTCTCTCTCTCTCTCTCTCTCTCTCCCTGATGAAACCGTCGCTCGCGCTAAAATCGAAGGGGAATCGAGCCTCGCCGAATGAATGAACGAGCGAGTCGGCGTGTTCTCGAGCCGTTCCGCAGCCGGCCGTCGCGCCGCAACGGCAGCCTTTCTCTCTTTCTCTTTGCAGCGGAACGTAAATTACTCGGCGGTTTAGCGGCAGCCGACTCCGGAGGTAGTCGCCCGCCTCCGGTTGGGGGGGCAATCGCCTTTTTCAGGCCTGCGTCTGCTGCGCAAGTGTGCACTGCGCGCGCCGGCAACGAGGTTCTTGAATAATAAACAGTCGGCGAGAGGGGGGGAGAGCGAGGGAAAAACGATTGTTTCGATTGACTAGTCGGGCGTTTAGCGGGAATCGGGTGACAGAAGCTAAATCGTCGGGATGTCCACTGAAATATGCATTATTATCACCGATAACGGTGCTTTCTGGCTTTTACTTGGTTGATTTGAGACAAATCATATTTGGATCGTAATTCTTTGATATATAACATTTGGAATTATTATAGCGCCTTGGCTGGCATGATGGCATTAAGGTTGGATTAATTTTAAGGACGTTATCTACGGAGGATGCGTTTAATAAATTGATTGTCAAGTGAAACCAGTTCAGGCAATGCCGTCGCGGAAATAGAAGTAGAATTCAATTACGGAAATGTCGATGTTATAGAAGACTGATGTCACGTAACTGCATCTCGGTCAGTCAAGCTCATTGGTTCGTGAACTCAATAAAGCGTTTTTAATAAAAACTGATTGCTCCTCGTAAATGAAATCTCGTTTCCTATCGTACCAAGCTGTCTTTTTTAAATTAGTATATAATTCGATGAAATCTGTCACGAAAAACTTCGTTCGTACTTCAATGCAGACTTCCTCGGATCTTTGCTCCAACGTTATCGCGGTTTTTCCAATCAAACCCTTTTCACGCTCGCAAAGAAGCTCGAGAGATTTTCACTCGGGCTTTCTCGCACTTGAAAATTAGACCAGAAAACGAGCAGACGGAGCGCACGTAGAGCCAGCTCGAAAAGGAGAAAAGCGAAGGACGGCTGAAAAGTTTAATCGGGTTGCGGCGTTAATTATTCCCGGCGACGCCTGGAAAATGTAGGTCGGCGCAGGAAAATGACGAGCTTCTTCCGCCCGGCTAATTTCGCAATCCGAGCGAACAAGGCCCTCGATTGTTTTGACTCCCTCTCTGATTGACGGTCCTTAATGGAAAAGAACGGCTGCCTTCGGCACGAGAGAGAGACGACTCGTTCTCGAATCGAATCGAGAGGAGCTCGAGAGAGACTCGCGTGTCGTAATTGCTCTCTTTGCGAGCCAGAGAGTTAATTGATTTTTTCAGTACTACACGTGGCGATGACGGCCGAGAAATCAGGACAATGTCTTTTTCGTAATTCGAGGGTTTGAAATTTTGCTGATTAAATTATCAGAATTTCGAGTTGTAAATAGCAGGAGGAAACTCGTTTTCTAATGTTTGTTTGAGTTTTAATTTAGCGGAGCGATTTCCTAATCTTGAATCGGATCTGCTTATGAACGATTTCTGGACTATTTCATTACTGTAGTTGCAATGAGTAGTTTAACGTAATTTTATTAGAAATTAAAGATCGCGCCGATAACGTTGTACACGCTCGATTTCAAAGCCAGATGCAATTGATACATTATTGGGATACCTATTATAATTTATTTTCTTCTATTATCTACGATGTTGCCATCGTGAACAAAAATTAATTAACATCACGTTGTTGATATAAGATATCGGATTGGATTTCACAATTGAACTTAACGGTTCTTCAGATAAGTTTCCCCGTCATTCATTTCTCGACTTCTCTAGCTTTTATTAGAATTTCAAAAGCGCATTTCTGTAAAACTAATTCAAACGAGTGATTTTAAATATTCAAGAATATTTTCAACACTGCTTTACAGTTGTAACAAGCAAAAGCAATTTTCCTCCCCGCGATGTTTCAATTACGAAATTGCAGAGTGTCGACTCGAAATCAATAAAATACGTATTAAATTCTATCAATCGATTGAATCTGACCTATTTACTTTCGACACGTCAGTCATTGTTGGGGAATAATGTTACTGTTATTGCGCAGTGCGATTATGAATAACACGGCTTAAGTGATAATCGGAATAAATTTTGACACGCGCTACCGCAAAAAAAAAAAGTAAAAGTATGTTTACGATCGTGTACATCCAATTTACCAATTAAAATTCCTTTTTCCAAGCGGGCCTTGTAACTTTCTAGAAAACAATGTGAGGCACATTTTTACGAGAATGTCTATTTATTGTTAATCGCTGCTTTCCCTCGCTCGATATTTTACTACATTCGTTGTCGAACAATTTAGCGAAAAAATAAAAGCTAATCTTCCATGAATGTTCGAAAGTAAAGTAAATCCCGGAGAGAAATTAATAAATATCAGAAAGTCGCTAAACAAGTATATCTTCCAATAAAACGAAGCACCCCATATAAATAACGAGGACATTTATCAAATGGGTCTCCTACTTACTCCACAATAAAACCTTCCCAACCACTTCATCCCACACGAAAACAAGTAGTAGCTCAGACGTGTCTAACGGTAGGATAAACAAGTTCAGCATAATTAGTCGAACACCTTTAATTACCGATTCTAACCTTCAAGAAAGTCGTTCCCAACCCGTCCCATCCACCCACTGACACATTTCTCCCGTGAAAAAAAGTTCCATAAAAATCCCATCATCGACAGCAGCAGCGGCAGCAGCAGCAGCAGCCGCCGCTCAGAAAAAAACGCAAAGATCAAAAGTGCAGAGCGGCTCGGTTAATAGCTGGAAGCGTGATCGTCTCTCCGGGGGGAGAGCTGCGCGCCGTACGGGAACGTTAAGCCTCGGTAATTTCCGGGAGCTAATGGACCCGCCGTCGTCGTGCGATGTTCATTTCGAATAATTAATTCCCCGTGAGCCGTATATACACTCAGCACGCGACCTTTACGCTCTCGAAAGTCTCTAGGCTCCTTCTCTCCCCCGGGCCTCTCTCTCTCTCTCTCTCTGCCTCTTTTATTTTACGCGCCGAGTGTGCTAAACTTTACGAGGGCGTTCTCGCGTGCGTCTCCGCATTCGCCCGTTAGCCACACGTGCCGGAGGATGAATGTGCGAGCTGCGCGAGCGTTGGATTTCGGAGAAGGATACCGGAGGAGAAAAATTGGGAAACAAGACGCGAAACCGACACGAGCATTGGGATTTATCTATACGGTTTAGAGTGTCCGTCGAATTTTAATGCTAATTTGGACGATCGTAAATAATGCCAATTTGAGGCTCGCCGATAATAATGAACCCGATAAAGTATTTAACGGTTAAATTTAAAAGATTTAGGAGTACGTTGAACCGGTGTCGTTAGGATGAAAATTTAGCTTGACGTTTACAATATCAATTTATAGAGCTCGCAAATCGTGCCTCACTTTGCAAACTAATTGCGAGCGTTACTTAACAAAGTACGCTATTAAAAAAAAAAAGAACAAACGCTCGCGCCAGGAATTCACTTTCACCCATGTTTATCGGAGCATTAAACGCGTTGCGTGTTAAAAAACTCCAGATTCATACCTCTCATTACACGCAATAAATAATAATCAAGCTTTATTCTTATGCCTCGTAACTCATTCTTCAGCCTTTATCTAATCGCGAAGAGATTTTTTTACACAACCCTCTCTCTCCTTTTCGAGTCTCGCCAACAAAAAAGTCCCAATTAGGCGCAATTTAGCCCGCTCGATAAAAAAAAAAAACGGAATTTTTCCTCGGCGCAAAAGCGCGCGGAAAAGCGGAGCGAAGCTCTTCCTGCATTCCCGCGGCCGCCGCGGAGATATCGCGGCGCTCTTGCGTTTGACGTGGACCATTAAGGGGCAGCGAGTGTCAGGTGCATTTGCGGCCGTGTGATATAATGCGAAATGGCCCGCGCGAACGTTCTACTGGGGAAGGAGAGTCCGCGGAATAGGTTAAGATAACGGAGAGTGGCTAATGCTCTGGGGCTTAAATGCCGTACGGTAGTCGGGAGATTGATTCGAATAATTCTAATCTTTCTTTGTAGCCATGGGGTAGTTGTCTAGTGGAAACTTCAACGTCTGCAGCAGTGGAGCTTGAACGCGCAGAACGAAGGTAAGTGGCATTATTTGCATT
This sequence comes from Ormyrus labotus, assembly GCA_035582975.1. NCBI lineage: Eukaryota > Metazoa > Arthropoda > Insecta > Hymenoptera > Ormyridae > Ormyrus > Ormyrus labotus. The sequence continues at coordinate 27,988,552 of JAWWEO010000009.1, read as the reverse complement.
TTATCGTCGGATAAAGGTAAATAACGCTCTTTGTTTCACGCTGGAATAAAGTCGCAAAAAGTAGTGGTTTATGTTTTTAAGAGAATAAAAACACGTTTGAATGTAATATAGACAGGAAATATTATTTCATTTATAATAAATTGAAGGTAAAATACGAAATGAAGGCCATATTGACAATCTGCCGGCTAATTTGCATGAAGATTGACGTCACTTTTATGCAGCGATCGAAAAATAGATATGACCTACGCCTACTATTTCTAGCGTCGAAATTGATCTACATTCGCACAGTAGATAGGCAGTAATGATAATATTTATAGTTAGTCGAGTAAATGTTATTCAGCGCCTGTTTTAAACTGACAGCGCGGAAGTTTACCTTCTCAAATTCTTACTCAAAGCCGTTATCTAGTAAAAAGTAAAGTAGAAAAATAAACATTCCTTCGCGTCTTCGTATAAAATGTATCAAAAAGCAACTGTAAAAAATATTCACGCGGAAGTACAAATATATTTTAAAACATCGATTTACTCGAATAAAAAAGGTAAATAAACGATAAACTTTCTGCAAATTTGCTCGTCGTTAAAGCAGCTCTCCCTCCCGGGAACCCGTCTAATTAACAAAAGCGAATAAAAAAATGTCGGTCAACGCAAAAGCACGACGCCGTGCGCGAAATAAAAGCTCTTCCATCTCTGCCGGACGTGTACAAGCGCCTCTCGGCGTCGCGCGGCGATAATGCTCGAGAGAGAGGGAGCCGGAGCGATCTTTAAATTCACGCGAAATGCCCAATTACGGGCTCGCGCGCGTCTATTTCATTCTCCTCGGTAGCGTAAATTGGCGTTCGCGCGCGAAAAGCCGGGCGCCAAGAGCGACTCATTTAGCCGGGTGAATTTATCGCTAGGCGCGCAAGCGCGCGCAGGCAGAAGATCGGAGGCCGATACGGAGCGGCTATAGGCTGCGCCGCGAAAACCCGCTCTAAATTGCCATCTAATTGGACGATTCCTCTTTCTCTCCGCGTGGCGGGCTTTCAATAGAATCGTTGGCAAATCTGAGAGGGATAACTTCCGGCTATCGCCGGTCAGGGGGAATAAACAAAGTCGACGAAAAATCGGCGAGTAGAGAGGGGCTTTGTTGAGGCGCGGAGAGAGAGAGAGAGCAAAAAGTGTCGTGCGTCGCTCGCCGAGGATATAATGGCGCGAGAGGATTACCGCGGCGAGATTAAATCTATGAAGATCGAGATAGCGGAGAGTCTTAATTGCCGGCGGCGACGAGCTTTTTATGCGCCGGATAATTCAGTAATTTTCTTGCGAAGTGCACTTGTTGCCAAGGTGAATATGGAGTTTTCTCGCAGAAACGAGGAAAGAATGTGTGGGATGGTTGGCGTTAAAGGAAATACTTGCCGTGCTACCTAAAATAATAACAATAATTTGAGGAACTCGATGCATGACAAAGTTTAAACGAGGTGTAAGCGGTTTGTTTTTTTATTACGACTACTATTTGCATTCCTACACTGATTTTCGATTAAAAGGCTTTTTGTGCATAACAGTCAGTTTAGCTAAACGGGCATTGAAAACTTTTGACACAAAAACATAATTCAATGCCGTAAAAAGGTGAAACAGTTCTTTTTTTATCACGCATTAAAATTTAAACCGTTCGCTCAATCAAAACAAAACAGGTTTGTTTTTCGAATGCACGTTAAAATATTTTTACTACGTAAAAGATCACTGCTATTTTCGGCGACATTTCAGAAAAGTACAAAATATACTCTAGGCCAAAATACAGTTATCCCCCGGCTGAGCGTCCATTTTTCAAATCCGAAATTTGCGTAAAATCCCCATCCATCAGTCCCGCATTAGCCTCTCACTTACGCAAAAACCACTCGGCAACGGCCGATCGATGCGAATCAGCGGGCCATAAAAACGTCGCGCATCGGCCCGATCTATATATATGTGAATTCATAACCGGCGGCGCGGCGCATACCTGCGCGTCACTCCCCTCCCCGCATTTTTCCCGGCGTAAATCTCGGCGCTACGCGTCGAATATAATTTGCGGCGCTAAATCACGGCCTCCCAGCCCCATTGTATGTTAATTCACCGCTGCGCTTCTCGGTCCATGCCTGAATATTAGCCGCGCCGCCGACTACCTTAAAAACGCGCCGCCGCCGCCGTCGTCGCGCAAGACCCACTGACTGCAGCGCGCCGAGCGGCGTTATCGGGGTCCGAGGGCTATTTTTAGCGGCGGCGATCGCGGATTTACGAGGGCTCGGGCTACCGGGTGAATAATTAATCGCTGCACGGTTTGATGAACCGGCTACCTGGAAGCTCCTTGGAATGCTTTGATTCGATTGCTGCGTCGGCGAGCTATTCTCGTCCCGAGGGGGGGGGGAAGGGAGACAATGCAGGGGTTGTGCAGAATGTTTACATGAATTTCGCATCGGGGAAATTAGTCTCGTTTTGGCGAAAGAGTTGCTAATTTTTCAGAAGTACTCCTGCACTCGATATAGTAAAATATGTGGGCAAACAGACGTGTTGGTGCGTAAAACTAGATTTGTAATATTGGCACAGGCATTATGTAAACACGATTTCTCAAAATAAATGGAAAGTAAATTAGAAAAAGCGCCATTGAGCCACGGCTCTATTAAAATGGGTGCTTTATTCGAAAATTTAGTATTGCGTCAGTAGAAATCTTGCGGTGGAGTCGGTTGTTTCAGGAAGCGAGAAGGCGAGATAATTTTAGTAATTTTGATTCGATAAGATTTTACGCTCTGGCTGAGTAGTTAAATAGACTGCGCTATTGAAAGTAATCATCCTGCTTCTGAAGTAACATTTGAATTTAGCAAAAATACAACCACTTACAGTGAAATTATATTGCATAAATCATATTGGATTTCTTTAATAATTAGAATGTTAATCAAAAGCAGCATTTAAAATCTGCTACTTACAAAATTATAAATAATATTCACTCTATCGATTCTTCTTTAGTCATTAGGTGACGTTCAAGTCATTTACAAAAAACTAAATTGAATGCTTTTTAAAGTAGAAATCCATTGAAACCTAATTTTTGTCCAAAAAAAGCTGCTGGATTAAATTAAGTTTTTAGATCTCAAAAATTGATCAAGTGTAATTGTCCGTTCCTCCTTTTAAAGTAAATTAAATTCCGCCTCAATTACATACTTTAAATTCTTCTCCGGCAAATCTAATTTCATTAAATCGCCTTAAAAACCTCCAAATCTTTCCACATCACTCCTCCGCGGCAGTTTTGACTCCAAGCCACCTACAACCAAGCACCGACAATCCGCGACACAGCCAAGAAACCGCCGACCGCACGCGCAACAACCATCACCCGGCCCGACTAATTAATTCGCCGAAAAGAATAACGTCCCCGCAGCCGGGAGAGAAAGCCGAGCGCACTCGGCGACAAAGTGCAGTCGAGACTCTCGACACGGCCAGTTTTCCACGCGGGCGATCCGTCGCGTGGCGCCTTCGCCTCTCTTCCCCCCGCGCGTATATCTCCGCGAATAATCGATAGGACAAAGAGCGCGGAGGGAAAGGCCCGCCGCGTCTTTGAAGGGGCAGCAGCGACGCGCGCTATCGCACGTCTTTGAGAAATTCGTGGCGCTGCCTCTGCACGCGCGCGCGCTTGTCGGGGAGCTTCGATCTCCGCCGCCTCGCTTTGCTTCTTTTGTGATGCACACTGCGCCGAGCGGGAGGGTTGCCGCGAGCGGGGGGGGCTGCTTCGGCGAATTTTTAAAGGTTTATTTGCGTTTTGTCGAGTTTTAAAATGTATTTTATCATTGATAAAAGGAGTTTTTATACATAGGTTGCTGTCTGCCTTTATAGTTTTAGTTGGCTTAATTCATGAATCAGTTAAATTGAATATTTGCTTCTAATTCTAACGCATTTATCTAGAATTTTATTTAGAAATTGTATCTAGGGTTTTTCGTCATAAATTTTACACTCAATTAACTAATTTAATACTGTTTTTGCAATCATGCCTTACTTTATCTTTCACCACCTAAAAAAAAATATTCTTTATTTAATTACGCTAATATCCAAGCATTACATTACATCTACAGATAAGTTTATAGCGAAACAAGTATTTCAAGAATAATCTAGGCGCATTTAAAAATTTTTAATTTTATTTCCGATGATTAAATCTAAATGTAAAATTATAAACTAAGAACGTTCGTAAATGACTCATAACCCTGGAATTATTACCAAGATAAACCGATACATTTCGAGAAAAAAAAAAGTTTTCAAAACAGACGTTGAAATATGTCTACATGTTTTGATTCAATTTTATCAACGCGCGTCGCAAAATTTTTCCAGTAACCTCCAAATATTTTTTAAGCGCGAGAACGAGTTTCCGATTTTCGGAATGTGAACCGCGAAAGCGCAACTCGAACCGGAGGAAAAATCAATAAAATTTATTTTCACACCGCAGTTATTGATCCTGCACTTTCGCGGCATGAAATATTCAAGCCCTGATTAACGACTATTTAAACAGCCTCATAATGCGCAGCTATCCCGCTAATTTATTAATGTAGAACTTTGCACAGCAAACGCTTTCAATTGCATTCGCGTACGCGCACCAAGGAACGAACGAAAATGAAAATTCCGCATCGATTACATCGAACCGTTCGACAAAAGCAAATCCCTCAAATGAAAAAGCAAAAAAAAAAGAAAGCGGGGGCGCAACGCGCTCGTGATTCCCGCTCGGCTCCGATAAGGCGACTCGTGCGCGCGCAAGAAAAGCCGAGAGAGAGAGAGAGAGCCCTCCATCCGAATTACATCCAGCCGATAATCTTACCGCAGTAATGAACGAGCAGGTAGAGGAAGCCGGCGTGAACGCGGCTGTCGCACCACGAATTCGCGTCGGCTTGGGGCTCGAACAGCGAGAGGTCAAGACCCTCCATGTCGCTCTCGCCGCAGGAGTCGCTCAGCGGCTCGAAAGCCCCCGTCTCCGTCGTCCCCGTCGTGCTCATGTCCTCTTCTCTCTGCGCTTATTTTTACCCGCACTCGTTTTTTTCTTTTTTTTTCACTTTTTTTTTGCTTCTCTTCTTCTTTATTTTTAAAAGTAGCGCACTGTTCCTTTCGCACACTGCTCTCGGTTTACACAATTTTCACATTTTCCGGTGGCTTCGGGGAGACTTGCACGCCTCGCCTCGGCGCGCGGCGGGTTGAGCCGGTGCTTTCGAACATGATTTTTCGATTTTGCAGAGCCTGTTTTGGGAAGATTGTTGAAATTCAGTTAAACTTGTTTCGGATAGATTGAATGATACTGGTTCGTGTGATTTCTAGTTTGCGAAATTTGTGATTCGAATTCAACAAATGTAGAAATTGTAAGGGTATCATTCGATCTATTTTAATGCGGTTTTCTGTTGGTTAGTTCGATATTTGTCTACGCTGTCCAAAAAAAAAAAGATAAATAAATTCACTCTCACACAATTTCAAACAAAAAATTTGATGCACTCCGTTTGATTTAAAAAAAAAGTGAATGAAGCTCTATTCGATAAAAAAAATTGATTCTCCGGTGTTAAAAGTTATTAAGTGTATTACGCGGCACTTTTAACGGATTTATGAAATACTTTTTAAAGCTACCATATTTCTAAATTTTTTGTTCCCTTTATTATTTAAGCCTTTACTGATACTATCTAACAAATTTTTCCTTTAATTAATAATCCAATATTATATTCTACTGTATAATAAAAAGTATCCTTTACAAAATTTTAATCAAGAAAAACTTAATTTGTTTATCAGCCTTATACAATAGATTTTTAAAAAAGGCCTATTCATTGACCCGAAGTCGCTCTTATCTCCGCTTAAAATAAAATTTCATAATCAATTTAAATATATTAAGACCGCGCACATCGATAATCCAGCCTATTACATCTACTAAACCATCGTTAATCTTAGACAACAATGCTCTCCTTGACAACTCAATATAAATGAAGCATTAAAATTCTGAAACACGACATAATATCGTACCATCAAAATCTCTCCGAGTCACTCACAGTCCAGCCTCTCCAAAAATAATTCTCCCCATTCATCGCCCTCACTCGGCATCGATAATCAGTCACACGAGTTGCTCTAAACATTGCATACCACCCAGCCAATAACAGTCGATCTCCGTAAATAGGCCAAAGCTCGCTATTAATTTCGCGCGTGAGAAAACGAAAACGACCTCTCCAGCAATGCCAAGATCAAGATCTCTCCTCTCCCTTCTTCTACTCTTACAAGATATCCCGAGCGGCAGCAGCACGTGAACTGGTTTTGGAGGCGCGTCGGGGAAAGGTCGTTCGCATCGTTCGAAAAGTTCGAAGTTGGTGTGCCTCGAAGAGGCAGACGGAGGAGGAGGAGGAGGAGGAGAGGATAATCGCTTCGTGACCGTGCCGTGCAATTTTTCGCGCGCGCCTGGAAGCCTTGTGGGCAAAAACGGGCTCGGCATTTTTTGGGTAGGTTAGGGAGGCTTTTTTCGGGGTAATAATTTTCGAGGAGAGCTGGAGGGGGGGAGATAATGTGGAGGTTTGGTCTCTGCTTTGATCGGGTGTGGTGAAGTTAATTGAATAGATTGGGAATATATAGTAGAGAGTAATAATTTAGATTTTTGTCCGGAATTTAAGCTAGTTTTAAAAGTTGTTTGTTATATTTTTGCATGCATTTGATATTGTTAGATTTTAATATTATACTTTTTATTTTAACTTTTATGTAAATGTGTGTTAACATTTTTGGTTAAATTAAATTTTTAAAATATATAATAATTGTTTCATTAAATCAAAATATTAAAAGTAGATTGTTTTCCAAATAGAGAGACCAGTGTTTGTCTATCGAAATACATTAGTATTAACACAGGTACATTTTCGAAATGTAAACAAGGCTTTTAAGTATCTGGCTCACAGTGGATTCGTCAGTTGAACATGAAACTACGTTATATAAGTTTTTTTCATTTTCTTTATATCTATCGATCCTACTGTTTTTAAAAGTTGTCTAACTGTTTCTTTCAAATTTACAAGTTTAAAAAAAAGTGAGTTTTTATCATTGCAAGATATTTATAAATGTGTTGTTGTAATTATAAGAATTGTACTTGTGCAAGCTATAATAACATTTATTAACAAAATAGTAAAAAAAAAATACTAAATTAATAACAATACTACTACTTTAATTGAAAAAGAAATTATAAAACATTCTAACATAATATTTAAAAAAAATGTTGGTCCGACTTTTTCTATGTTTATTAAAGTTTTACAGGATGTCTAGTGGCTCATCCCAAAATTTATTTGGTTTGATATCAAACGCAAAAAAGAAATATACAAGAAGTTTATCTCAACCTTCAATTGCGGCGGCAAACCCGCCGTCTACCAAAACATCGCCTTCAGCTTCGAATATGATGAAAACTAATACTCTTCCCAACATCAAACGGAAACCTTCGAGTCCGAAGCTCAGTAAAATTCCTTTTTTCAAATCATCATCTCCACGTGGCAGTTGCGCTGCTCCAAAAACCGAACCTCAGAAGATCGACGTTTTGGAAATGAAAAGAATGCACAGAGAGCAAGCTCTGGCTGCTAGAAATGGGGGCAAACTACCGGTAACTAGGACAACCTCTGATCCACAAAAAATGTACGACCCCAATAAAAGCGTTTTTCAAAGAGGCAATACTTATATTAAAGAAGATACAGTCACAAGAATGAGTTCTCCTCCGTTTTCCTACAATTCTCGTTCTCCAAAATACGTATCGACTACCATAACTACGAGAATGATAACTACGAAGAATGTAATTAAAAAATCAATCTCTGTTCCAACTTCTACAACTGTTCGTTCTCCTACGGCTTCTAGGAATTGTAAGTCTCTTATAAAAGCCCGAATGAGAACGCCCTCTCCCTTAGATAATATGAAAAAAATGCACACAAGATCAGAGGCTGCATTAAGTACACCCCAGCCAGAATCGATTAGTCCCAAGAAGATATCATTTCCAAATAGGAAAAATTCTCTTCAAAAAGAAATGACGTTCGTCTCTGAACCGAACTGTTTTTCACCCGAACCGAAACAGCAACCACAATCTAGCAATGACAATAGTGACTACGCCGAAATCACCGAAGATATAGAGTTTTCTTTTTTGGACGAAAAGCCGGAGGTAGACGGCGTAACAATTAAACGAGCACTGGACGAATGCCGTAATATTCTAAAAAAGCTGTGTACAGCTTCAGCAATGGTAGAAAAGCGAATGAGCAGACTTGAGAAAGAGGTACGTAAATTATGCAACGAGCTTGAAGAAAGCTTCATGATGCTTCCCAACGATCAGTTAGAAGTGCGCGAGGCATTGATCGACAGAATGCGTCGCTTGATGGATTTGCAGTCGGAAGTGTCTGAGCAATTAGCCATCCTTAAAGTTCTAAATGATCAGATAAAACAGCACGGGAATACGCAGAAAGACCTTGAGAATATTCAGGAAATGTATAACAGCAAAGTCGACGACATCAAGCGGACGCTCACTGAATGTTCTAAAGAAAATTCTAAAAATGAGTCTGATTTGAATATGAGCCGGCAAAAGAAAATAAACTCATCGACGTCTGAAGAAGAAGCTTCTCCATCAGTACGTGGTTTAAATGCCCAATTGGCTAGTATGAATTTGGAAGGTGCTGTGGATGGCGATAGTAAATGTACGACTTTTCGAGATAGAGTTGACCAAATAGGAAAAAAATATTGTAGAATAAATTTGGGAAGCTCTAGATGCAATATTACTCAAGAGAAAATAAACTCATCGACGTCTGAAGAAGAACCTCCTCCATCAGGACGTGGTTTAACTTATACCCAGTTGGCTGGTATGAATTTGGAAGGGTCTGCGGATAGCGATAGTAAATGTACGACTAATCGAGATAAAGATAACCAAATAGGAAAACAATATCGCAGAATAAATTTGGGAAACCGTAGGCGCGATGTTACTCAAGAGAACTTAAGAAGTCCTAATCCTGAAAGTGGTGCACAGAGTTTATCGATGCAAATGCATTTAAGAAGTCCTAATCAGGAAATTGGTGTTCAAAGTACGCGGACGCAATCTTATTTAAGAACTTCTGAAAACGAAACAGATTATTCAACTACGTCGGAACAAGTGCATTTAAGCAGCGCTGAACAAGGAACTAGTTCCTCGAGTAAATCGAAGCAATCGACGACGAATGCAACGGACACTAAAGTAAAAAACAAATTCCAAAAAAATAAAAGGCTGTTGAAGCCGAAGAAAAATATAATAAATCCTCATTCGGATAATGAATTAGATCGAGAGAAACCCAGGAGATTGTCTAAGTCAAGGATGACGTTGGGGGACTTCGATACTGACTGGTGTGCGAGAAGTATATCAGATGTGCAGTTAAAAAAATCGAAGGTCGAACCAGGTGTTGCTAGTAGGAATCCAAATGATAAAACATCCATAAGAACTTTGACTAAAAAGAAACCTAGCACAGCTTACTGTGAAACAGAATATTTATGAAAGACGATCGATTTGTTTTAAACTGTCACATATGGCCTTTTAATTCGTTTAATAACGAATCCTAATATTTTGTAATTTACATAATAAAATTTAAATAGCTAAAGTTAATTAGATTAAGATTATATTGAACTTTATAATGAATAAAGGTCCTGAAACCAAAAGTTTCAGTTAATTTTGTATACAATTGTTAGTATAGAATTAGTAAACACGCCGAAGATTTTCAATAATGTATATTGTGACTACTTAGATAGCGTACAAAGCGTTTTACTTGCTATTTCGCTGACATTATGAAGCGACAATATTTTTCTTATACAAAGTTTGTTTTTATAAGAAACGCATGAGTCATTACTATTTAATGTAAGTAAATAAAAAAGATTAATAATTGCACACAAATCCTGTTATTATTTCAAATAAAAAAAACGAATCCTTTTTCTAATACCTACGCCTAAAAATAATTCGAAATCCCAAAACATTCAAGGGAAAGAAGGTTGAAATAAAAGAGCAAACATCACGTAAAAACGATTAATACCGAGCGATTTTCTATAATGGACTAATCAAGAGAAACGCTAAATAATAACAGAGAGGGCGTACCGGCGGGAACGTGCCGGCTACATAAGCAATTGCGTGCATCCTAGGACGAGGAAGCTGAAAGCGCTCGCGCCACTCTCGAGGCTCTCTCGAGACAGAGAGAGAGAGAGAGAGGAGGGAGGGAGAAAAGTCGGCGCCCCTCGTTTCGAGACGGTCAAATTGCGCCGGCGGCACTCTTCGCTCGGCTCGTGGGAGCCTCCGCGGATCAGAATTCTATTCTTGGATATTATTGCGAATTAAGAATTTTGCTCTTATCCGTGAATCGCGAGTATCTATGGCCGCTGATGTTGATGCTGTCAGCGAGGAGATTCGAGGAGAATATTCCGTTGTATACATAATAAGCGAGTCAACGTAATGCGCGTGCTCGAGCTCGCCGAGGGACGTGACGTAATGTGGATTTCTAAGGAAATTCCAATTTTTTTTTAGCTCTTGCGTCCGTGATTGTAGGGGAGAGACTTTGAATTTTCGAGCGGACGTGATAGCACGTTTTCCCTAGGAAAGCTATGGATATCTGAAGCTATTTTGCTTGCTTTTAGGATAACGTATTTGCCGATAAACAATGCTTGAATGTCATTATTAAGTATGTTGCAATAAACATTTCTGTGTATAGCGTTTTAGCTCTCGAATTCTTTCACATTCTATTTCTTTGTACACAGATAGTAGAAAATTTGTTTAAAATTTACATACCGTTATCAAAAAGAACGGATATTTATGTGCTTATAATAGTAATTATCTAACCTCGCAATTTACATATTTCAAAGCTGAAAGAAATCATAGATTTATGAAACAAAGGCATCGTTGTATGTAATATAACACGGATTCACAATGAAATTATTATTATTATTCTCAGTCGACTGATGCAATGCGCGAATCTTCAAAAGAATCTAAGAATTCTACCAATAAGACTGTCGTCGCAAGATGTTACACCAATAGATAAACCGCCAAACCCCTAACTTCGAACAATATGCCAAGCACCTCAGCGCCAATGAATTACTCCAAAGCAGCCCTCGCAAAAACTCAATCCAGCATCCGTCACAACCGGCAAAACAGAAATCCAATCAAGCGCCCTTCCCCCCTAATCCCCTCCTCCCCAGTCGCCACACGTTGGAGAAAAAGCCGTTTAAACGGCCGCCACAATGGTCCCACGAAAGCTCAGCTCGTGCGCCACGCCGCGACCAGCGCCGATGGAATCAGCTGTGTCAGCCAGGCAGGACGTCAGGCAAAGCGAGTGAGACAGAGAGGAGCGCACATAAAGGCGAGGATGAGCTGCAGGCCTGTGGGATTTCTCAAAAGCCGAGCCCGCGGCCGCCTCACGACTCGCAGATCTCGCGCCAAGATGCGCCGACGAGCTGCAGAGGGAACGTGCCAGTCGAGAGCACCGCGGAGGATAAGGCAAATACGCCGCGCCGCGCGCCGCTTGATATCTTACTTTTTTCCGGGCGTAATTAAGCGGGGATACGAGGTATTCTTCGATGGGGCAGCTTTTTGCCATGGGATTCTTTGGCAGTTTTCGTTTTAACGACGCGCTTTGGAGGTCTGAAGATTCCTTTGGGAATTAATGTTTCGAAAACAATAATCAATATTTCGGTAATAGAATAATAATAATAATAATAGAATCCGTTGAGAGTAACGTTTCACAATCAAGGAACGGATTTTGATGAAATTTTGACAGGCTAATTCAGGATGAAACCAATTATCTGCAGCTCGTTCTCACAGACCTTTAAACCCGAGATGCCATCGGCCAGTTTTTTCTAAATGCCCCGTTAACTTACTTTAAAATTAAATCAAGTAAAAGACTAAGACGCTTTAAAATTGCTGCTATTTTACCACGATCATAAGAAACAAGCCAATTATTATTTACCCAATAAAACCAAGCGATTCTTCCCCAAAACTTCCGTCTCGGCTTGAACTGCACGCGAAAACAATATTTCATCTCATTACGGCACCCAGGCCGCATGAAAGTAAAGCATCTCATTAAGACACTCGAGAGCATTCAAGACCGAAATCCCACTCGGCTCTCTCGGCGCGGCGAACAAAGTCCAGGCGCGCCGCTTCCACGAACGGAAAGCCGCGGAAATCTCGGGGAATATCTCGTTTGGCTCTGCTTGACCGAGCCACGTACACACACACACGAGCTCCTCTCTCTCTCTCTCTCTCTGTCTGTCTCTCTCTCCCGCGGTTTCCCACGATCTCGGCCCCGCGGAGAGAGGAGAGCCGCTCGCGCGCGCGCGGAAGAGATCTACGCACCGGCTCCTCCGCTTCCGAGAGTGCGCGCGCGCACGTGCCGCCGTCAATTACCGAGCCTCGAACCCGATAAGCGGCGAGCCGTCTTATTGTGGTTATTACCGCGGTTTAAGCCGATGCGCTGATAAGCGGATATGTTAATTCGCTTTAATTAGACGGGGAGGCCTCGCTCTCTTCCCGAGGAATTCGGATTCGCCTGCCGAGGAGAGAGGTGCCGATGGGGTAATTGAATACAAATTGCGCTTTGCGAATCGGCGGTTCGTGTATATCGAGCGGCTGTTTCTGCCGCTGGAAAACGAGCGAGACTCATTTTAAACGCGTGTTCGCGCTACTTGGAAGTGAAAAGAAAGAGAAAAAAGGCTCCGTTTTTAAGTTCGCAGCTTCTACGGCGAAGGTACGAAGTGCAGATGAAATATCGCTTGGAAATCGGCACGAATAACTTTTTTAGAACTACTTAAAATAATTGCCGCAGAACAACGGAAAATGCATCGTTCGCCAATGTCGAGGGAAAGTTTGTTTTTCCCGACGAACGCGCGACTCTTAGCCTAGATTTCGATAATGCCTGCTGCTGTGGATGCCTTCCTCGAAATGTTTAAAAAAAGAGACCGTCGGCGTTCCCGAGATACGTGGCGGCTTTAAAAATTTATATCGATCCCGAGGCCCGACGACCTCCGGCCTATTTGACCGATAAATTTGTTTCAGAATTTGCATCCGGCAGATGAAACGTTAAAACCGGTTACCGCGAGTGATCCCGCAGAGGTTAGATTCTAAATTGCCGATGATAGGCGATACGTGAGCCGCTTCGTAATGCGAACTCGTCCCGCGCCAAAGTTCCAGGGAAATCGACCGTTTTCCTCGGGAATCCGCTCGCAAAAAAACTGACCAAAAGAAGAGCTGCTCCGTACAATTAGTTATTAACCAACGGTACTTTTCCCTGCCGGACTTTCAGGATCGATCGAACTCGCGATCGGATGATTAAAACGGGTAATAGAAGGTTTTGAAGCCCGCTGGAATAACTTGGCTTTGAAAATTATCGAATCCACGGGAAGACGAAAACAAATGGATAATTGAATATGATCAATTATCCATTCAATTGATAAAATCAACTATACCTGCCAGATCTAAACTCGGAACTCAACCTCGATCTATCGCTGGAACAATGTGGCATAAAGAATAGAAAAGCGAATGACAGTGCAGTAAAAAAAAAAGTGCGCCATCTTCTCCCAAGCCCGCAATTCCACCTCTTACAGAAAATGAGGCCTCGCATTTCTCGAAACTCCGCGGTAAAAAGACGCATCTCTATAAACAAGCGGAAAAAGCGCTGCCGCGTCATAACCGGCGTAACGGTGCGTCGACTCTCCTCTGTCCCCCTCTCGTAATTTCTTCATCAGTCCGCGGGCCCGAATCGTCATCCGTAAATCAGGAACCCGCGCGCGCAAAGCCCCGCGATCACAATTAAGCGGCAGTTTTTCCCCGGGCATCCGAGATAATTACTCGCTCGCGAGTTCTGAAAATCGCCGCTGCGCCGCTGATGGCCGAGCCTCGATAGCCGCGCGCAGATCGCGACGTCTGGATCTCGTTCATTAGCCGCGGCAGCTGACGCGATTTCCCGAGGAAGCCGCGTCGCGCGGATTCCGCTTCCTGGTGGCGGATGGTTGAAAGGCTCAATGGGCCCCCGATAAAGGGGGGCATTAAGAGAATACACGGCTCTTCGAACGAGCGCTAAATTTGAGGATAGTGGCGAGAGGAGACCGTTTTATTTTCATCGTAAACTCGGGGCTCCTAGTGATAAAAGTAACAGTACCGCGCGGATTTTAGCGATGCAAAAAAGTCGTTTGCGTTTTTTTGAAAAATTGCCGCGCTCGATCTGCGGCTGGAGGCGAGATATAACTGTTGCCTTTAAAGGAGGCTGTTGTTGCAGATTGAGATATTCCGAAAAAGGAGGTTTTGCCGTGTCGATGATTATTCAGTGTCAATGGGTATAATACTATATGTTACTTTTAAAATTATTTAAATAATACTTTAGAACGCTATAGTTTTAATTTTAAAAAGCTCCAGATTTATCGTTATTTTAAATAAAATGAAAATTACGCAACAACACTTTTATTTACTTTTCATTTGTATATACGTAGATTGTACACCTGTCAAGTCAATACATTCTTAATGCGAGAGCCTTGCGCTATAACGCAAGGTGTGCGAGTATAACAGTGAATGTCCAGCTATGCGTAGAAGGTAAAACCAGTCTTTTATCTCCTTTCGTCAAACTCCCCGTAGAAACCGAGAACGCCGGTGCGCGTGCACTAATGAAAATAGAGGGAAATATTGTTACTTTCCCTGAATCGGAAAGAATTCCGAATCAAATGAAGCTGTATAAATCAATGTGAATATTCACTCAATCGGCTATTTTGCAACTCGTCAAAGTGAACCAACAAAAGAGGACAAAACCATTATTTTTTACGTTCCGAAAACTTTTCAATAACGAAAAAAATTCATCCGAATGAAAGCCGAGCGATGAACCGCCCTCTCCCTCCAACCAAAATCCGCGTAAAACAAAAATTCACTCGATATCCTCCATTAGATTTCAATAGCATCGGGGGGGAGGAAAAAAAAATCGTTATCGGTCGGGCATTCGTTTCTTCGCCGACAGGACCGCTAATCAAGCAGATTAAAGGATGTATAGCTCGTGCACGTGCCGGCTTTTACCCCAATTTTCGACGGGGGGGGGGGAGGATTTACCCTTTACGAGTGCGAGTGTCATCGTCGGAACGTACGAACACCGAAATTCCATAACCCGAACGAGGGCCGAGCAAATTTATTTGACAGAGGGCCAATAGACCTTCCGAGGATTCCCACCGGCGAGTCTATATGGAGAGAAGGAGATTTGGGGCTTTATAATTTTAGGGAAGACTTATGGGTTGGTAAAAATTTTGGTCTGCTGGTGTAAAAACAGAAAACAAGTTGATAATTGCCAATGTTGGATTTTTATTGCTAACTGTTCTGTTTTGAAATAGAGAAGAGTAATTTAGAGAAGGCTTAACATCTGTGGTAATATTTTACGGCAAAATTATTGATTTTTTATTAGTTTTATAAAATTAGATCATCGTTTATGACGGTTGCCACATTTTATTAGCGCGTAAAAATGTCTTTTGATTTATATCTGTATTTGTTCTGTAATTGGGCAGATGGCAGAGAAAAAAAATTGATTTACAAGCATGGAAATGAATATCTACGAGCAACAAGTAGAACAAGTTGGACACGGCGACACTTTATATCCACAGTATATTTTTACATGTCATGTAATTAGTTTCTAACGCACCTCTCCTAATTTTTCACGACAACAAACTGACTACATTTTCCAGTTAAACGAAAGTGATTATTTACGTTTCTCCAGAAAATATAAGCCTTTTAATCTGCAGAGGAAGTATTTCACACCGCGATATTTGTAATTCAAACCTCGTAATTTCACGCATGAGAAACTCACTATAAAAGTCCATATAAACCACAATCACAAAAACCCTCGCGCCACCTTTCCAAATTCAAAGTCGCCAAGAACCGCCGCGTACGATTAAGTAACGCTCGGCACACACGCAGCATTATTCGAATTTTCGCGCGAAGCCGATAAATTCATTAAATCGTTTCGTCGCCCAGCCATAAATACTCCGCGCGAACATTGAAAACGCGAGCGAAACGCTCCGGCGGCATTTATAAACAGAGGCGAAAGCTGGAAACGCGAATATATCCGCGTAGTCGGGCATACGTAATATCGAGCGCTTCTATATGTACGCTCGCCGTTTCGTCGGGCGCGGGACGTTTAATTATGGGGATATCCGCTTTTTTTTTCCCCCCCCGGCGCGATCGATCTTCTTTGTTTGCCTCCGGGCTCTCGCGAGAGCGAGACTCGGCGCCCTCTAATTGCGATTCAATAAAAATAATGCGTCGGCTTTCGGGCCGAAGCGAATGCACTTTTGGCTGATTATCGCGCGGATTCAGCGGGCTGCACGAAGAAAGTAAACACGCGCAATTATGACCGACGGATCGTTAATTACCGCTTCGTTTTGTCGGGGACTGGTGGGATTATCTAGTTTAGTGTGTGCAGTTTTGATGCGGTAATTAATTTGAAGGGTGATGGTTGTATTAAGCACGTTTGGCGGGCAAGGAAATGAAGAAAATCTTTTGTGAAAAAAATCAATATTTATGTAAGTGAAAGCGAAATGAATTACGCTAAATCAATAAAAATTTTATACAAATTCATTTTTCAACCTCTACATTGACAGACAAACTTTTTACTATAAAAACTTCATAAAAATTTGTGTATAACTGTTAAAATAAACGAACGTAACTGACATCGTTATCACAATAAAATAAATAGCTGCGAGGATAAAGAAGTAAAAAATTTCCACCCATTCCAAATTATCTTTTTGCAAAGTTCCAACTCGCCGCCAAAATTACAAGCAGCAAAAGGAAGTCCCTGCCGTTCCCCGACAATTCCCTCCTTAATCTCAATACAAAGCTACCGAGCTCCTAAAAAAAAGCTGCCTCCGAACGCCCGAACGCTTATCCCGCTTCGGTTCCAATATCGCGAGTGCAATTTGTACCGTTCCTCCGAAAAAACGTTACCGGCCGTTAAACAGTAAACTCAACGGAACGCCGCGGCCACTTTCGTATACCTTTCCCAATATAATGAATCGCAATTAAGGCTCTCTCTCTCTCCACCGGCAGCGACTGTTATTATTGCCCTCCTAGATTCCATTCTCTTGTATTCCCCTTTGAGGAAAGAGGAGTAAAGTAGGAGGGGGTACTGGCTGTATATGAAGACGTGCAATAAAGCGTTTCGAAATATTTCAGGCGTCTCGCTCTGCTTGTTAGCGGCCGATATTTAAAGGCTACTTCTGGAAACTTTATACTTTAGCGGGTCCGTAGTCTATCGTATACATATATAAAAAAAGGCGCCGCGTCGATGGACCGTTGCGCCGCGCCGCTTATTACTATGTACTCGTATATCCCGTCGCACGCGAGAGGAGAGCCCCGCTGGAATGCTCCGTTAAAAGGCGGCTTTTATTTTTGGGATCGCGTTTTGCTCGAGTGTTAATCAAGCGCAAGTGAGTTTTTGCGCTGCTCTTGGGGCCTGCTCTGATTAAGGAACTCGTCGCGATTAAATTCGAAACTTATGATGTCACTGTTGTAAGCTCGATGTTCTGAAATTACTTCTTTAAGCTCGTTGTCTTTCGAGGAATGCAGCGACTTACTTTCTGAAAATTGTTTGGTGAAACTCGGCAAGTTTTGGCATTAGAAACTTTTGTTTTTCAAATAATCGTACGTTTTTATTAAATTATTAAAGACAAACATTAATTAAGCAACAATTAAATTATCACAAAATTTTTGTTATTGTCAATTAACAACTTTTACAATTAACTTGCCAACTAATAAAACTATTTCATTATAATATTAAGCTCCTACAATTTACGCAAAATAACGATAACGAAATCTATTACCAGCATATCTATTGCGGTAATTAATCCCAGCAGCTGCGTTAAAAAAACGACCCTCGTCCGTTAAAACAACGCGTTAGCGCCACCCAAACAGCCGATCGCGGCAAGTGTGCATAACGTGCGATTCCAGTATAAACACCGCCGAGGAACGCGAACGACCTCTAAATCTCGACGGTCGGCGAACTTCTCTCGACGATGCACACAGACACACACACGTCGTGTCTGTGCACACATCTGGACTCTGCGATTCGAGCAAGGATACATCGCGATGCGGGAGAGGAGAGCGACGATTACGGCCTTGGACTTTGTCGAAATTCACGGATGCGAGCCGAAAATTCGCTGGATCCGCGCTGATAGGTGCCAGCGGGAATCCGAACGTGACCTCTCTGGTTCATTGTTTGGCGCACAATGGCTAGATTTCAGTGATAAAAAGTAAGCATTTTGTAAGGGAACTGATCATTTAGTGTCGAGGAAGAATTTATTTAACGGATGTAACGGCTTGGATTTTCGATTTTCAATTGTTTTTTAAGTGCAATATCAATATTAATGTAGTAAAATTGTGTCATGAGTGCGTTTGTGCAAGCAAAGTAGAATAAATCGAATTTAGTAAGACTAATAATATATGTACCCCCATTTCCGAGAAACTATTTAAACCTCATTTAAGATATGATATTTTATAAACGAATTTAGTAGTTGTTTTAAGCTTCATATATTACCTTTGAAAATTCTTTGTAATATATTATTTAACGGAATTTATTTACGGATCGTAATTTATTTAATATTATCGAGCGAGTAATGTAGTTCAAAAAATGTTAAATCATAATTTTCACGCGAAACAGGTTCAAAATTTTTTCCCTTATATTATGTATCACTTCAAGGTGGTTACATCATTGCGAGTCAGTAGTACAACCTTTCATTTAATTTAATTTTTAAATCTCTCATGCGGATTGATTAATTGAAGTGAAAGTCACCGATTCAAGTGATTTTAATTTTTTTCACTAAGTTCAAGAAGTATCTTTTTTTTTGGTTCAAGGTTCCGAGTTCTTTTTCCTTTATTTATTGGAAATCATCGAGTTCGGAAATAATTGCGGAGATCGAGAAAAGCGGCGTGTACAGTATATGGAGGAAAGGGCACTGCGAGGAAGGGACGAGATTAAAATGGAACAATTTCTGCGAAACAGTCTTTCCTCCTTTATTTTTCTATTTAATTTCCTTCGCTTCAAAAATGGAAGACTGTATTCAATGCATTCATATTAAAGCAAGAATGCAGCGAAGAGGGAATTCGATTCCGTCGATGAATGAAAATATTAAATGATCGACCTTTTTATCTTTTTGCAGGTAATGTGCACTTTTCAATTATTGAAAAAATTAATTATTTACTTCTAGCAGAATATTAAAATTGCCTTTTTTTGAATCATAAATCGACTCGACAGATTTGTGAAAACTGATTTTAATTTTACTATCAGGAACTTTGTTTAAAAAAATCGACTTTCAATACGTTTCTTATCCGAATTTAGATCCACAAATCAATCTTATATTTTGTCCGATTTCCAAATTCGCGAGATTCATCTACACTATACTCCAGCGTACTTGTTTTAATGAAAACATCTCATATCAACTTGCACACTCGAAATGCTCTTATCACCGAAACTCATCCACTTCACTCCTCCGAATGAAAAAAGGCACACACCTCGGCCTAAACACAAAATTCATCCATCATCACAAAAAGCATCACATCACTCTCTCCAACCAACAGACTACCGCATATATTCTCCCCCCTCGAAAAAAAAAATCACCTCTCAAAAAAAAATCCCTCCTGCCGACCGAAAGAATATCACACCGCACAGCGGACAAGCACACGAGAACGCACTGCTTCGTAACCGCGGGAAAAAGCGACGCGCTCGCGACGAGGCTCGCGGGGTGGAGGTTCGTCGCCGACTAAAGCGCGCTCGCGGCGTTGGGAGCCGAGGCGGCGCGCACGCGGCCAAGCCCGAGAGCCGCCGGAAACGGCCGACGAGAGAGACAGAGAGAGAGAGAGAGAGAACTCCTCTCCTCAGAGGTGGAAGACCGGACTCCGAAAAATCCGGTCTCTCTCTCTGAATCCGAACCTCCGCGCGCGCTCAAGCGCCTCTCTTCGCCCTTTTTCCCGATCCCGAACGCGCGCCGCTCCTCTTATCTACCGGCGATATTGATTTCTTTTTTTTCTTTCAACGGAATTCGGGGATAATCGCCGGAGACCGTTATTAGAGCTTTGATTTCCGAGCTTTTTTGCGTTGGCTCTCCGTAAGAGGAGGGGAATGCGGAGATGGATTAAATGACGTGAGAAGCGTGCGGGGAAACCGGATTGTTTGTTGTTTCGTTAACGGTGCGCGGCTGCATTCTGTGATTTCAGTTTCTAAATTAGCCCTTTTTACGGCGGGGATCGAGGATTTCCGAGACTCGTTAGGCCGCCCCGAGTTAGAATGTTATCTAATTTCATCTAGATATCGGTGCTATTATCGGCCTTTGAAGAGTTATTGATCGGTAATCAAGTCGGAGATAAAATGCTTCGGTTGCGCATCGCGGGGGATTAATAAAACTATACAGTCGCGGAAATAATACTGGTTCTGCTCTACATAAATGTTTGAGCATCTAAATGCTGCTACTTAAAGCGCAGAAGTGCGCTCGCTTACGTAATTTTACGCATGCGTCCAAGGAGATTTTCGTTCGTATCCTTATTTTTCGTTTAAAACTAACATTTTACGTCCGCGATACCTGTTACAAATTGCGAGTTGCTTAACTATTTTTTTCTTTTTTTTTTTACCGGGTGCAAGTTTTCGTAATATGCCTGGTATTTTCACTTTTAGCGCATTATTTATTCCTAAAAGTGCTGCAGTTTTTGCACCTGGCGTTATAAAACTAACCATTCCAGATATCCCGTCTGTTTGTTTTATTATAAAAGCGCTCGTAAGTTGAGAATCGATTTGCAAACTAACGAGTCGAATAATGTCAACAGACACAAATCATTGGACTATATTAATAAAACGTCTTATCTGCGATCTGCAGGATATCGCAAATTTTTTCGTAACTATGCTAAATTGAAATGCAACAATACCGTATTCCACAAAGGAGAGCGCAAAAAATTAATTAATCAAAGCCCGCAATTGAAATATTATCCATCGTGATCTGAATAGCGATTTACATAAACTACACGAGCTCGTACGCTCTAAACCATTGTCCATTGGCAAATAGCCTACTTACAGCTACAGAAAACAATCTGTACCACATTCGGCTCCGCGCTCCATTCAATGCAGCATCGCCTCTCCCGAGACATAACGCGATTTTAACCATCGGCGTATAATCGCAGAGCCAGTGACTCGGGAGAGAATATACATTAAATCGAAATGTAGAATAGTGTTACAATCCTCGCTCGTCCCGCAAAAGGCCGCGCGGACAAAAAGCCGATAGAACGAAATTTCTATAAAGGAACGGTGTCAGTCCGGCGAGCGCAGAACAAAAATAAATTCGCAAGATTACTCCAGAGGCAAGCGCGAGTCCGGGGGACAGGTGCCGGGTTACCGGAATCGGTATCGAGGACGAAAAATTGCAACACGTTCGCTCCCTTTTCTTTTTTTTTCTTTTTCTCTTTTTGCCGCGCTTTTATCAGCCGAGTAGAAAGGTGGCAACGCACCTTGCGGCCTTGGAAACTCTGCGCGCTGGCAGTTGATCAAATTTCACGAGTAATTTCACCCGAGATTACGACCGATTTTAAATCGCTCCCCGAGCCGCGCGTATATACGCACGCGCCGGGCATTTTTTTTCTCAGTGGCATTGCTTAATCTTAATCTCGAGCTCCTCGTTTTTTCGGGATATCGATATATTGTCGCCTATGTAGATTGCATATTCAACAGCTTGTAAATAAACCGTTTGCGCGAATTATGGGGTGGGATTTATTTATAATTTACTCTCTACGCAGGAGAGTCATTTAATTTTAAAGCAAATTGAATTTTAGCTTGTAGTGATAATAAAATGAAACACCGATAGATTTTGTTTCAGAAAATGAAAAGTTCGCTGACTTAAAACTTTCAATCGAAAGTCCAACGCTGTAAATTATTATTGATTAAACATTTTTTAATCTTGCTTAGAAATTTAAATAAATAATGTCGTTTCATTAAAACGAAATAAGCTTCTCGAAAGTCTCGGTACATCTTACACCTATTTATTTATCATCCAACTTTTCCCTCACTCGCTTTCAACTAGAAAATCAACGTCCGTCTCTCTTAAAATCTCTCCTCAATCGCTCACCGACATCCGCGACACAATTTTCCAGCGTACACCTCGTCCTCGAACGAACGTCAGCGCATCAACCGCCTCGCTCCTCGGAGTCAATTAGTCGGCGGCTATCCATCGCGGCGCTTTCAGCAAGTGTACACCTCGGTCGAAAATAAAAAATCAGCGAGAACCGACCCATTAAGCATCGCGCGCCCCGATAAAGCGAACGTCCTCGTTTCCTCCTCGGAGCCTCGAGTCGACGAGCGTCAAGAGCATCGCCTCGGCGATCCATCATCGACTTATCTCGCAGATGTTGCTGCCTGCCGCCGGTCGCGTGACAAATAGCGACGCGCGCGCGAGACGGAAGCTGCGAGTATATAGGGTTATATAGACGCGCCGCGCGCTTTCTCCCGCGAGCGAGACGAGGTGCTAATATCCGGCTCAAAAGTGAAAAGCGCGCGCCGATTTAGCTTATTGCCGAGGAAATTGAGATTTCAAGGAGGTGCTCTTGCACATTTTTTTAGATAATGTTGTGGCAGGTAGAAACGGGTGTAATCTCGTTTATGTCGGGCGTAATTAAGTCGGTAAACTGCTTCGGAAGTAGTCAAACAAACAGGATTAGATGGAACGATTAAATATGGAAGATCGTAATTATTGTTAAAAGTTAAATCTGTTCTTTATACAAAAAATATTGAACCCAAATATCCAAGGCAGCTTAAAAATTCTTTCCGACCAAATTCGAGGTGTTTTTCTTCCTTCAAAGTCCCGGCGCACGTCGCGAGAGTTCTAAGCAAAAAGAAACGAGGAAGAACGAGTTTTGCGTAGGAACCCCGTCCTCGCACCGGGCGATAAATTCGTCGTGCTCGCAGGGAAAATTCATGAGCTATTTATAAGTAATAAAAGCCATAGCCGCGTAACGGTGTGCGAGAGAGAGAGCTCTCGACTCGCCTCGCGCAGAAAAAAGTAATCTTCTCTCTCTCTCTCAGAGCGCTCGCTGCTTTAGGAAGAAGCTGTCCGTGAGTCGTAATTTACTCCTCTCTCTCTCTTTCTTTCTCTCTCTCTCGCGGTGAGCAGCCGCGGCTGCGCCACACTCGAGGTTAGGGAATTATGATTGCGGGCTAATTTTAAATATCGACGGGAGAGGAAGTGCACGGCGCGCCGCGCAAATACGTGGGCTGCCGAGGATGATGTATGCGCGGTGTTTGGCCGCGCAGCGCCGGAGCGTCCGAGTGTGTGTTATTGCCTCCTTTACAATAAGACGCCGAGTGATTTGTGTTGCCGGGATTGTTAATTGGCCGATTTTTTTTTCTTTTTTTTCGAGTCGTCCGCCGGAGAGGGGCAAAAATTTATGGACGATTGAGACATATAGGTACGTGGAGAGAGAAAAAAATTAACGAAATATCCGCGGTGTAATTATTTGGGATTAAAGGAAGCAATCGTCAGAATTTTTTATGGGCATGTATACTTTTGTGATTGATTGTTCTCTCAGTTTTTTTTCCGAGAATTAAGTTGTTTTAGCACTCTAATGGTCTACTTTTGATCAATTTATTCATATATCTTTCGGCAGTAGACTGGGAAAAAAATTTGATTGGCCTCGAGAAGACTGCTTTATCTTCTTCTGTGCGATTCCTTAATGTATCGCTCATCGTGCCATTAAAAATTAAGGTTCCAAGTACATAATTTGTAAAAATTCTAAAATTAGCTTCTTTACACACGAACGGCCTCAAAAAATTCTAAAAAATAATAACCTCCCATTCCCCGACCTCCAGCCGCATTAATAAATTACTTCTCCCGTTTACAATGCCACAATTAATAACATTATAATCGTCCACTCATTGCGAACGGCGAGCGCGACTGTCAGCGCTACCGGAGGCGCTCGGGCGATAAATAAGTAGCGTCCGTAAGCTGACGCGCGCCGCGCACGTAGACCGATAAGTGCCGCGAGAAAGCCAGACGCTCAAAAGTCAGCTGCGCGAAGTGCCTGGCATATGCGCGACTCCGAGTAAATATACGCCGCTGCCGCGGCTCGAGGCCTTGCGAATTCCCGCGTTTTTTTGGGGTCGGTTCGACGAAATTGCTGGCGATGGCCTGTCGAGCGGAGTAATACTGTAATTCGAGTGAGTTTGGTGGGAGGCTTTGAAACTTAGAAGGTATTCCGAGGAAAATGTAAGAGATCTATTTTTTTTTTCGACAATCGACAATTATCGTATTTTTTGAGCTGAATTAAAAACGTTGCAGTTAATTTTATTAAATAATTCAATCAGTTTGTCCCTGACACGATAATAATTCCAAATTACCACCTGATGCATGGTTGATTAATACCTTCAATTAAAACCTTTCGAAAATCATTAAATTACAGTAAATCACTTACTAAAATCCAAAATATATTTGAAACAAAAATAAGACAAAATTTACCCTTCTAAATTACTCTTAAAATTCGCTATTTATTCAAGCAATCTCGATTTAATCCATCCTACAAAGGCAGTACTAATTACACCGAAGTATCCTTCTCGCTCGCCGAGCAAACTATCGCAATTTATCAAGTTATATTAAAACTGGCGCGCGCACAAGCTCTCGGGAGGCGACGTCGTCTTTACGGATAAAGATTGATTCGAGGCTCGGGGAAGCCGGGCTGCCTGCTAAAAGTTGAGCCGACGCAAACGACAATCTCCGTCGGACACGTGTACCAAGACGCAGCCTGACGAAGAAAGGTGAATGGATGGGGGGGACTTTGAAGTCAGAAATAGCCGAAAAATTCGACCCTCGCAAAAGAGGCGCGCGGAAAAATTACGGGCAGACTGTCGTCTGGAACGCGTTTCGGTAACGAACGTCTTGGTAAACATTTTTAAAGCTGATTTTTTTCTACGCGTAAACGTTGCGAAATTATTAATGGGTTCGTTAAATAAGATTTGATTTATTTATACGTAATGTTTTATTAGCGAAATTTTTAATTTTAATTTTATAATAAAATGGTGAATTTAAAATTTATGTTACGGATTTATTCTCAATAACACAATTACTTTGTGACTTTTCTGTTTTATGTGCACAATAAAAGTCCTTTCATTTCTGTAAAAAATAAAAAATGCGACTTTATATATAATTTTAAAGCAATTAACGACCTGTACAATACATATACAATATTATAAAATCAATGTCATTTTATTCTCCTTAAATGTTTTAAAGTTCAAGGTAAAATTAACTTAATGCTTTTAAAATTGTTGAAATTATTCTAATTATAATTTATTCCTATCCAAAAACCTTTCCCCTTATCTCATCCACCAAAAAATATACCTCGAGAACAATAAATACTCCGATAAAACGCACCGAGAAACGTCAACGTACACTCTCCCAAATTGCGCGGCAACCCCGGCGGAAAAAAATCACTGATAAACAAAGGTGATTTTGACTGCGCCCCGGCAGCAGAAAAAAAACGAGCTAAAAAAATCAATCCCCAAACAGAGAGAGAGAGAGAGAGAGAGAGAGAGAGAGAGAGAGAAAGCGGCCGTTAGATCGAGGCAGGCAGGGCAAACAGAAAAGCCTCGCGTATAGCTTATTCGCCAACTAGTCGACGATTTAATCCCGGCCTGAATTTCCCCATCGACGCGAGCCGCCGGACTGCCGATGGGAAAATACATATATACCGAATCGAGCGGCCGGCGATCGAACTCTTTATGGTATATCCGCACACCGGCATGGTTTCGCGTAATGCGCGCCGCGCGCGGAAATACGCGCGAGTACAGTCGGCCTGCGCGCGCGTCTACGTGCGAGCTGGAATTCGCGACGCCGACCGGGGGATACTTTTGTGTCGCGGTGTACGTTTGCCGCGACACGGAGAGTTCCAGGCTGGGATTTTTCGAATATTGCTCGGGCTTCGCGTAATGAGGAGGGAGGTGGAAGTGGTAAATTTGAATAAATCTTTGCTCTTGTAGTAGTTTTTGCGGCAAAAGCCAGTGGGAACGATTGCTAGGAAAGCAATTTGTACGCGTGTAAATGGGGAATGAAAGTTTACCTTGTTGACACAGTTGTTGTTCGAATTTCAATCAATTCAGTTTTGCGACCTCTGGGAAGTCCGGCAAACGTTACTCGGGGAATTGAAATTCGAAAGCCTGTTTTGTTATCAAAAGTATCAAAAACCACACTATATTCTGCACTTGCTTTTCATAAACAAAGATTAAAATTTACCCGTCATAACATGGAAATGAGAATAACTCTTTTTTAAAATTTTTTTTTGAAAATTTAAATAATCGAATTCTTAATGCATTCTCATCCAAAATAAGCAATCCAAAAAATACAATTTCAGAAATTAAGTTTAAGGAAATAATCTGGCGCAACTACTCGTCATGGAAGCTTCCATATATGCATAAGCGCAAGACTGTATATCAATCGGCAGGGCCAGACAATTGGCTGCGCTCTTGGCATTCGAAATCGCTTGGGAGATTTTCGCCTTTGAATTCCTCCTACATTGCCGGGGAATTCGTCGTACATATAGACCGTCGTTTTTCTTCGAGGCAAGAGAAAAGAGACCAGACGACGCGGGATGCGTGGATTTACGGGGAGAAAGGATTTTTATTTAGGCAAAGCTTTTTGAATTTCAAATTTTTCCGCCAAAGCGTATAAACGCGAGGGATGATCAATTGGCATATAAGTTCCGCTTTTCGTCGAACTTTTCTAGTTCTTCAATATCATTCAATGCAATGGAGTCGTGATGCAAGGCCTTTAAAGGTTTTGGTTTGTAAGTATTTACTGGTTTGTTTTAAATGATCGTTTGGTAGTCACATAAATTGTTGCTTAATGTTGGTCTCACAATAAAGTACAGCTATAAGACGATGAACGTAAATTATATAATAAGTAATTACAACGTTGCGGTGTATAAAATATATAATTATTATTTACAACACGGTTTACAAAATATTTTGGTCTTATTTTATAAAGTACAATTTTTAAACTGCTATTTAAAACAATAAAAGGGTTGTAAATCCTCGATAATTTTTTTTTTTTTTAAAGAAATTGCCAAATATTTTATTGCGTAAAAGTATAAAACTGTTAAAATCTTTATTTATCCCTTACGAAAACATATTATAGTACGATATACTAGTACGATTATAATTAACTATAATATTTTCGCACGATTATAATCTACTACAGTAAAC
>JAWWEO010000009.1:27929089-27955232 GCA_035582975.1 Ormyrus labotus | reverse complement strand
GAGGCTCGCAAATCAGTGTTTTATTTTAACCACCTTCCCTAATTAACAACGGGACGACTCCGAGAGGGGAAATCTCGAGAAAGAAACACAGTGTATAACTTCTGTTTTAAATTGTAAATTCAAGGTGCATCGATATTACTATATTGCCAGTTTTCAGCCCAGTTGTGAAAAAAGTTAAATAGTTGCGAATCCGAATACTTAAAATTCTATTGGAATAGCGCTCGCCTTCCGAGGCAAAAATTCGAAACTGTAAATCCCTAACCGCGAGAGCTAAAAACTCGGTCAAAAACGCGGGCCGCCGCCTCGGCAGCAAATTCCCGACAACTAAAGCCAAGCATCCCGATGGAGCAATTTGAGCCAGCGGTAGAATTTACTTAGACGAGCGGCGGGCAAGTAAATTTCCTCAAATTGCGCCTCGCCTCGTCATCGGGTCTGCGCGCTCTCTCTCTCTCTCTCGCGCGCGCAAAGTCTCTCCGCTCGGCCCGTAATCGGCCGGAATTACGAGCGCGGGGCAATAACGATCGGCAATGGGCCCGTCATGCGCGCAATTAAAAAACTCTCCGGCCCGGGAAAAAAGAGAGCGGAGGAGAGCTATACCGTTAAGCGCAGGCCGCGCGCGGCCGCGTTGTTACATTTCAGCCGGCGCTGTATAATGCATAATACATAACCGGGAGAGCGGCCCGCACACCCGCGCACCGACGAGCGAAGTCCGTGTTTTACGCGACTTCCGAGGCCTTTTGCCTCTGTTTTAGCTTTATTGTTTTCCGCGGAAATTTAGGGGATTTCAACTTCTGTGTGCGCGATTCTCAATGTGTTCGTGAAGCGGGGACGAATTGATTGTTAATGCTTAGCGTAATAAAGTTCTCTGGGGCGTGATTTTGTAATAATATTATTAATTTTGTTGGAAACTTTGGCTTGAGTTTTGCTAAAAGCAAAATGTAATAAAAGCACAAGTGAATGTTTATACGTTACAAGCAGAAAATTAATAAAAAAAATGATTTAAAGTTAGTAATTACTATTAATTTTTAGGTTCTTCATTGGGGAAGTTTCGTTTGATGTTCTTTGATAAGATTTTTTATTAACTTTGAAATGAAAAATGTAGAGTGTTAGTTTATTTTCAATTGAAACGTATTATAAATTTGTCACGAAAAACTTTACAATAAAGTAATCTTTTTTGCTAGTTTTTTTTCTTTTAAAAAAATACCTTGGTAATCAGGCAAAATAAAAATTGAGAACAAACATACTCCAATTAAAAACTAAGCTCCATCTCAACTCCATGAATATACGCAATCACAATTACTCTGCGCGAATCGCCTATCAAAAGCACCAGCAATCAGGGCATATCTGGGCTGCATAAATCCGCGACGGCGTCGACCGCTAAAATATCGCACTTTGCTCTCAGATAACCTGAAATTATTAAGTCCCCAGATAACGCGGCACTCGACTCCGCTCTTGCTCTCTCAAGCTTTTACGCGCTCGTACCGCGTTAAAGGCTTACGGCGCGGCGAGGATTGCGCGGAGCCCTTGCTTTGTACTTACGACTCGCGCATGAATCAAGCGCGCGCCGAGAGCGCGCTCATATTGTTTCGAGAGAGAGCCCGAGCCTGCGAAGCGCAGATAAATCAGGCGGCCACTTCGCGCGACCGGAATCCCGGCCAAGAATGTAAAGCGGCGCGCATTTTCGAAATGCGCGCCGCGTTTTTGGAACCACGGCCGCGATGCCTCGATGGAAATGGGGTATATGGCCGAGATGTGCTTGGTATGTAGGTAAAGTTCCAATTTGCAGAGTTTTTTAAGTCTGCGCGGATTAAAGATAGTTTCTATTGATGACAATACCTTTTTACTTTAAAAAAGAATAGTTTAAATATAGCTCAATATAAATAAGTGGTATTATATATTTTTGTTATACTTTGATAGATGCGATCGATTCTATGCATAATTCATAGAGTGAAAAAAATAGATATATATAAACCTTAACGTGGTTAAACGGGCAAGAGAAATGAAAATAAAGCGTGAAATTCTTATTCTTGGAATACCGAGAAATTCGCACAAGACTGACCTAAATATCTAAATGCATAAAACAAAGGTCACAAACCTATAACTTACCACATTTTTCACGCAAAATGAGAGCGCCACTTCAAAAACGTCCTAAAAATATCTAGGTTCTCGCATAAAACGAGAATCATATAACTTTCCACAACCTCAAAAGCGGCAGTTTCGTCAATCGAAACGGCTTCACTTTTCCTTTTATCTCCGCCGGGGGTAAAAACGCGTTCGTATCCTTCGCATCGATACGAGCCCCAGCTGAGGGAGAATCGTTTTCGGATACAGAAGTTTCGCTCGTCTCTCTCAATTCGGATTAGTCAAGCTTCAGTTCACGCAATTAATCAGGATATCGCCCGGAGGCTTCAGCCGAAAAAAAAATGTACAAGTGGATTGTCGATCTTCGTTTCAAGTCTTGCTCGTTTTCCTGGAGCTATATAAATTCCGCATAATTATTCGTTTGAGATGGATTTATTTTAATTGGAAAGAATAAATATTCAAAAAATGTACTAAATACTGTAAATACTTAATTGTACAAACAAACATAATTTTAGCTATTTTAATTTTGCTGTTAAATGAATTTAATTCATCTCTCGTAATTGCATTATAGAATGAATAATTCCACTCTATTTTAAAAAATAAAGCTTCATAATTCTCTTCCTGGCAGCTGCAGCTGTCGTTCATTTAATATCTGCCTATCCACTTTTCCAGTAAAGAAGAAAAGATGTTATAGGAAGAAAGAAATAAGGGAAGGTTGAAAATGGCAAATTCACTTCTTTAGATACCTATTATCAAAAACTTTATTAGTATATTGAAAAGTTGACATTAAAATGTTATTGGTTAAAGCCATAAAAAAGATGCTACTTTCCTGACAAATTTGTAGCATAATGAAAAGGACTTTAATTCACGCTCTCTACACAAAACTTATTTCGCTGAAATTTTGAATTTTATCATCATCGAAATAAGAATGAAAGTTTATTATTTTTTAACATGAAAATTTTCAAATTGACCTTAGAATAAATCTTTTCTAAGCCCTTTTTTTGAAATAACTTTAAACCCCTAAATTCCTGAAATACAATACTATATAGAAAGATTCAATACTGCCAATCCACACTGTCAATTCGCACTGCCAAACGGCGTCCAGCTTTTCGGCGTAACGAACTTTGTAGCAAACTGTCATCGGTTCAGTGCATATATCATCAACTATGAATGTATCGGAATCCGATTGGAATTGGCGCTGTTGATTCGCGGTCCTTAACCCGGTCGATATGCCATGGTATTGTTCTTTCGTGTCTCACGCATCGCCAGTTCTTTTCTGCTTTCGATTCGCACGCAGATGCCTCCGTGAGATTTGCACCGATCAGTGAGGATTGTTGAAAAATATTTATATTGTTTAATGCAGCTAATCGTTAGATTAGCTTTTCGGGATTAACTAAAATAATGTTGCTGCATTTAAAAAAGAATTTAATAAAAGATTGAATGAAAAGAATTTTCAAAACAAACGTGATAAAAATGCGCAAAATTCATTATTAAATTTGATACAATACTTTTTGCTCTACACTTCACTAACATTCTTGATGTTCAGGAATTTAAAAACGAAATAACTTTTTCTCCCACGTCAGAAAACCAATATCCATTTTTTTACGAACCAATAACTTCACTATCACCAGACTGCATTTTTTTTCTAAAAATGAGAACCTTCGATTGGCCAGCTTATGCGCTTCAAACTACCGATAAAAGAAATTAAAACTGGCGAACCCAGCATCGATACGATATCCCTGAAAAAAATGAAGCGATCCGATATTACGTCGAGAAAGGAGGACGCTCTAAATAAACCGGAGCGACCAAATGAAAATCGTGAGCTCGCCGGGCCTCGGAAGGATTTGAAATTGAATTCCGACGGAACGTGGAAAATCAAATTTTCGCTAAAGCTTCGGGCCGCGGCCGCGACGGCACATCCACTTTTGATTTACAATGCCCCGAGGAATTTGAGACGCGCAAGTTTGAGGAAGGACTACCGGGCGAAAGAACAAATGAATACGCAATGGACACCGTGGGAAATTGCAAAGCCCCGGTTACATTCCTCTCTCTCTCTCTCTCTGTGTAAACCGGACCGGAGCTTTCGACCGCAGGAACGAACGGACGAGTTAGCACGTCGAATAAGTCTTCGCCGGCGACTATATTTGCCTTTATCCGCGGGATTTTTCGCGTGGGTTCGCGTGCTCGCTTTTGCGAGGAGCGAATTTGAAAGTAAAAATTGCGGGTTTTTTTTTTTTTTTTGGATCGTCAGCTTGGGCCGATTAAGGATGGCTGATTTTTGAATATCCTTTGGAAAAAGGTTGGAAGATTACAGAGGCGGCGGAATGAAATTTAATGGCTTGTTAGTTTTTCAGTTGTTTTTAATAGGTAAAGGTAATTTAGTCGGTAGTTTTTATTGAATGTATGAATAAAATTCAAAATTCTGCGGAGTATCGGCTGAGGTAACGTATAAAGCTAACGAATACGTATTTTCATGTTTACTTTGAAATGTTTGCTTTGAACGGGAGTCTTCTTTTTCAGGAAACGTCAATTCAATTGAAGTGGAATGATGGATATTCATGTCACTGGTTTTTGTGGCTTTTACATGTAACTATATTGGCTGTTTCCATCGTTGCATTCTCTTGGTATTTTTAAAGAAAAGTAATCGTCGTAAATAGAAAATTCAAAGCAAATTTTTTGAAAAATATGTCTATACATTTTCTTTCATTTTAAAGATTTCAATTAATCAATAATATTAATTTTTCGTCTCTGCATAAATTGAAATCATACTTTTTGAATTACCACTTAAAAAATAGTTCTTCAATTATGAAAACTTTAAATGCGCAAATAAAATACTAAAAGTTTGACTTTCGCGTCCTTTCTCTGAATCGCATTCAAGACAACGAGCGTCCGTAATTGTCCGCAGTACAATGAAACCACTCGCTCGATTAAAGTCCCTCAAATCGACCGAACCACTTATCCAATCCTCTTAAAAAAAAATCTCCAGCCTACATTTTCCGCCTCTTTAAAAGCTCTCCTCTCACCTCTCCCACCTCGACCGCCTTCAATTACCACCTCGCGAGGAATAATATCTCTCAGTCCCGATCATTAAAACGAATTCAGCGAGCCGATATAACTCAAGCCGGAGCGCCGTGTCACGCCCATTCCTCGCATGCGAGCCCCGATATGCGTGTCTCCGAAGAAAATCCGAGCCCGGAATCTCAAGCGGGCATCCGGATTGCACGCGCAGATACCCGAACAGGCCAAATAGGACCGAAACGGACGATATCGGAGCTGCGTCTGCGTGGGCGAGAGGGTGCCTCCGTCCCGAGGAGGGAGCGATGGTTGTTGCTCGATCTTGGGAGAGAGTGGATTTCGCTGTTCTTAGGTATTTCGCGGTTCGCGCGCTTCATTTGTTCCGGGGGGGAGCGAGATTTTGCGACGGTGATTGAAATCTTCTATATACGGAGGAGGCTTCGCTGCGTTCTGGGAATTTCAGCTTAATTTATAAGCTGCTAAAAGGGAATCAAAGTCTTTGCTGAATTTAATATGCGAAATTCAATATGTGCAGTTTACTTGCTTTGGAAGCTGCGGGGAGTTTAGATCCAACATGACTAGAGCTTCCTCCTTCGCGGAGAACTTTGGACTCGCTGCGGAGGTTGTTTATACAGTTACGGAAAGTGAATTTTACATTTCATAATCAGTTTAAAGAAAGATAGTTAATTTTTTTAAGTTACGTATCACACTTTAAGAATTCAATATCAATTAATATAAATTTAATTAATATCTTACAGAAATAAAAAATAATTTTTTTTTTTTTTGCACGAAAAGAAGAACGCAAAGAATTCAAATCCCCCGATAAGCGAATAACCAATCTCGCAAATGACCCAACACCGCGTCTGGCAACAGTTTAGCCCGTTAATTAAGTCACGTGCCCCAAAAGTTGCCCGGCGCAGCTTGTAAACACGAGCCCGAGCCGCGGGGGCTATCGGCTCGCGCACAATGGAGCGGCTCTCTCTCTCTCGGCTTCATAGAGCCTGGTTTACGAGTATGCGCGCGCGTCCGACAGGATTTCTCGGCTCCGAGCCGGAGGTCATCAGCGCCCGGAGATCCGACCGAGCGATTCGCAATGTTCGATATTATGCGCCGCGAAGGGGCTGCGCTTCTCCGGTCTCCCTCTCTCTCTCTCTCTCTCTCTCTCTCTCTCTTGCTCGTGTTATTGGATATCGACCGACCGACGCGCTTCTGCAATTAGCGGAAAGTAGGCAATTATTTGTCGAGTTGATTGGGGGGGGAGGGGGGACTTCACTCAAACACGCCGCTCGAGGATTTCTGATTTTGTTTTAATCATCGGTCGCCTGGCATTCATTGTACGCTCATTAATTTTTCAGGCCCGTGGACCTTATTAAAATTCATCGGAATATGCGTAATCGTTGCAGGGATTATAATATTATTGCTTGCATTAATTTTGCATAATAAATTACATTATTTTGCAATTGTTTGGTACGATTGGAAAGATTGTACGATGAATTATTTACGAGATTTTTATCGCGAGAGATTTCGTCTGTATTATTAAAATTTTATACTATTCCGGATTTTAAATCTTGTAAGAAGACTCTCGTCTTCAATGTGAACTTTTCGTTTCAAAGAAACATTTTGATTAACACAAACTTTTGCCTAATTAAGAGTATTACCGCCATTCAATAATATAGAAACTTTGAAGAAACAGCCAAAGATTTCTAAGAAAAGATCTTCTGGATAAAGTTATGAACGATGTTAGAATCCAATTACGCTTTTCTCATGGCGTAGCCCCCGCATTTCAAAGTCAAACCATCACCGCCCACATTTCCGACTTGGCGAAGTACAAAATCCAACTCCTCTGCGAAACTTGGCCGGCGCTCCTCTAACGACACGGATCCAATCAGCGGCTGGCAGACGGGGAGAGAGACAGAGAGAGATAGACAGGAAAAATCCGCGTCAAATCATGCAGGTGCGCTCGCGTGCATCGCAATTACACGGACGCGATCCCCGCAATCTCGCCGACTCTCGGCTTGGCCGTCGTCATTAAAGGTGAAAATTTCAGGCCCGACTCGGATTCGTACGATTAATTTCTGCACCTCCCGACAGAGGGAGAGGCTGCTCGGTTAGATTTTATTTAATTACAGCCCGTCGAAGCGAGCTTCCGTCCTTTCCTTTTTCATCAGCCGCGCGGCGCCGCGACGACGGAAAACATCCTCCTCCTCCCCCCCCCCTTCTGCCGCCGCGCGCTTCTTCGCGGATTTTCATTAGTAGGCTTTTGTTGCCTGCCGGCTCCCCGAGTTTATTTCTTTCGCCGGGGGTAATTGCATTTAAAAGTTCCTTTATTTCCTTTATTTTTTGACGATGCCGCCTCGCGGCTCGGGGAGGCCGCGCTCTTTTTAGCGGCGGTTTCGCTACGGCTTCGCGATAAGAGTTTTCAGGCCTCTCCCGGCCGCTGGATAACGGCGATTCTTGAAATTAAATTGCGCGCGAAGGCCGCGAAGAAGCGCTACTTCGTTTGCTAAGTTTCCGTTCGCGCGGTAATTATTTTCTGGATTGTTCCTGCGAAAGTATGGTATAGAGAAATAAGAAATCTTGTTAGATTTTTAAATAGATTTGTTTTTGTTGTCAGCTTTGTACATAAAATGGTAATATTAAAGATAATAATAAACATTTTGTTGTTTCGTTTGTAAATTTAATTAAATTGTAGGTCTGCTAATTATTTCAATCACTTGCAGTATTACTTGTAAGTATTTAAATTAAATATTTCATTATTTATTTTAATTAATTTGAAAATATATAATTTTTTTTACTCTTCACTCTGCTTACTAAATTATAAAACCGGCTGTTATAATGAGATATAAACTTTCATGTTTTAAAACAATTAAGTAGTGATGTTATATATGTCAAGGGTGCATTCCGTTATTCATGCGATTCGTGCGCTACCAAAATAAAAACGGAACGTTCCGATTTTGCGCCAGGTTGAATGTTATCTACAACCTTTCTTTTCTTTTCAAAAAGATTTTCGGATGGAAAGAAACTTTTAATTATTTGCTAAAAATAATAAAAGAGTTGGGAAAACTCAATTGCTCCTGACCTTATGGTTTTTTTGCAAATCCTAATTCGTACAGGTTCTTACGAAAACATCCGACGACATCCGAATGTTCCCTTTTCATTTTGGAATCGCACGAATAACGGAATGCACCTCAAGAGTAAAAACTCATTTGCGCATTTTGTCATATTCTTGCATTTCATTAATTATTTATTGTCTCATTCCATATAACGTAAACATAAGATTGATCGACAAGATTCCTCAGAGCTACAATCTTAACAATAATAAATCGATGCAAACCTTTATTTTCTACAGCCGCACCTTACCACGAAAAGCCCCGCGGTTTCGACTTTTTCCCGAG
The DNA here is from genome assembly GCA_035582975.1 of Ormyrus labotus. Lineage (NCBI taxonomy): Eukaryota > Metazoa > Arthropoda > Insecta > Hymenoptera > Ormyridae > Ormyrus > Ormyrus labotus. The sequence continues at coordinate 27,946,740 of JAWWEO010000009.1, read as the reverse complement.
ATACTTACATCCACTCGAGAAAATATCCCGGCCGACTCAATCATATTACGCTTCCGCACCGGAGTTCCTTGAAAAATCAACACAGCCGGACTTTTCTCCTCGCTTCTAGCCGCGGCACTCGGGGAAGAAAAGCATGTGCCGGCAAAAAGGCAGAAAACGAAATATGACCGCGCTCTCGCGTCGCACATGTATATTTAAGCGGAGTTTACCCGCGGCCCGTCCAGTCTTACAAATTATTAAAACCAGGTGACATTTTTACGACTCGGCGTTTCGGAATTATTTAGGGATTTCTTTTAAAGATTTAACGACGCGGCAACGTTAACTTTTTCCAAGATTTTGCCGGGATTATTTCTTTTTTATACTTCCTCCTCAGTTTCTTTTGAAAAATATTGAAATAATAAAAATAAACGATTAAAATATATAGACACGTAAAAATGCAGCCTTCTTCAAGAGCAATTCCTCCTTCCGCTGAAACGACCAATTGGCCGATCCAAAAACAGCGCATAATCGCAGAGCAGCGGCGACTCGACTCGAGCTGTTTACATATGGTTCCATCGGGGCCTCGTCCGGGCATAATTATTCATGGTCAACGGAATAATAGAGTCCCGCTCTCCCTCAGGATTCCCATCGGATAAGGAGGTCGTGCGGTGGCTTGGCTCTCCAGCGAACGGGGGGGAATCGCCTTCCGGCCCCGATATCTCGAGCGCGAAACGATTATGCGGATAAAGGATGCAAGAGTTGCGATATCGATTAATTTTCGCCGAGGCGCAGGCCAACGACTCCCTCGACAGACTCGCTGCAAAGAGGAGCTTTATCACTCGGCTGGCCTGAATTATTGACGCCGTTTTTTTATCGAGTTTGTCATGTGGGAAAGGGCGGCGCGCTGGGATGGCTCGATGATGCTGATACGGCTGAAGGAGAGATTCAGCTTGCAATCTGATTATTTGGTTTGTTCGTCGGCGGGTAATGAAAAATTCAATTCCTGTTTCTACATCGGGTTATGAATTATTATTGCGCGGTGTAATCGGAGTGAGATTTTTTAGTTTACATTTTGTGTTATCGATCTAAATAAACTGGGAAACAAACAAAAAATATTTTTTAAAGGAAGCCGAAGTTTTTTATTTAGAATAAAATAAATGCTTCGTCTGGCTTGCGGAATAACTTTTCAGGAAGAATCTTTTTAATTAATCTAATTAAGTATCTTAATTAAGTATCTTAATTAAATATCTTAATTAAATATTCTAAATTAATTTAACATCAACGTAGTCCTACGGTAGTACAACAATTCTTTATACGCTTTTTTTTTCATTTTTCAATTAGCGTATTTTTAAAAGAGCTTTCAGTTTTCTGCATTTCCATTAAAAAATCTGACACCCCAAAAATCTGTAAAATTACCATCCGCCAACTCATCCCCCCATTCAACCCTCACTAACCTTTAACAAGTCAATCACCATTCACAAAATCCTCCTCTTATCTCCTTGCAATCTGTTCCCTCTTTAATCACCCCAGCACCACGTGACTCAGCCCGAAAACACGGCAAAAGACGGGTGACCGACCCGGGCCCGCAGTCCTTTCCCTCGGTCGCTCAGATCTGAGACGCGATACACCGGGGACGCGTGTCCTGAATTATGAAGCTCGCGCGGCGTACGCAGCGCCCCGTAATAACGGCGAGGACGTCAGCGTGCACCGATCCCATCAGGCCGCGAGCTTTACGAGGGTGAGCGCCGCGAATTATGCAGGTGGATCACGCGCCTCGCGGAGTGAAAGAGAGAGAGGGAGCAGAGACGTAAACGAGGAGGGGATGAGCGCGATTCGGCGCGCGTAAATATTGAGGCGGATGCTCGATGAGCTGATGCTGCGGCGGAGGTGGAGGAGGGCTGCGTCGATAAATTGTTTAAAAGATGGTCAAGTGGTGGTTTGGTGAGATTGGGAATTTTTTATGCTTGGCAGTGATTTAGATGTGGTGTAGGCATTTGGGGGATTCGTACGGTTTTCGACATCGAAATATAAAACAGATGTTACTGCTTTTGTTTCGATAAACGTATTATCAATAGTTAATTTTACATTTCTTTATTCATGGAAAAGTGAAAAAATAGGTTTTACGCATTACAATTTATTTTATTCATAGAAAAGTGAAAAAATAGGTTTTACGCATTACAATTTATTTTTTTTTTCATTTAAAAAACATTGATAAAAATAACTCAAATTTATTGTACTAACATTTTACAACATTTTTAAGAATAAAAATATTATTGTATTCTTCGGCCTAAAATTATCGATCTCTTTATATAACTTCCTAATTATATAAGTTAAATCAGTTTTTATTATTTCCGTTCAACTCTCCATCTTAAATTATCCGTAACCGCCAAACGATAAAACTTTTATACGCTTATAGTAGCTCGAAATTCAGCGTCAAAAAACTGCCTCTCAAAACAAATCGCTAATTAATACAGCAAGAAAACTTACTCTCCACCCATTCCTCGACACCTTCCTGTTTACAAACTACATCTCGAGTGCAGTATCGCCTCCGTCGCTCAGAAGCAGGGAGGCCTAACGTGGGCGCCGGCTGCTCGCTTAGCGAAAAAAAAAGAAAAAAAAAAGCGCGAGGGCAATAAAAGCCTTTTGCGCAAGCGCCGCCGCGCGGCCAGGCACAAAGCGTGAGAATCATAATCTCAAACGGGCATTCGACCGTAAAACTCGGATTCGCGCGATTATATACATCGCAGCTATCCCGCGCTTGTACTACTACTACCATCACCACCGCCGTCGCTGCTTCGCTAGAGGAGAATAAAATGCTGGAGCATTGTACTTTGAAAGCGAGTATTACCCCGGTTTACGAGCTGAATCGCTTTTAGCGCCGAGCCGAGGAATCAATATGGTGAGAGTTATTGGTGAGAAATTACGAAAATTTTATTTCGCATGATGGGCTTTTGAAGGAGTAAGTGATTCGTGGAATCGCAGATAGAACATCGAAAAAAGTCCTATGAGAATGGTGTAAATAGCTTTATTATGTGGTCTGGGCGATCTTCCGATTAAACCGTGGGAAACGTTATTCTGGTTGAAATAGAAAGTCATTGTTTTCGATATGTAATTGAATGTGATTAATGGATAATTGATAATGATAAGACTAAAATTATTGTATATCGACAGTTAAGTGATAACTTTTCAAAAATAAATGGAAAATTTTATAAATAATACAAGTATTAAAAACCTTTTCCTTAAATACTTCGAAAATAACAAGATCCCTAAATTAATATAATGGTGCTCAAGGCAATGCAACTGGACTACATTAGCAGTATTAAATCGAAGTACCTATTAATTAGTATAATTACCATATAATACGTACATTAATAATTAATTAATCAATACCCCTACCTACTGCATTATCATTATTATTATATAGAGATTTGTAAAATTAAATTTATAACTTGAATTTCTAATTCAAACCTCTAAAACCCTTAAAGCTTCGTTTAAAAATTCTGATAACCCAGCCAAGGAAGTCTATGTAAAGACCTTTGAAACGAAAACGAAACCATCCTCCCAATTACTCGACAGACGAACGTAAACGCAATCGATGCGCGAAGCTCCGTACATATCATTGCCGAAATTAAACGTTTAATATCGCCCAACGTTGATGGCGCTGCGCGCGATAACGAATGCAGCACCTGTCGGCCTGTGCAAACTACGTTCTTCGTTATCTCGGACGAACCAGTGGCTTAGATGCGCTCGGTTCCAATTGCTGAATAGTTTGAATAATGCTGGCTAACTTGAAACGGCGAAGGAGGTAAAGGTTGAAATTTGGATTAACTAGTTTGGACGATGGTTTTACTTCGTCATTTTTTTAAAAGAATTTTATTGTTGTTTATTTGGGAAAAAAGAGTTTCACAGGATTGATATTGGATTCTTTTTGTAAAGAGCTTGCTTGAGATTCGATATTATTACATCAGACTCTACTTTGCAACGAAATCACGTGCTTCGAATCTTTTATATTAAAAATACGTAAAGTGAATTTTATGAAAATTCACAGACTTAAAAAGATTGCGAAGTAAATAAAGTTTTTAGAACTTCGTACTTTACAGAACATTAAAAGAACGAATAGATTAAAAAAAAAAAACTTTCTCAGTTAGTAAAATATCTAATTAGACTATAAATCAGAAAAACACAAATCGAGCGGCAAATTCAATCAACGCAGACACCAAGAAACTATTGACTTCTCCAGTGCGAAAAATCTGTAAACCCCTGCCAAGTGTCAACGATCCTTTAATTAATTAAGGGAAAGTTCGACGACACGTACAAAAAGGCTGCATCTACACGACTTTCGAGCGACAACTGAAGGTTAAAGAACAGCAAATAACTAAAACAGCAGCGAATAAAGGAGTCGAGCGTGAATAAGGAGGGAAAGGAGAGAGAGAAAAAAAGAGGTCTGGTAATTAGTCTCTAATTGTCACGAGCAAAATGGATGGACGCGCTAATTGGATTAATTAGATGAAAGCCGATCGGTCTCGGTTACGCGCGGCTGCTGCCTTCTGTTCGCGATGTATTGACTCGCGGACGCGCGAATAAGCGTCGGCCCCGGCACAATGATTTAGCCCTCGCCGCGCTGCGACTCATTGTCATTATTTCTGCCCGCTTTTCTATGAACTCGTAAACACCGCGACGATCCTTTTTGGCTATAAGGTGAGAAAAATCATGGTTTACCATCTTATTAAAGTTTTGCAACGTACGTTGATAGTATGACAGAAATACTTCATAGGTTATTACATAACAAAGATAGCAGAAACAAATATATAGCAGGAGTTTAATAAAATTAACAAAATAAATAATTTTACAGATTACAGATACTCCAAAAATAAAATTAATATTTGAAAACTTCAGTTCACCCCGATTTCAAAATTCATTTTCAAAATTCATTTTCAAATATCAACCGTTAAGATACGTAATTTAATAACAAACGTTTCCATCAGCTCCAGCCGATCTCAAATGAACGGCATGCATCCGTCGCAACATTTCATTCCGCATTAAACCCCGTGAATAACCCGAGTAAAATAATCCCTCACCTCATTCCCGGCTTGTTCCCCTCAAAAAGTCGTTACCTCGCGAGCGTAGACAAAAGTTATCAAGGCATTGCATTAGTTTATCACCGATTTCCAATAATGTTCCACGGATTTCAATAGCTCCCTCTTTGCCTCGTAAAAAGGCATTCAATTCGCAGGAGGAGCCAGTCATTTCCTCCCTCGTTTTTTCAATCTTCCTTCTCAGGCAGACACCGATCATAATAACTTTATCGAGCTTGGCTCGCGTCTCGCTCTGCGAAAGTTGCCGGCTCGAGAAAGGCGAGCGTGGAAATTGATTTTGTATTTGTCTCGATGAAGCGGACATATTTGCGAATTGAAGTGGCTCCTCTGTGACTTTTCGTTGTTCGAGTTGTCGAAGAGTTCCAAGAAATGCGAGCTGTGCTGCAGTGTAAGGAAATTGAGCTGGACTTGTGTGAATAAGCTACTATATAAGACAAAACGTGACGTGTAATTTTATTATTTCTGTGCAGTAAAATAAGAAATTTTAAATTAAAATGGTGCAGAAATAATTTTAATACGGCACCTAATATCCGTTCTGATTTCATTCAGCAAATTAAAATTTAATTCGCGTACCTTAAATACATTATGTAAAATTCAATCTCTGCAACTAAAATATGAGAGAATGAACATTTTCAAAACAAATGACATGTAATATTTCATATTATCCTCTATCTTGTTTCAAACAATACTATGAAAAATAAAAGTAAATTTAAAAGATTTTTGAAAGATTATACTCATGCTTTAAAACAATTCCCTGCAAACGAAAACATACATTTCCAAAAAAAAAAACTGCATAGAAAACAACAGATCGTCGGTCAAAAAACAAAGTCGAAGGTAAAAACAGAGAAGTAAAAAGGGAGAGAAAACTCGAATAGAGATGCATGGGTATGCAGCAGTGCTGAAATCAACGTACCACAGACGCGGTTCCTTGCCAAAAACATTGTCGGGCATTCGCCAGCTTATTTATCGCGGGAGCCAAGTCAAGAGGGACAGAGGAAGAAGCCGTATAACTTATACGTGAGTAAGGTTGAAAACGTCCAAAATTTATCGCCTTTGTTGCTCCAAGAAAGCAGATTAGTACTCTGCGGACCGTCTGGATCATGTCTAATTGATCATTCTTGATCTGGAGATTAAGCTGTGACGCATCGGACAAGCAGAAAAGTATTCTTTATTACAATTCTGAACAAGAAAAGTTAATATGTTCATCGTTATATAGTCTGTTTTAAATAAATAAAGAGATGTTTAAAATTCATTTCTCATATAACTATTTCAATTTTAAAAATTTTAATAGACTTTTAAATACACTTTTATTATTTTAAATAATTTTTAAAACCGTCGTATTAGTCGTATTAGTAACACTTTAATAGTTTTTTTAAAGTATAAAAGATAGTTATTCACGAAAAAGTTCTTAAAAGCAAGTTTTGCTTCTTTAAAGATCAACAATCAGTGTAATTAAATTGGAATAGATTTTATTCAACTCAAAGCTCTAAAAACTAGAGTATAAAAATGGAGCACAATTTATGCTGCTTTTTATTCTTAATTTTAGTGAATCTGTTTTATTACGGTAAGTAAATTGCAATTACTTAATAATATAGGATAAATTATTTACTTTGCCATCATTAAAACTGTTATCTTTTCTTTAAGAACTTAAAAAATCTGTTTGCCTTTTACAGCGCAAAATTCGACAGCCTCTCCCATTATCAATGGCATGCCTGACGAGCGTCACCTGTTTAAGTTCCACGTGTCCATTCAAAAAAAGGAAGGTCCAGGAAATGAGTACAAGCATTCATGCAGCGGTAACATCATAAGTGAGAGATACATCCTGACCGCCGCTCATTGTCTAATAACTATCGAAAACAATGTTGTTCGAGAGATCTTCTACCCTGCCGGCAGAACAAAAATTATAGCGGGTACAAACCACAGGAATGGACCAGGAATCGAGAGGGATCTCATTAGAGCCTTTATCCCCTTAGAGCACACTGCAGGGATAAGTCATCGCGCAGATATAGCTGTTGGAGAGGTAAGACATAGTAGAATTGAGAAATCTTTTGAAACATGTCATCAGCATGTTGTGATTTCAGTTAAGCGCTGATTTAGGCGTACATCAACATCCAGACAGGCTAGCAATCATTCCTTTAGAAATATTGGATCCACGCTCTAATGTCGGCGTCAATCAACGAGCTACATTTTGCGGATTCGGGGTTGATTTACTTGTAAAACACATTTTGCACTTTTATCCGAAGAGATCCGATAGCACCATAAATAGATATATGAATGTTATAATACTTGGGAGAGACGAATGTCCAACTTTCGAAACAGCGATTTGTGTGAGGAATGCTGAAACCCAAGTATTTCGTACAGCTTGTTACGTAAGTACAAATACTTTATTTAAACAAATTCAGATTACCTACGCTATTTATCATTTATAGGGGGACAGCGGATCTGGATTAGTTTACGGTAATAAAATCGTTGGAGTTCTCAGTAACGGACCTTCGAATTGCAATACATTAGCACAGGTAGAATTTACGAGACTCAATGGATTTATGAGATTTATCGAACAAGCTCAGAATCCGGGTGGTGACCACCGCAATATGTACGTTTTGGATGAAAAGCCAAAGTCGCCTGAACCACCACCACTTGCCAATGTTGGATCAAGTTCCAGTTCTGCAGAAGGAAAAAAGAAGCGTTTGTGGTTTTTCCCACGGAAAAATAACCAGCGTTGATTTGGTTTAATGTAATTTTTTTATACCTTCAAATTTTTTCTCTATTAAATAATATTTTTGATGAGAGATTATATAAAACCTAAAATAAAAATTCATTGTTATAAAATTTTTTATAAATTATTTCTTAATATTGTACAGTTTCTCGAAAAAAGTATATTATATTTCTTTAAAAGGGTGATGTAGAAAAAAGCAATTGTACGTTTCGTGTGAGTTAGAGCATCTAGATTTACTACCGAACAGTAGTCCAGATGTGGAAACAGAAAGGCCCCTGCCAAGCTCTTCCGCAACGGCTAAGTGGTATATTTTCTGAAAAATCTCAGACTATACAAGGTACGGTTAAACTTCTTTGTAACAGGACCCAGGCTCAGGACTGTGTCCAAGAATGAGATGAACTCCGTCCCCACACACACTCTCCGGTGCTCTATATTTCTCAACCTGCTTGTGAGATGGCAATAGCTTTTGTTTACCCGTATTGAACGTGAGTGAGGCCACTTCAGTCCAAGCCGAAACAGCCGCAGTCCCACACCCAAGTCGAGAAGTCCTGGATACCGTCAAAAGTAGAGGTAATGTAGATCTGGAGATCATCCGCATATAGTATATACTGCGCGCTACTTCCCAGGACTTCGTGCACGTCATCTATGTAAAGACAGAACAACAAGGGGCCCAGGACTGAGCCCTGTGTTACGCTGAGGTGAACTGGTAGAGCTGGCGATTTACCGTGAGATTTTGTTTTAACTAGATGTTCTTTACCCCCCAAATATGAAATAAACCACTTGAGCACGGTCCTAGACACACCAACAGCCTGTAGTCTGTCGAACATAGGTATGTGGGATACTCTGTCGAATGCTTTACTGTATTCGAAGATGATTAACTGTGTGATCTGTCGCTGGTCCATCGCTTGCCGGATGTCCTCAATGAATTTCAATGTAGCTGTTTATGTGTAGTTCTGTTTGCGGAACCCTGCTTGGAGTGGATCTAGGATATTGTGCTCATCCAAGTATTCCTTAAACTGCTGGTGCGCAATCTTCTCCAAGACCTTCGAGAAAAAGCTCAGGATTTACTATGGGTCGAAAATCAGAAGCGGAGGATGGCAGCATTCGTTTTTTGAGATAGGCAATACGTGAGCCCTCTTCCTGATGGTAAGGATTGCTTTGACTATGACACTTTGCGGGATTTCGTCCTCCCCTATGTAAGAGGCGACGCTTTGAATTGCGCGGGCTGAAGCGCCCCTAATATTACCAAGAAATTTATAAAATTCGCACAATGACACGCATTGTCGAATCTATTATGATCCCGCAACTAATGCCGGCGACCGGTATAAATACGGCGCACACGCAGCGGGAGCCCTCTCTCGCTCGGGCTCGGAAGTCTACGGACGCAGACTTGGACATCGTCTTGGATACCACTAGACCCATCGCTCTCGTCACACTTGAGGCTGGACGCATCATACTACCGTCCTAGAAGCACTGGTCTTCCCAGGTCATCTAGTAACCTGCACAACATCTATTGGCACCACGACAATCATCGCCATTAACCTTCGAGCTGATCACGGAGCAATCTCTGACCCGAGCGGGACGAGCTAACGACAACAGCCACACCGCTAATAAAAAGATAAGTTGCGAGCGTCTATCTCTATTAAAGCCGATTTTGTTTCTTGGATAAATTTAGTTGCGCGATAAATTTAGAATTATATTTTATAGAACGAGGATTTCGTAGTCGCGTTATAGTTTGATTCGGTAGGAAAAGATCTCTAGGACGCGCACGTGCATTACAATAAAATAAATAGAATTGTCAATAGTATTTAATATATAATTTTCATTATTAACCTTCGAATTGTCCTTTTCCCTCTGTGTATAAATCATAATAATATTATACCTACTGCCTGCGAGTAAAATTGCGATATCGCTAATATGATGTCACTCAGCACAATCGGCTGAAATTTGTTTTTATATCTGTCTGGATCTTCCAGAAAAGAGATGCCCGCAAACTGTCCGTTAAGCTTTTCTGGACTGTTATCGTTCAAATCGTAAGAGCGATTTTAATAAAGAATTGAATTTTACTGAAAGTATTTTGTAGAATTTATTCGGGCGTGCAATTGCAGTAGTACTAGTATAAATCTACACAATAAAAAAAAAAATATAAACGTATACTTTTAAAAAGGCTAAAAAAATGTCTGACTGGAAATATACGAATCAGTAGATTTTTGTTTTAATTCGTGATTACAAAATGAAGAAATAAAAAAGCAAAACATAAAAAATAAACATAAAAGCAGCTGTCATTTCAAACAAATGAATTTTTACAAAATAAACTTAAAATTTTTAATTTTAAAACTTTAATGAGCCTTTGAAACCGCAACCTGTTTGGGTTGTTTAGCTACAAGTATATAAAAAATACATCCATAAGCCATTTTATATTACAAATCTTTAATGTAGTTATGTTCTGTTCTAAAATTGAATAAACGCGGGAAGTTAATTTTTATGTAGTTTGAGATCATGGATAAACGTTTTCCGTTATTTATTATGATTCAGGCATTGCTAAAGAACGTGATCAAGACCCTGTTTTATATCACCCCAGGAATATTGTGCATTTTAACCATATTTACTCCAACATAATTAAAAATTGAATTTTTTAATACGAGGTATATTTGTTCCAGGCAAACTTTCTTATCGTTCTACTAAGAGATTGATTTAAAAAAATCATAAATTCACTTTTATTATCTTACATAATTTTCAAAACCGTCATGCTATGAGCATATTAATAATTTTTAAAAGTATAAATGGTAGTTATTCACGAAAAAGTTCTTGAAGCATTCTTTGAGGAAATAATCAATGTAGTTGAATTGGAATAAATTTTATATTTTACTAGTTATTTTATCTGAATCAAAGCTCTGAAACTAAATTATAAAAATGAAGCACAATGTATTTTGTTTTTTATTCTTAATTTTAGTGAATCTGTTTTATTACGGTAAGTAAATTCCAATTACTTAATAATATAGGATAAATTATTTGCTTTGCCATCATTAAAACTGTTATCTTTTTTTTAAGAACTTAAAAAATCTGCCTTTTACAGGGCAAAATACGATAGCCTCTCCCATAATCAATGGCTGGCCTGACGAGCAGCATCTCTTTAAGTTTCACGTATCCATTCGCAAAAAGGAAGGTCCAGGAGATGAATACGCGCATTCATGCAGCGGTAACATCATAAGTGAGAGATACATCCTGACCGCCGCTCATTGTCTAATAACTATCGAAAACAATGTTGTTCGAGAGATCTTCTACCCTGCCGGCAGAACAAAAATTATAGCGGGTACAAACCACAGGAATGGACCAGGAATCGAGAGGGATCTCATTAGAGCCTTTATCCCCTTAGAGCACACTGCAGGGATAAGTCATCGCGCAGATATAGCTGTTGGAGAGGTAAGACATAGTAGAATTGAGAAATCTTTTGAAACATGTCATCAGCATGTTGTGATTTCAGTTAAGCGCTGATTTAGGCGTACATCAACATCCAGACAGGCTAGCAATCATTCCTTTGGAAGTATTGGATCCACGCTCTAATGCCGGCGTCAATCAACGAGCTACATTTTGCGGATTCGGGTTTGATAGACTTGTAAAACGCAATGGACAGTTATATCCAAGGAGATACGATAGCACCGTAAATAGATATATGAATGTTAACATACTCGACAGATCCGAATGTCCAGTTTTCGAAACATCGATTTGTGTGAGGAATGCAGAAACACAAGTATTTCGTACAGCTTGCTACGTAAGTACAAATACTTTATATAAACAAATTTAGATTAGTCTAAACTATTTTTCATTTACAGGGGGACAGCGGATCTGGATTAGTTTACGGTAATAAAATCGTCGGAGTTCTCAGTAATGGACCTCGGAATTGCCATTCATTAGAACCGATAGAATTCATGAGACTCAATGGATTTATGAGATTTATCGAACAAGCTCAGAATCCGGGTGGTGACCACCGAAATATGTACGTTTTGGATGAAAAGCCAAAGTCGCCTGAACCACCACCACTTGCCAATGTTGGATCAAGTTCCAGTTCTGCAGAAGGAGAAAAGAAGCGTTTGTGGTTTTTCCCACGGAAAAATAACCAGCGTTGATTTGTTTTAATGTAATTTTTTTATATCTTCAAATTTTTCCTTTGTTAAATAATATTTTTGATGAGAGATTATATAAATCCTAAAATAAAAATTCATTGTTATAAAATTTTTTATAAATTATTTCTTAATATTGTACAGTTTCTTGAACAAATTTATATTATATTTCATTAAAAGGGTAATATAGAGTAGATTGTTTTAAAAGAGAAATTCTTTTTCGATGCATAGGTGCATAAAATTCGATTTTACTGAAAATTTGCTGAATTCAATGGTAGCCTTATTTACCCGAGTAGTCGTGGAAAATTTTGTAGATTTTACATAGCCTCTTATGGAGCGAAGTGAGAAACTGGTCGACTACTAACCTTAATCAAGGAGTTCCGCAATAAAAAAAATTATTCTTTATAGATAAAGATGTAAGCTTTCAGATGGTATATAGAAATATGGGTATTTGTGGAAAATATCGAGATATTTTGTAATAATTGAGGTCAAAATTTAATGTCGTCTGCATATATCGAAATTCTAAAGTAAAGCCATATTTTTCTTGTTGTTAATATAAAATGCGCGCTTTTTGAATCATTTAAATTTGAATGCTTAATATTAATTTTAAAACTAATGCTAATAAATGATTCGAGCTCTTATTTTATAAAAATAAAGATATTTTTCTAATTATTATTCTGAGCTTATATACCATCTAGATTACATATAATATTTTTTCGCGCATTCATATCTAAATCTTTAACCTCTTTGTTTGGTTAGGAAAAGATCAAGTTGATGACTATTTATTTTAATTATAAAAAAAAAACACTTCATAATTGCAGTATTATGATGTAATATTACTTTAAAAATAGTTATAAAATTTTTTAAAAAATGTATCGCAATTAGGAGATCCATTATTTATAAGAAAGGTCCCCCAACCCAACCTCACCGATTTCAACCATTTTGTGATATGTTGTAGTACTCGAAAAAATAAGACACGTTTTTTTTTTGTGCCGACGTCTACTTGAAAGGGGTGAAAAACACCCCTAAATTCTACCGTAAAAAATCTTTTTTTGTCATATCTCGGCTTCTAATTAATATTAATACATCTAGTATCTTACGCTTCTTATGAAAATATTTTGCACTTTGTTTTATCAAAAAATATTAATTAGAAGTCGAGATATGACAAAAAACGATTTTTTGGGGTAAAATTTAGGGGTTTTTTTCACCCCTTTAAAGTAGATGTCGGCACAAAAAAAAATACGTGTCTTTTATTTTTTCGAGTACTACAACATATCGCAGAATGGTTGAAATCGGTGAGGTCAGGTTGGGGGACCTTCCTTGTTAGAACTCGGACGATTTTATTACGGATAACTAACCCGTATCCGCAGTCCACTTATATAAACGAATGATAGTTTCAACAAATTTGTCTAAATAAGTATTTATACTTACATAGCAAGCTGTACGAAATACTCTTGTTTCTGCATTCCTCACACAAATCGATGTTTCGAAAGTTAGACAGTTGTCTCTGCCGAGTATTTCAACATTCATATATCTGTTTGCGGTGCTATCGGATCTCGATAGATAGAACTGTCCATCGCTTTGTTGTACAAATATATAATGCCCGAATCCGTAAAACGTAGTTTGCTGATTGACATTGGCACGTGGGTCTAATAATCCGCCGAAGGCAAGGTTGCTAGCCTTTAATGGACAGGACAACGTCGAAGAAGCACGGATATATTTACATCCAGAATTATATAGTAAAATTAAAATCACAATTATTTGTTGTAAGAATGTGAATACATGTAATTATCAATTTTCTTTTGTAGCTGGTAAATGTTAGTGAATCAAGCTAACTAAAAGTTGCTTAATAAAGATTTGTAATTTTTAATCATTGTATTGTTATTTAATAAAAACTTGAGTGGTCCTCCAAGAATGTAGAAGAAATGAATAATCATGAGGCTTCATAGTAAAAATTTCTATAATAAATATTACATAATAAAATTGTCCTGGTCACATAGTAAAATTGATTATATTCTTATTTTACTATAACATAGTAAATTGTATACTAGTGCAAATATGTCCCAGCGTTCCTAAGTTAGTTTTTCTTATAGTAAATTTTCCTATAACATTCTCCTCAGTGTAATTGCAACATAATTAAATATTGATGTTTGTAATACGAGGTACGTTTGTTCCAGGCAAACTTTCTTATCGGTCGACTAAAAAACTGATTTAAAAAAATAATAAATCCACTTTTATTATCTCGCATAAATTTCAAAACTGTCGTGGCTAAAAGCACATTAATATTTTTTAAAAGTATAAAAGGTAGTCACGAAAAAGTCCTGCAAAACAATGTTTCCTTCTTTGAGGAAACAATCAATATAATTAAATTGGAATAAATTTTATATATTACTACTAGTTATTTTATCTGAATCAAAGCTCTGAAACTAAATTATAAAAATGAAGCACAATGTATTTTGTTTTTTATTCTTAATTTTAGTGAATCTATTTTATTACGGTAAGTAAATTCCAATTGCTTAATAATATAGGATAAACTCTTTGCGTTACCACCATTAAAACTTTTATCTTTTTTTTAAGAACTGAAACAATCTTTGCCTGCCTTTTACAGCTCAAAATACGGCAGCCTCTCCCATTATCAATGGCATGCCTGACGAGCGTCACCTGTTTAAGTTCCACGTATCCATTCACAGAAAGAAAGATCCAGAAAATGTGTACATACATTCATGCAGCGGTAGCATTATAAGTGAGAGATACATCCTAACCGTCGCTCATTGTCTAATCACCATCGAAAACAATGTTGTTCGAGAAATTTTCTACCCTGCCGGCACAACAAAAATTATAGCGGGTACAAACCAGAGGAACGGTCCAGGTATCGAAAGAGATCTCATTAGAGCCTTCATCCCCTTAGAGCACACTGTAGGATCAAATATACTCGCAGATATAGCTGTTGGAGAGGTAAGACATAGTAGAATTGAGAAATCTTTTGAAACATGTCATGAACATGTTGTGATTTCAGTTAAGCGCTGATTTAGGCGTACATCAACATCCAGATAGACTGCGGATCATGTCTTTGGACATATTCGAACCACGCCCTAATACCAACACCAATCAACGAGGTACGCTTTGCGGATTCGGTCATGATGCACTCGTACGTCTACGTAATGGACAGTTGTATCCAACGAGATCCGATAGCACCATAAATAAATATATGAATGTTATAATACTCGGTAGAGACGAATGTCCAACTTTCGAAACAATGGTTTGTGGGAGAAATGCAGCACCAACAGTATTTCGTACAGCTTGCTACGTAAGTACAAATACTTTATTTAAACAAATTCAGATTAGTCTAAGCTATCTTTCATTTATAGGGAGACAGCGGAACTGGATTAGTTTACCGTAATAAAATAATAGGAGTTCTCAGTAACGGACCTCGTTATTGCAATTCACTAGAACCGTTAGAATTCACAAGACTCAATGGATATATGAAATTCATCGAAGAAGCTCAGAATCCACGTGGTGACCACCGCCGAATGTACGTTGTGGATGAAAAGCCAAAATCACCTGAACCACCATCACCTGAACGACCCAATGATGGAGCAAGTTCCAGTTCTGCAGGAGGCAAAAAGAAGGGCTTTTGGCCTTTCAAAGGGAACAATTATCATGGTAGGCCTGCATAACATCCTGGATAACCTGCGTCCTATAAATGGTTGCAGAAAAACTTTTATGCACTTCAGCATTGATTTGGTATTAATGTTGTAATTTATGATTTTAAAGTTTTTCAGTGTTTAATATTTTTAATGAAAGATTATGTAAAACCTAAAATAAAATTTAATTTTTAAAAACAATTTTTTATAAAGTTTGTTCTTAGTATTTCGTAGTTTCTCGTAAAAAATGTATATTATCATATTTTATTAAAAGTATAATGTAAATGAAAACGTATTATTTAACAAAAAAAATTTTTTAATAGCTTTTACAGTACCGAAAAGGCACTACAAGATTAACTTTTTGTCATCAGTCTGAAGAACCCGTGCAGAATTTCAACCTCTATAAAACTGGAAGTGGATATAACTAGCTCCTATGATTTAAAAAAATACTGTGCATAGTGCGTATGTGACTGTTAAAATACTCGGCAAAGACGATTGTCCAACTTTCTAAACAATGATACCGTTACCGTTCTGGGCAAATGCCGCTAATAGTGGCTCGACCCATGATCGAAACTTTACCCATAGTCAATCCATGATTCTAAATACCTTTTTTATACATTTTCTAAGGGACTTGGCTTATCTTAAATTCTGGTACTCTTATATACACTTCTGGCACTTATATATATTAAATTTCATTATTTTGAAGCTATTGATTTTCTTGAAAACATTATTTTTTCTCTCTTTATAAAACACTAACATTGTATAATATGTAAGTAAATGAAACAAAAAAATTATCTAGCAAAGTGATTATCAAACAGTGACTGCAAAACTCCCACAAAACATAAAAGATCGTGCTTTCACAATAAAAACGCAGAAAAACACATGCGACTTGGGCACTTCCTCTTTTTTGCGTCATTCGCATAGAGGAAGGTACAAGATTCCCCTGGAAACAGGAGAAAAAACAGCTTCTAACGGGGAACGCCGGCCATCTCATATTTCTGCGGCAGGCGAGAGGACAAGCCAGGAAGGAAAGAGCAAAAAAAGGATCAGAGAGCCAAGGAGGCGAAAAGGTCCGGCACGTTTGCGATTCGGCGGCGCGGAAGACATCCGCCGAGGACGCCGCGAGCGCGAGAACGGACAAATCGCGGCGGCGAGGACAGAAAGAAGACGCGCCGAGAGGGTCAAGCACGTACGGGTGACCCGCCGCAAAGAGTAATTACACTCCGTCGTGAAGTCGAGTGTCCATTTTACAAAGTGCGCTCGCCGGATTACACGAGCCGCACTGACTCGCTTTGTTGCCGGTTAGTTTTTCGTGGGATTGGCTCTTTCATGTGGGAACTCTTACTTTAACGCACGAAGTAGAGTTGTGGCGGGTTTTAATGTCTATTTATGCGATTTTGAAGCTTTAGATGACTGAATGTATAATTTATTCAATATTTTACAAGAAACAAGCAAGCGCTAAAATACGGAACAATTTAATTCATAACAATACCTATGCTTTGTACAAACATGATGACAAATATGAATATTATTCCTTACATTGCTCAAGGCTCAAGTAAAATAAAACAACCGATTTATGAGACAAATAATGCACCATTTATTTCGCATCCCTCTGAATAGCGCCAGACCTAACTCCGAATACCCGCGCATTACGAATCGTCCTTGTCCCTTTGTCGAGGTCGCGAAGAAAATGGCCAGTCGAGGTCTATAATCGAACTGATGCCGACTCGTGCAGCCTTCATCCGAGCTAATAAATAGGAAGTTTATCACTTGAATCGCGCGATAAAAATATCATTAAAAGAGAAACCCACTGCGGTGCAATAACGAGGACCTTCAGATTATAGTGGAATCCGAACCACTGAGCCTTGATGTTATTAGACACTTGTAAATAAATACAGTGATGTCCCAATATCAGTTTTGATCCGAGATCGGGATCGAATCAGAGATCTTCTAGTTAAAGGTCCGATACTCTACCAACCGAGGTAAATCTTTACTGTCGTTATGTTCTCTTCTAATACTGTTACAGTTAGACATAAACGACCCGACACGTTCAAAATTTGGAACGTGTACGTCGCGTGCACGGGGATCGAAAAGG
>JAWWEO010000009.1:27868549-27928989 GCA_035582975.1 Ormyrus labotus | reverse complement strand
TAAATAAAATTTTACAAAAAAAGTTAAAAGTCTTAATTTCTTTTTCTGTGCGCAAAACTTCCTTTTATGGAAGAACAAATACATATACATAATTAGAGTTTTAGATCTGTATGTTTATCATATGTTTATGTTTCAAGTCTTATTAAACTGACAGTTAACATTGCACAGCGATTCACTAAGATTTTGGAGTAGAAATTGAATTGACGCGGGAAGAATTTTATGTAATTTGATTTTCTGTATAAACGTTCCTCGCTATTTATTATGATTCAGGCATTGATAAAGAACGAGATCAAGATCCTGTTTTTCATAATGGCGGGAATATTGCGCACTTTTAATCATATTGACTCGAACAATAAAAAAACGAGATTAATGCATACATCCGGACAATTTTTAAAAAATACTTTTTTAGACTCTTTGAACCTAAAAATGTGCTTCTACGTTAAAATATGACTCTATGAGGAAGCAAAGTAATAAATTCACTTTTAGTATCTTACATACATTTCAAAACCACGTCGTTGCTATAAGCACATTAATAGTTTTTAAGAGTAAGAAAAGGTAGTTAGTCACGAAAAAGTTCTTAAAAACAGTGTTTCCTTCTTTGACGAAACAATCAATATAATTAAATTGGAATAAATTTTATATATTACTACAGTTATTTTATTCAACTCAAAGCTCTAAAACTAGATTATAGCAATGAAAATCAATTTATTCTGCTTTTTATTCTTAATTTTAGTGAATCTATTTTATTACGGTAAGTAAATTCCAATTGCTTAATAATATAGGATAAACTCTTTGCGTCACCACCATTAAAACTTTTATCTTTTTTTTTAAGAACTTAAAAAATGTTTGCGTGCCTTTTACAGCGCAAAATACGACAGCCTCTTAATAATCAATGGCATGCCTGATGAGCGTCATCTCTTTAAGTTCCACGTATCCATTCACAAAAAGAACGGTCCAGAAAATGTGTACATACATTCATGCAGCGGTAGTATTATAAGTGAGAGATACATCCTGACCGCCGCTCATTGTCTAATCACCATCGAAAACAATGTTGTTCGAGAGATGTTCTATCCT
This sequence comes from Ormyrus labotus, assembly GCA_035582975.1. Lineage (NCBI taxonomy): Eukaryota > Metazoa > Arthropoda > Insecta > Hymenoptera > Ormyridae > Ormyrus > Ormyrus labotus. Next base: position 27,927,915 of record JAWWEO010000009.1, on the reverse strand, counting down.
GCCGGCAGAACAAAAATTATAGCGGGTACAAACCACAGGAATGGACCAGGAATTGAGAGGGATCTTATTAGAGCCTTTATCCGCTCAGAGCACACTGCAGGGTCAAACTATCGCGCAGATGTAGCTGTTGGAGAGGTAAGACATAGTAGAATTGAGAAATCTTTTGAAACATGTCATGAGCATGTTGTGATTTCAGTTAAGCGCTGATTTAGGCGTACATCAACATCCAGACAGGCTAGCGATCATTCCTTTGGAAATATTGGATCCACGCTCTAATGTCGGCGTCAATCAACAAGGTACGTTTTGCGAATTCGGTCTTGATGTACTTGTACGTCAACGCAATCGGCAGCCGTATGCAAAGAGATCCGATAGCATCATAAACAGATATATGACTGTTAAAATACTCGGCAAAGACGAATGTCCAACTTTCCAAACAATGATTTGTGGGAGAAGTGCAGAACCAACAGTATTTCGTACAGCTTGTTACGTAAGTGCAAATACTTTATTTAAACAAATTCAAATTAGTCTAAGCTATCTTTCATTTATAGGGGGACAGCGGAACTGGATTAGTTTACCGTAATAAAATCATAGGAGTTCTCAGTGTCGGACCTCATAATTGCAATACATTAAAACCAATAGAATTCACAAGACTTAATGGATATATGAAATTCATCGAAGAAGCTCAGAATCCACGTGGTGACCACCGCAGGATGTACGTTGTGGATGAAAAGCTAAAATCACCTGAATCACCATCATCGAAACGACCCAATGATAGAGCAAATTTTAGTTATGCAGGAGGCAAAAAGAAGGGCTTTTGGCCTTTTGAAGGGAACAATCATCATGGTAGACCTGCATAACATCCTGGATAACCTGCGTCCCATAAATGGTTGCACAAAAACTTTTATGCTCTTCAGCATTGATTTGGTATTAATGTTGTAATTTACGATTTTAAAGTTTTTCAGCGTTTAATATTTTTAATGAAAGATTATGGAAAACCTAAAATAAAATTTCATTTTTAAAAATAATTTTTTATAAAGTTTTTCCCAGTATTTTGTAGGTTCTCATATTATATTTTATGAAAAGAATAAACTAAATGAAAAAAATATTCTTTAATAAACAATTTTTTTATTAGTTTTACATTACTGGAAAGGTACTATAGTCGATAAAAAAAACATAATAGTTTAACCCTTTTCTAGATGTTCCTAAAAGAGGCTGAATTTTTACATAGATCTTTAAGATCGATATAGCTATTTAGTAATCCATGGTTATTTTTAAACCTGGACATCCAGGTCCTTGTCCCTTTGTCGAGGTCGCGAAGAAAAAGACTAGCCGAGGTCTGTAATCGAACTGCTCGCGCGCCCACGAGCCGACCCGTGCAGCCTCCTTCCGAGCTAATGAATGGGAAGTTTATCACTTGCATCGCGCGAAAACAATATCGCTAAAAGAGAAACCCGCCGCGTCTCTTCTGCCTCTCGGGGCGGTTGACGGATATCTCGTGGGCGGCGAACTTTGACCTCGCCGGGAATATTCACGAGGCGCGGCTCTGGCATTTCTCGCGATGCACGCCGAGAGAGGAGTATCGGGGATTTGTGATCGCAAGGAAAGCTTCCATTAGCGAGTTATGGCCAAGTTTTATGAGTGCTCGCAGGTTAAAGAGCTCGATGAATTATGTGGTGATCTCGAGGATGGAGTTTAAGTATGTTGGAATAAAGGTTTTATTATTCTTTTAATAAAGATTTGATATATGTTAGAAACTTTCAAGCTAATGAAACGTTAACCGTAGACTTCTTTCACTCTATTAATATTTAATTTTTTTATTAAATGAGATTCTTGCGTTGTTTATATCTCTTGGAGGAAAACAAAATGTAATTCATCATTAGAATAGAAAAGGCTTTATAATAACTGTAATTTAAATTTTTACACTGCAATAAACAGATCGTTACTTTAAACCATCCGCCTCACTGGCAGAATCACGCACTTACTTTACTCAAACTGCGAATAGCCTCAGACATCTGTTACACGCATGTAACAAGACGTTAAACCTCGCAAAATCCTCAGAACAACAAGCAAAACAAGCCGGCCACAGAGCGCTCATTGCGAAATCAGAGTCACGGCAAGAAGAAAGAATGCAACGGTGCACCGCGCCGTCTGGAGGACGACAAAAGCCGTCTTATTGCCGAGGCGTTCCATGCGTACATATATATAAAACTGGGGCCCGGCCCGACGAGCGAACGGGACAGTGAGGTCCGTTCTTCCGAATGCCAACTGGGCTTTCTTTTCTGCATTCTACTGCGCAATACGCTTCGTTAATGGCCGCTGACTTTTTTGCGCGCGATCCGCCGAAGCGCAATTAAAAATTCAAGCCGCCAGGAGGATGACGCCTCGAGACGTTCCTTCCTTCGAGGCTTCCTTCGCTGGATAAGCGACGTTTAATTAGCGCTGTGTTTGCTCAACTAATTTAGGTGAGCACGATGAGGCTAACGAAGTTCGTTGATGATTCATTGAATTCTTTAGAGTAGAACGAGGTGTTGAATGGGTGGACGTGATGAAAGAGCTTGTTTTATATGGATTGGGATTACTGTCGTTTGTAGAAATTTAATTGTGCGGCTAAGTGATCTTATTCATTGGATAGTGAAAGGGAGAAATGAAATGTTCAACAAAAGAGTGTACTTTTTTGTACAAGTTTCAATGGAATTTCGTATAAAAAAAAAAATTTGTGCTGATAAACTTTTTTATTGAAAAAAAGCACGATGTTCGATAATATTAACGCAAAAAAAAGATTACATTTTATCGAATCTTTTTTAGAATCAATTTTTATACACCATTTCCGATTTACGCAAAAAATGATAATAAATGAAGAGCCAATTGACAGGAACGCGTTGAAAAAGCAGTGAATCCAAGGCAAAGAACTTACCCGCATCTTCTCACGCTCGATAGCAACATTTCTAAAAAAAAAAAAAAAACGGCGCAGATGGCGTACTAAAACTTTGCGCTCTGCGCGGCACACCTATTAAGAATTCCAGACGCTGATATAAAAAAAGCAAGCAGAGAGGAACTAGAGACCGCAATGCATAAATCCCCTTTTCCGTCCAAATCCGCGCAAAAAGCGAAAGCTGCGCAGTAGCCTCTCTCTTCCTTTCTCTCTCTCCCGTTTTATCAACTTCCCCGAACCTGCGGATTACACTTTTCTTTTCCGAGCGGCGATGTTTATGAGCGGAATTACAGGCCAACTCCCCCCGCGGCCATCTTTCGCCCGCTGCCCCGTCTTGACGGGTTCGAGATCGCGTATTTGGATTTTATACGCAGGGTATAAAGCCGGGATGGGTTTTAGATGCTTTATAGGCTGGCAGTGAAGGTTTTACGCGGCATCCGAAGTGCGTGACGAAAGAGTCGGAATCTACGCGGCTGATATATGTAAGGGGGGGTCTTTTGTTAAAAATCTGAGCGCGTGATTTAAGAGGGTAATTATCTTGTTGGTGGAGAAAGTTTGAATGGATGATAATTGTGGAGCGGTTTTACGTCCGAGTAGAAAAAGTCGGATATAATGGGACACGTTCAGGTATTACACTCGGCAAAAGAAAAAGAGTTTGCGTTACTTCCTTAAATTTTAGAAACTTTCATTCAGCTCACATAATGCCTAGCTTTTCGTAAATTAATTGCATTAAGCCACAATAGTTATATATTTTATAATTGCACCTAATTATCTTTCACAGCCCAGGACGTGAAAGTTTCTCAGTCAACGAAAAAAATATCATCCCCGTAAACCCCAGTTCCAAGTCAATGAGTCGTAACGCGAACTCTAAAAAAATATAGAAGGCCTTCAATACGGACCACTATAAAAAACCGCGGTCCCTTCCTCCTCCGGTCCATAAACCCTCTCCGTAAACTCGCGATGGAATTCACATTTTTGCTGCCTCGGAGTCACTCGTTCAGTAGGCCTCGAGTTTTCTCTTTCTCCGGCGGCGGCGGCGGTGGACAAGCAGAGCGCCGAGTCACTCGGAAATAATCGCGACTTCGAGGAAAAAGCGCCGCGGCTCCTTCTTTATTTCAATCTCGACGCGAGAGGTTTTCTCTACGGACTCCCAAGTCGCGCTTTTTGCCACGGGCGATAATAAACGGGCAGCGCGGCGCGAGCTTTTCGCAGCGGGTTTGTAGTTTCAAATTATATATCCTTTGCGCGCCGCGTTCTGAGTACGGCGTTACTGTCTGGCTTTCCGGACGTCGACCTCCGCTTGCGATTTGTTTTTGCACCTGTTGATGTGTGGGCTTCTGTTTTGTTTGCGGCGATTGTTGCTTAGCGATTTAGTAATTCTTGCAAGTTTTTTATTACGAAAGGTTAAACTGACAAAAATTTGTTTAAAGAAACAATACACAAATATGTTTTGATTGAAAAACTTGTCAGTTCGGTGCAAATTCATTAAGGCGCAGATAACAACCTTTATTTAAAGGATGAATTAAACTAACGGCAACTATCGTAAACTTAGCATAGACTCCTGTATAATTGCAGGTTAAATGCAGGCGGCACGTTTTCGCAGTGAAATGCGACTCGCTAACGGCGAATTTGATGATTAGTAGGTACCTCGCGGAGTTACAAAACATTTCGTGGAAACCGATTTTGATTGGTCAGCAAGATTAGGTAGTTGCTCCTTTAAAGTTTAAAGATCATAAACCACAAGGAACTTGGCACGGCTTAGAGTTAGCCGCTCCTAAAATACGTAGTAATTGTCGGCGAAAGAAAGTTTCCTAGCTAGTAATAAAGCATTTGAGCTACTGAAGTAATATTTAACTGTCAGTATTCTTATATTTTTATTTTAGGGGCTTCCTATATTTTAAGTGCTTTAATGTGCAGTATAATCACTTTTCTCGTTGTTACTTTCTATTTACAGCTGTCACCAACGCCGTTGACAAAGCAGATAAAAATTCAAGTATTTTAACCGAAATAATGTTTGAAATTTTTAAATAAAATTATAAATTCGCTGATTAAATGATTAAAGCTATTGTGAAAGAAGTTTAGTAATAGCATATTAACAGAATATTAAATTCTAATAAAAAGATAATCTTGCAATTACTGAGACGTAACAGTTTTTAGTAGATAAGCTGCATACTTTAGATATACAAATTTCAATAGACATTTTTGAAGAAATGATATTTCATAATGAACAGACTGGCAGAAAGCAAAAGTATACATCAATAAAAATCACGAAAGTCATTTATAAAGTGATTAGATAATCTGTGAAAAATATCTTTCTGCAACTTTGGGATTTAATTTTTAAATGTTATTTTAATGATAGGAGATATTTTATGCTGACTCCACACAAATCCTAACGTTTTCAGCTCATTTTAAGTTCTACAGAATTTCATAATTATTGGTAAAAGTATATTAATTTATTCAATTAACAAAAGAGTAACATAATTAATATTTTATATTTTATATAATAATATTTACCCGAAGTACTAATTTTATAATCAAATTACTGTTCAATTCAATATCTCATGCCTGACCGAACTCCTATTACTTTACAATTTCTTTAAAAGCAGTAACTGCAGTCCTAAACTTCTCAACCATTTCAACAACATTCGCTCTTAGGCGCATTATAACTTCGTAAACAGCGATTTATCATTGTTTATAAGAATCCATTAACTCGCGCGGAACCGGCTTTTCAAATTCGAAATTGGCTGCCGTTCTCCCTCGCGGCGGGCAGTCACGGATTTCGTTACGTGATTCACGAGTCGCGGCGAGGAAAGGAGGAAAACAATGTAAGTGACTCACGGAGGTCCGCTAGAAAGTGCAGAAAATTCACGACCAAATTTGCCGCCAGGCAGATTTGAGCGCGGCAACACTCGATTCGACGTAATTCGACGAGGATAATGATCCTCGAGAAAACGATGTTAAATTCGATGTCCCCGAGTCGATCGGTTTATAATGTGAGTCATCAGCTGTAATGCACGTGAATAATGTTTTATTGTTTTAGGCACAGGATGGTTTATGCTCATGAGAATCGTACACGCTTTCATTCTTCATGGCTCTAATCACTCGTATTGCACGTTTTTATTGTCCACAGAAAATTAAGTACAAAATTTTTATTCAAAATACAGTTTTAAATATGTAAAAAAATTTTAAATTAGGGTTAGAAATCTAAGAAATTTCTCTTTTGATTGAACACAGTATATTTTTTAGACTTCATGCATTACGATATGCAAGCGGTACGTTGATCTCAATGATATACATGTGATTTGAATTATGAGGATGCAAATAATACCAAATACCGTGCAAATAAGTAGCTGCGTTCATGTTTGGATGAAGCTAAATTATTTGAGTTTTTCAAAATTGCTCTCAAAATTGCTCTCTAAACGATATAATGTCTGCATAATTGTTTTTAACATGTTTATTGTTTATTTTTCGTAATCCTTAATTTCATTTATCATATAAATAGTTTACTCACTAATTTCAGAAACTTAAATAAAAAAAAAACAGCTTTACTGTAAAAATTTCTATTATCAGGGAATAAACCTTCCAAAATCAATGCATCGGTAATCTCTCCCGAAAATTCGCGCTCCGCCCGCCCAGTCCTCGATATTCCGTCTACGGGAAATCCAATAAAGTTTCAATTTCGAAAAAACATCGGCGCGCATAATGGAATCTCCGCGAGGCGTCGTCACGCGTCAAGAGCCCCGGGGAATCGCAATTCGACTCGCGATCTCGCGCCGTTCCGTCTGTGTCTCCGCGGCCTCTCGTCGCCGCGGTTGAATCATCGACGAGGAAAGTATATGTGATGCAAGGTAGCCTCGGTTATTTGCAGATGTGCGCGCGCACGCAGCGATGTAATCTCGAGGGAGATCGTTATTTTCTTTATTCCGCGGGCTGATGGCTGCATTGTGGCGAAACTCCGAGGTGCATTGTGAGCGTTTAGAGAAAGTTTAGCTTTGGTGTTAACATCGCGGGGGGTAATGGCCAGTTTGTCAAGTGGTATTGTTGATGAAAAGGAGGATTTACGTAAAACCTTTTTAATCGGTATTTTACGCTTTATCGTAAACTTTATCGTTATTCTTGGTTCAAGTATTTTAATAAATGAATTTAGAAACATTAATTCATTAACATATTTAGAAGAAAAAAACGTTAATTTTATAACGCATTTATCGTGCTCTCTTGAATTCGTTAATTTTTTCTTATTTAAATTATTAAAATTCTCTCAATAAAATAAACAGACGAATAAAGACAAATAAATAAATAAGTTTCACTCTCTAAATGAAGACTCATCGCTTCGAGTGCTAACCGTCGTTTTGAGCAGCTCGCATTTTCACTATCGGCATGCAAGCAGCGTATATTTTTAGAAACAGTCAATCTGTCTTGGCGTCTGCCGCCTTGGGTCACAGACGTGTTTTATAAACAAAATACTGAGAGGAAAATTGGCTGCGGCAGCCTAACTTGCATTTAATGGTTTTGCCTCTCGTGCGCCACTTGTACGCCTTCTTGAATTTATGGTTGCATCTCGAGTGCACACTCTAAGCACGATGCCTTCTAAGTGATATTATTATAGAGGGTAAAATAAGTGTTTCAGTTTGTTTTTTTTAATTCAAATGTCGCCCTAGAAATTTAGATTATAATAGAAGTCCATTTAATAATTTCATAAGAAACACGTGAATTTGGTTAAAAAGCAGATGTAAAGCTTTGCTATTAATACTTGCCAAAGTAGCTCCTTGAAAGCTCAATGATTACTAGCCGTAAAGCGCAGCTTAACGCCGAATAACCAGCAGATGAATCACAGTCCTATTCACTAAAATTGCGCAAATCCTCGTCCTCCAATGATATCACTCACAGTCACAAAAACTCGGCTCTCCCAACTCGGGAAGTTCACCGCGGCCGCGCATAATCCCCCGTCATTCTTCAGCATTACGCGGCCAATTAGCAATTACGCGTATATCTCCCCGGCCGACTACAGCTCATTACCCTCTAAGTCAGCGAAAAAAAAAAAACAGAAAACTCCGCCTCGGCAGTCCTTATTAAGAGATAAGCATCAAATCTAAATAATAACAAGCGGCCGTTCCCCGCGAGCAGCGCGTACTTATAGGCTCGCAGAGGCCTCGGGAGCGGGAATTGCCCGCTGGTAGGAGCGACATTAGAGTCCGGTCGTCTCTCTCTCCCTCTCGCAACCGAGAGTCGTATAAATCCGATCTGTATCGGAGGCCTGGCTTTGTCGCTTGATCCGCGGGGACGGGATACGGGAGAGAGAGATCGCATGCCGGGACGCCGATACGCGACTTGCGTCCGTCTCTCCGCGGCAGTCACCCGAGATCTCTGAGATTGGCTCGGGGAAATCTAGCGAAGCGCCGTTGTTTCTTGCGAGAATATGGCCGGCTGCCGCGGCAAGTGGTAAGAGGCTCGGGGCGCAATTGCCGGATTTTGTTTACGGCGGGATGAAATTGTCGGACGGAGGCTGGAGAAGTTATCATTGACATTCAATTTTCTGCGCGGTCATCCGTGCGAACGTATCAACGCGGTGCGGAATTTAAAGTTTTCGGATGGTATCTGCTTTGCGAGATGCGTTGAAATAAAATTGAATTCTTTTTATTGATCGATTTTGACCGAATTCAACGAAAAATCGATGTTATAATGTTCTTTTTTTTATACTGTGTAACTGCGTAAATCTGAAAAATGATTGAATAAAATTAAAAGGCTATAAAGTATTCAAATTTGAGTGTATTTTGAAAAATGATTTTAAAAAAAGCAACTTCTGCTGCGTAATAAACATACAAATATTTAGTTCTTTTTCCCCTGATAAAACATTATGTCTCTTGACAACAGCCTTTCGATATGTATTTGCAACAAAAAAGAGGAAATTCATTTCCAAACAAAAATAAATGGAAACCCTCATGCACTGAAGGTAATTTCGTTTTTCTATCGCTTTTTTTCACAATACCTCCACTAAAACTATTGATTCAGAGAATTGCTGTTCTCTCTTGAAATGTTTTCAAAGCAAATCAATGCAGTACCATCAAAGAATAACACTGAAAGCAACAAAAGGCACTATAAACCGTATTTTCATTATTTAACTTGTGATAGTTTCACTTTGAAATTATTTGTAATTATCACTTACCTGGTTCAATCTACCTAAAAAATAATAATTCAAAAAATATCGGATTAAAAAAGTTTCACCGAAACCAATCACCTTCCGAAGATCTTTAAAAAAAAATTCAATTTCACCCGTAATACCCGATGCAAAACACCGCTGACCTCAGCAATTCCCGCTCCCAATAACCACCTCCGATAAAAAAAAAAGAGTGCCTCCGCATCCCATTGTGCCCCGCGCCGAGGCAAAGAGTAATCGCGCCTCTCATCCGTCGCGGTCGGTTCGTGTCGAACTCATCCTTTAAATCCTTATCTCCGCGGAGTCCGGGGGAGAGAGGGCACGTAAACTGACCGAGGGCAGTCGAGTAAACGTGGGAAGCGTCGGTCTTGAAGGCTGGCATGAAACGAAAATACCTGGGAATGCGAGGAGAGATGACATTGCGCAATGCGCGCGCGCGCTCGCGGATATTAATTGCGGTGTGCGCGATCGCCGTTGCGCGCTGCGGGGCCCTCTTTTTTTTCTCTCTCTCTCTCTTTCCTTCCTCGAGGTACACACAGGTGCGGAGATCGGCGAGGTACATGCATTCGTCATGCGCGGCGATGCGCAAGCCAAGCTGCTTCTTCTTCCTTGCCGCTTTTTTTGCGCTTCACGCGGAAGAGTTCGAGGCTGGCCTTTACTGATGACCGTTCATTGAGATGACTCTCTTGAAATTTCAGATGGTTTCTTTTTTCTGGGAAATTGCTTTGCTCGCTCTTGAGAGACGCGTTTTAGAGCGAGAATGAAATGAAAATTATTTTTCTGTTAGATTATTATTTTGGGGAAAGTTTTAAGTCGATTTAATTATATTGAGATAAATGTAAATATTTATTAATGTAGTCTTTAGTGCAGACGTCTTACGTAAATCAGAGAATATTTTATCATAATTTCCAACGAATAAAGTACTACGAGAATATGATTAAAAAGCTTGCTTAAAATTTTCAAGCATCCAGCGAACAATCGAACAAATCATCGCTTCATCGTAAAACGCCTAGGTAAGTAAAAACGCACGTCGGATAAATAATAAATGAAGATCGTTCGTTACGTCAATTGTCAAATGATGCAACAACAGCAAGTCGTAATGGGTGCGCGTGATAATTACATTGGGGAAACGAAGCTCCTGGGGGTAAAGTAACGCGGAGGGCGCATTTTCAAGTCGAGGGCCGCGCTACTAATTGCACGAATGATTCATTAACTTTTAAGTAACGCAATTGTTACGATTTAAAATTATTCAAATTTTCGCGCGGCTGTATAAAATGAACTTTAAAGTGGGAAAGAAGTATTTAATATTAATCGAGACGTATATACATTGATTATTCTTCGACTACGTACTTTTATAATAGAAAATCTCATTTTACTTGCTTAATTCTACTTGCATTAAACTTTATGTACTTAACGAATCCGCGATTTTACCTACCGATAACTCCGCCCTAAAACCATCACATCATTTCTCCCAACGGACTCAAGACCAATTCCCGCAATAAGTATCCTCAGCGGGCAGCTCGACTTACTAATAAAACCAGCAAAAACAAGTGTCGATTAGCATATGCTCAGAATTGATCATCGGCGAAAGAGGCTCTCGCGAAAGCTCTTATCTCTCATTAGCGCGAACGAGCGCGTCGATCCGCGCCCGCCGCAGACGGAGAGAAGACTCCGACCGCGGCGCGCAGAGAGAGCATTGAGCAACCGCGAAGATAAACGGCAATCGCGATTGACGCGCGCTCTCTGCCTTTTTTTCTTCCCCCCTCCGAGTAAAAGCTGCCATTTCCTTTCGTTACGCGCGCCGTTTCCTGCGCCGCCGCCGATAATGCGCGGGCGATTGACCCTATTGTCGAGTGGCGAGCAATTGCGCGCCGAGCTCCGAGCAACGTCCTCGGCTCCTTTGAGCGAGGATGTGTGTAAGCGAGGTGCGCGGAGAGGAAGCTCGCGCGTTGGATCGCGGCTGAGATCGATTTGAAATTGCAGTTTTTAACGTGCGGCATTGGAGCTTGCTTTAGCCTAGAAGTTGAAGGTTAACAAATAAGTAACGTTTGTTGAAGTAAGAAGAAGTTTGGACAAAGAAAATGGTGTGTGATAATCACAAAAATGAAATGTTAAATTTGATTCTTGCATAAATACTGTACAAAAGTAATGCTTCTCAAACGATGGGCACCTGCGAGTTTTACGCAATATACTTCAATGATAATTAAGTAACACGAGACTTCCGAATCACGAGGCTACATAAAAGTTTTAAAAAATCAAGGTTGCATTAAAATGTGCGATTGAATGTGCAAAAACAATAAAAATACCAAGCAACAATCCAAAAATATAAACACCTACCATTCCAACGATTTTGCCAGAAAAGAATTTCTACGAATCGAAAAGCACAAAAGATAAACGATCGCTGATTCGATATAAAAACACGTTTTCCGCGTGCGCACTTTAATGCATATAAAAAGAAAGAGGAGAGAGGGATAAACGAGCGGCTGCCTGGCAAAGGCCGACAACTCGGATGCATCCGCCGTGAGAGTTTCATCGAGTTATTTCGGGTCACTTGATCGTTTTGATATTCAAAAATTTTTCATTGGCCGGCTCTGGTACAGCTTCCGGTCAAAAGCCCCGGCGAAATAAAAACGACGCGGCTCGGCCGAAAAAAAATTGCGCGCAAATTGAGTTTCCCTCGAATTTTCAATTTTCGAGCCTCCAGAAGTGTGCGGACTATCTCGAAAAAAAAAAAAAAATGCCTGTTGAGTCCTTTTTTTTCTCTCCTCGCGCGCTCGAAAAAAAAACCGGAAAGAGGGAGAGATATAAACGTCGGAATCGGTTTGACGAACGTCGATCATCAATTTCCGATCTCTCCCGAGTTCGTTTGTAAGTACTGGCGGATGCGTAAAAGCTAGTTTTATACGCGACGTCGCAGGCGGCAGATATGAATCAGACGGAAGGTGTTTTTGGTTTTCGCGGGCGATGTGTGAAAAATCATAAATCTCTGGAGGACGGAAGATTGATTTGCGAGGCTCCGGGCGTTTCGCGCGAGATTATTATTATACGAGCGACAGTCGCTCTGTTTTCAATTTTCGGGGGAAACAATGGATCGAGTGGAAATCCGTTGAATTATAATTTACGGTGTAAAAGGTTCTCATAACGGAAATATCGTTTGTTGCAGATTCATAAATTTATGCGTGACTTGGTGAGCACGAAAAGCCAAGCTTAATTTGATTATACGTTGTTCATACTTCGACTCATTGATCGAATTTACTGTCTGTAATAATACTTGAATTTTGAATAATATTGATTACATTAAACGATAAATGAATACAATAATAATTTTTGTTTACTCTTTTTTTTTGTCTAATCGTTGAATATTTCTTTGTAAATTACCAGTATTAATAACCACTTGAGCGTTATTTATCCATCAGATGATTTCGTATCCTAAAGTCAAGCAAACATTAATATCAGTACATCTCTTCCGACTCTCCAGCAAACAGCAAGAAATGCAGCGGCACTCCCCAGACTAATCACCAACGAAGATATCCCCTGCCGCCCTCCTTCTAATCAAATACGATCGGCAAGAAACTTTACCAGCTTACACGTATCCATATCCGGAGCGGCCCGCAGGCGAAAAAAATTAGGTTGGACTTATCTCGCGAAAAATACCTCCAGTATATGTATCTCCGGCTAAACGCGGAGGGAGTTTAATAAAATAAGGAGAAAATAGAAAAGAAGTTGCCGGTCTATAAGACTTTGTTGGAGGCGTTTATGCGAGACTGTCGGGAGATAGGAGTAACTGATGCGAGGACCCTCGTAGATGCACGAGTGAGATATATTCGAGACAAACGACTCAGGAAGTTGACTGAGCGCGCGAGCATCGAGGGACGCGCCGAGCGAGGAAAAACGGCGGATTAATCGATAAAACTAGAGCGAAGTGAAGGAGAGCGCGTATCACTGCGGATCTTCTTGCTATCTTAATGTCCGGAATGGGGCGCCTGTTTTTTTTTTTTTTTTATTGAATGGTGAGGAGAAATTTCAAAATAGAATGTGTATTTCAATATTTGAAGGAGCGTATAGTCTTTTATGCATTGTTACTTACGTATTTGAAGCTTTGTAGGAGAAACCAGAATTGTGTTTTACTACTCACCTGAAACAGACAATAAAAATCGATTAAATTTAGAAGTAATTTGATTAGAATAACTTAAAATATATATAAGCTTATATATCTGAAATAGATTTCTATTAAATAAACTTATTTACTAAACAAAATTAAAACGTAAATAGTTCAAACTGGCTATGGTTTTCGAATATATAATACTTTTTACTTGCAGGCTACATAAAAAATTCAAGTGAACCCCTTTAACCTTCCCAAGAAATAAAAAAAAAAAATGAAGCTTATCAGCCACCTGAACCTCCCTCCTCCACCCGGGCAATCTGCCACCCCGTAACCGGCACCCCATAAAAAAATCCACCTTCCCCACCGAGCGTCTCCTCGAAAACGTTGACCAGGAAGCGGAGCGCCCTCGAATCGGGATTGAATCTCGGAGCGGAACTCTCTCTCTCTCCCGCGGGACACTTAATTGTCGCCCAGTGGACACGCCTACGTCGTCCTCCTGATTATACGATGCAGTGTGTGCGCGCGGAGGCCACCACCGCACGAAGACCAAGAGAGAGAGAGAGAGAACGCGATTACGCGCGCTAACGATGCGCCTGCTGCCTGCACCCGCCGGCAGCGCTGCAACGAGGAGAGCGCTCGCGCGTGCACGGAGACTGCGATTTATGGGCCGCCTCGCGAGGGGCCTCTTTGCACTTGGCACGCGCGCGTCGGAGGCTGCGAGAGGACTCTTTCGGACGAGAGATATCGAGCCCGACAGCCGGAGGGGAGGCGATGCTCCCGCGGCCTGTCGGGCTCGGATTCGGCGTCGACGCGCGCTGCGATTTGAGACGGTGAAATTTTGTGCCTTGGAATTTCGACAGTTTTAAATTAAGAACAGTAAGATGTAATATCTTTAACATATGTTAAATTTAGAAATGTAATGTGCAATTTATTTTTCTTAAAATTTACTTATTTTTCAGTATAATTTCTTAAAGTAAAATCTAATAAATTGCAAACCGTCAACAGTTTATTTATTTTTTTCATAAAAATCGTATATTTATTTGCATTTTTGGAGAATTTTCAGTTTTTATATGCACAATAAATCTCTTCGCGAATGCGTGCGTTTGTGACGTTTTTAAAGTCAACATTTCTAGTCTTTCCAGAGAATAATCTCCCATTGTTTCCGAATCCTCGCAAACTTATCAACTTCTCCATCTAAACAAAATCCCAATCCTAAACTAAACAAAAGCACTAAAGAAACCCTCGAACAAAGGAGCTAAAAACTTTAGAATCAAAGCTCGGCACTCACTTTCGAGCAACGGCACCGTGTTCGCGCGCTATCGACTCGACTGCCTCCGACTCGATAAAAATTTCAGTCAGCCATTCGCCTAGCAGCGGACGGGCCCCGGATAAGAAAACGAATGACATCCCCGGTGCCTTGTCCTGTCAAAGTTAGACGTCTGACAAAGGCAAAGTGAATTTCTCTCCTCTCCCGGTAACTTTTCCTTAACAAGTTCGGATACAAGACGACTCACTTCCCGAGCGAACTGCGCTGCAAGAAAGTACACCACCTCGGTCCTGGTGTACCCGCGGTGTTAACTAATTTGCAAAGATGTATCTACGCGCGGGCGGGAAACGCGAATTAGAGGTAAGTAAATGGACTGTCTTAGAAAGTGCCCGGCAACTGATTCGTGCGGCTAATGTCAGTTTTTAACAATTGTAATGCGCGAAGCTGTTTAATGTCAAGCGAATAATGAGATAAAGATACAGAATAATGTTAGTATTGTATAAAATTAAAAAGTTATAAGAAAATTGTATTCTATTTCCTTCTAAATTATTATGTAGAGAGCATGCAACATCTAAAAAATAATTAGATTTTTTAGATGCAGAATCCGATTTGCGGATTCATTATCTTATAATTTATAATCAGATTTCAAAAATCCAGTTCGTTGCAGGTTTTACTTAATGATCCAGCAAAATTATTTCTTTAGCGTAGTTAATAAATAATTCTTATCACAAAGAAAATCTTTCAGTCTAAAATGGCACTTTAGTGAACTGTATTACTATATTCTACCTTGATTAAATGCAGTTTAATTTTAGCAGTACGTACGTACTGATTACTTAATTATTATAAATGGTCTAATTTCCAAGTATGACTCAATGTTAATCTAAATCGTAATCAAAGGAAGTCGCGATACAAAGAACATCAGAGGGAAAGAGGGAGAGATAAAGGATAAAATCGAGGTAGAAAGTTTGGCAGGTCGGCACGCATGTGAATGAGACTTAATAATTTCGCCGGGGTGAGTAACGCTGTTTTATATGCAAAGCGAAGCTTCGCACTGCAACAACACTCCCGCGTCTCGTTCCTTTACACATCTGCGTACGAGCTATTAGCATTCTTTCGCATCGGCTTCTAATTCCATCTTCAATTGTACCAAAAAATTGTAAAATAATATGTAGGTACCTTTTCAGTACCGACATCAAATGCAGAGATAAAGAATTATTTAGTAGATTCCAAACGTCTGATTGGCTTTCCCCGTCCACCACTTTGAAACGTGTCAGATGGCTGCGTATGCCCGCGGAATACATGAAAAAAACGTCGCTCGCTTAAAACTTTCGCGTTTAAATTTTATCAAAGCAGAAAGACATAAAGGACGGCAAGTGCAGGCCAGGTATCTTCAGACTACAAATACCGCTCTGGGCTTCGCGATTCCGTTGTACAGGTTTTGCGCGAGGGGCGTCGCGAGAATAATACGGGCATAATTTCGTGTTTTATGAAGCTGAGCGTAAAAGTTATTGCAGCCGCGATCTCCATGCGCGAGCCTAAGTAACGCGGGCATGAAGGATAGAGTGTGCGGGGCTCGAGTCGCGCGACCCTCGAGGAGGAGATTCTACGAGGATTTCATATGCGCTCGCTATATGTATATGTATTCGTTTTATACAGGCGTGGAGCTTTTTTTAGATGCCTTTGAGGATATGCAAAGCGCCGACGCTCTTTTTAAAATTAATGCAAGCCTCGATAAAGTGATTAAGGAATATGATATTTCGCAAGGGAATTAATTTGTTTTTGTTTTTCTAAAAATAAATTTTGTCACTTTTAATGTAAGCTTAAACGGCTGATAAGACAACTCCTTGCTTTCGAGTTAGGTTGCAGTTTCGAAAGGAATAAAGTTTTATTTATTGCCGTTTCTTAAATCTAGATTACCTCCAACCGAGACATAATTTATTTGATAACCCTCAAATAAATTACAAAGCACACAAAATTTATCGCCTAAAACAAGCGAGGCTAAAAGAATCCAAGTATCGACTTGACGCAGAGCCACATTCGATGCGCCATTCGCAAGCTCGCAAGCTCCCCTGCGTATTTGCTTACCACCTGAGCCTCGAGCCTCGCACCGGAAGATAATTATGTTATAAATATATTGGCCGGGCAAACAGAAGCCCCGAGCCGATTCCCGCTCTCCGTCCCTCTCTCTCTCTTATTCTCCCCGCGAAACTTTGCGCAAGCTCGCGAACCGGGACTTTGCCGCGGCTTTAATTGAGTCGGGCGATGCGTCGAAATAACTCCATCTCCAAAAAGGACGATTTTATACGAGGGGAAGAGGGGAGAATCGGGAAAACTTTGCCGGCGGCGTTGCTTAGCGCCGGCAGGATTAAGGTTTTATGCAACTTGTACCGCGGCGGAGGGAACGAAAAAGAGTTTCCTATTTGTCAGTTTGCAACGCGATGAATTTAGTTGTAATTGAAGTATTTACAGAGGTGGGCTTGCATCGTTACAAAGTTTTAAAGAGTTTTCGACTGTTATACTTAAATAACGACTGTAATTCGTTATTGAATTAGTCTGTCGATAACTCTCGTTGAATTGAAAGTATGTAACTTTAACGCTACTAAATGAAGTTCAGTTGTTAATTAAAAGCAACAACGTTCACTTTCAAAGTCGAGCGAAATTCGAGAACATTAATTTAAATGCATATCGTCCCCTTCTAAAACCTTTCATTGTGTCCCCGCAAGATCGGCATTGACAGGACTACAATTAGCCTTTTCATTTTAATAAACGGATTTTCTCCCTTCGCACGGCGGCGATGGACGCCCCGATCTCATCGAATACATTAACTTACGCACGAGCACCCCCGCAACTTCGGGCTAAAGCTCCGGAGAATAGTTTCAAATTTTTTTTCTCTCTCTTTTTCCATTAAACCCTCACAATGCGTGTATAAATTGCCGAGCTTCCACGTAGATTTTGGCGCAAAAGAATATGCTTTGAAGTTATGTAAGAGCCTCTTTCTTCCGGAGCCCTCGTCGCCCTGATAATAACCTTATTTTATATAATGTAATTTGAATTCCTTATTAGAATTCGTGAAAGTCTGACAATTTATTAGAATTCGTAAAGTTCTGAAAATTCATTTATGTTCTTCCAGGCTTAGCTTTATTTGCAAAATGATGCCAAGTCATGTGTACTTTAAGATTGATTCGTCATTCGAAAATTCAACAATGAAATTTCGCAACGATGGTTGCGTTCTCAATCTTTTTGATATCTTTATCATAAGTCGGGATAACAACGTAAATTGCCTCCTCGTCTTTTTACTTTACGCAGCCATACCGATCAGATTATCCATCCCATTTTCCCTTCTTCGTGTTTCACACCTTCGTTGAGTGCCTTTTTCTATAATGTGCACACCAGCTAAGTCAATCTAGAGCGGTTATTGCACTTTTACTATTATAGGCTCGAATAACGATCGTAAATAAATCATTATTTAAGAGGATATAAAACTTATTGTAAACGTAAAAATTTAGTTACGAATTGACTTGTGGAAGTGGATTCTTACTTACGCAGTAAAAAATTATTTCACTTGTCAATTTTAATAATTAAGTATTTTAAACTTTGTAAATTTATAAAAATATTATATTAAGAAAAATTTTCAATTTGGTGGTACCCTTTCAAAAGTAAATGTACCTGTCTTGTGAGCTCCTTTTTTACAAAGGCAGCATGCTCAATTTGACTAATTAAGGATGAACAACACGCAAAGCCAGCAGCAAAGAACTTCCCTTAATTGTTAATTACAAGCCAGGAGTACTCTGAGAAGAGAAAGACTTGCCTTGTTTATGAATGGACCCGCGTAATGTTTTAGGATTAAGGGTAAGTAGATTTTCCTTCTTAATCGGGAAAATCCATCTAACCCTCGGACCCCTTTTTGCGCGGAAAGAAAATTTGCCGCGCTCGCAGAATTTTCTTTAATTCGCACTGGCCGGACTTCTAAAGGATTCTCTGTGTTCAGAAACAGTAAAAAAAAGCGCTGACTCGGCGCGACTGTAATTACATTAGGAGTCATTCATTCGAAGATTTAATTTAAGAAAAGAAAATTTTAATCTTCGGGGACAACCATTTTTGTGTAAGATATAATACTTATTGCAATAAGATATAAAACTTTTTTGATTTATTGCTCCATTAAAATGAAGTAAATAATATCGAATATTTTTAACAAAATAATTATATAATTATAATTATATAATACTTATTGCATTACTTTCTTTAAAGTTATGAAAGAATATGAACGAATACAGCAGATGAAAAGTCTTAAGCATATTCTATTTAACGTAAAGTTTCACAAAGCCTTAAACCACCGATAATCCGGATATGAAATTATTAGACTTTACTCAGGATAAGCTAAACTTG
The DNA here is from genome assembly GCA_035582975.1 of Ormyrus labotus. Taxonomy (NCBI): domain Eukaryota; kingdom Metazoa; phylum Arthropoda; class Insecta; order Hymenoptera; family Ormyridae; genus Ormyrus; species Ormyrus labotus. Next base: position 27,909,071 of record JAWWEO010000009.1, on the reverse strand, counting down.
CCAAGACTTCGGCTAAGTCGCTAATACTTTTCTTCTCAAGTCATTAATATTCTATACACTAATGCAATTTTGTAAAGATAAAGCATTACGTAATATCACAAATAATGTTATTAACTACAAAGATTATAGAATGAAATTCTTTTTTTATTTTAAAAATCGAATAAAAGTTTACCAAGTTTCATTTCTTTTACAATCAAATTTCCTTCGACTCAATCTTGCATAAAGTAACCTCTTTAGCCGTTTCCCTCCCGAACTCCCAAGAAATCTAAGCAAATTATTCCCGTCCAATGCAGAAATAGGCAAACACTCCAACCGTCCAAGAAACTAGATTCACTCCTCCGGAACTCTTCCGGGCAGCGAGCTCTGGCCTCTGAGAAAAACAAAATTAAAGCCCCCAGAGCGGAAAAGCGCGTCGCAGCTCCGTCGCGAAATAATTTAGCCCCCCTCCTTCCCCCTCCCGACGCCGCGCGTAATAACTTTTTACCGGCGATAACGACGTCGGGCGGCGGAGGCGATTCTCTTAAGTGCCGCGCGCGTGAAATTATAATGCACTCCGCCCGATAAAATTTACCTATTCCCCTCGCAGGCGCGCGCGCTCCTCTCCTCTGTCTCCTGGCGTGCTCCTCCTTTTTTTCCTTCCTACCGAACGATTATGGGCCCGTCGCGCGATGCCGCGCGATGTTAAATCGATCGGCGTTGTACGCGAGAGAAACCGCGCTTGTTAATTTATACGCGCCTCGAGTCTCCTGCGAATAATGGATAGCGCTGAAAATTTTAAGCGCCTTTGCGCGTCTGTGAATTACGAGCGCTCTCTGGCATCGGCGATGGGAATTGGAATTTATGATTGAAACTGTACTCTTTTTTTTTTGTTCGTTCGAGAGCGCGCCGCGTGAGAGTTTTAAGTCTGTGAGTTTGAATGAGTTGGAATGGTAATTTTAAGTGCAGGTAAAGTGCATTAAACTGACCTATATAGCGGTGGATCGAACTTTTGACATAAACATTTTATGAGCGCCGACTAGACATTTCATTACGCCGATGCTTGATGAATTAAATGATGAATAAATGAAAAATTGATATTAAATCAATTAATGTTTTTAACAATCTTGCTAAGAATTTTCACTTAATTTACATTAAATTTTTGCTTTCTTTATGTAAATTTCCTATAAAATTTTCGCACAAATAACCAATTAAGTAATCCATGTGAAAGAACTACGCAATTAATACGCATCTCATGCAAATGAAAAAAATTCTCCATCAGGAAAACTACACACGTGAGAAGCGAATTGCGCAAAACGTACTTTCAATTCCATCCAACTACCCCATCAACTCTAAAAACGGCTCGTAAACCCCCGAAAAAGCAAAGCCATTAATCCAGCAACTCCCGGAGCGCGCACAGCCTGCGCCAGCAAACTCGCCCTCCCGACTTCGTCAACTCCGAATACTCGCGGAACGCGCGGCAAAGTCCCTCTGCCGTCGGCATGCAAATCGAAAGGAAACCGAAGACGTCGGCGATCGGCGTTTAAGCGTCGGGTTCGGCTAATGTAATTGCGGGAGAGCGGAGGAGGCGGCGCCGGGCGCCGAACACGTCAGCTAATTAGTCGGCGCTCTCGTTATGCCGCGCGCGCGCGCGCGAACTCGCTAGATGCCTTCTGATATTACATCTGTATGCGGCTGAGAAAGCCTGTAATCGCGCGAGAACGCCGCCCGTCGCCGTCGCCGAGTTTTCTTGGAGCTTCGCGGTAAGCCGGGAGCCGAGCCTCTCGCTGCAGCCTGCAGGGAGGAGGACCGTATTGTGGAGCGAGGGAAATATTGAGGTACGGGCTTGACGGGCTGGGAAATAAGCTGATGATGAAGGAGGATTAAGGGAGGTAAGTCGGTTATTAACGGTTTATTTTTGCGAAAATTATTCGGAAATTTTGGTAAGTGAAAAGCAGGATTTTTATTAAAAAAAAAAAGCAACATTTCATTCGATGTATTTGTTGCCGGTTGAGTATTGATTCGTATATAAAGTAAATAGTAAATAAACTGAACTTGATTACGAAAAGAAAGACAGACGTGCTTTAAATGACAAGTCACGTACGAGCGCGTCTGCCGTTATGATCACGTCCTTACAAATAGGGGATAGACGCATCCCTCAAAGATCGCATTTACTGGCCAAACTTATTGCTCGAAAGAAAACAGAGGCAAGCCGTGACTAAACTCTTAATCAGCACAAAACCAGAGAGCAATACTTTTAAAAAAAAAAACTTAATCAAGCGAAAAAATCTTTGCTACATCAATGGTGAAAGATTAAAACAATTTTCCAACCTCTCCAGTCCGAAACAAGTAAATTCAAAGGATTAGGATAGGAACTCCGAGTGCTTTCTAATCGCGGATATCTATATATATCGAAGTAAATAAGTGGGGTCCCTCGGTTTTCGCAAGAATAAGCCTCGTAGCTATCGCCCGCCGATAAGTCAGGCCGATTAGAGGCAGGCAGGAGAATCGGCGTGGGCGGCTTGATTTGCATCGGAGAGGCAGCGAGAATCCCTTTTCAGACTTCACCAGCGTCTGCAGCAAGATTGATGCGAGGTACTAAGGTTGTTCTAATTAGTGTACAAGCCGAGGTACAAGTTACTTCACAAAAATTAGGCAATTTGTATTCTTCGTTGCCGGAATCGTTGCTTTTTTTTTGGTAGAAGATAAAAAGTTTGTTTGCTTGTTTTAAAAATTATATAATAATACTTTTTCGCAATCGTACGTTAAACGCACTGTTGTAAAATTATTGTCATAACTTTAATCTTTTTTTTAAAACACAAGAACCATTATCATATAAAGTAGAGAAAGCCATTAAAAAAAAAGTACAAAAGATAATTAAGGGTCGCTATACCAACCGAACCGATATGGCTGAGCCATTTACTTAATTCGCAATATGTAGGTAATGCCTCGTTGCAAAAGCGCCGTCATGCCGACTTTGCCAACTCCCACAAATCTCCTTCAAGAATATACCACGCGCCTCTTCTACTTTTGGTCGCGTGCAGCGGAATAGAGGCTAATGATGACAGTAAAAGGATTGCGTTTCAGACTAATCAATAAGTCTCTGATTTTGTTGCAGAGCTTCAAACTGGAGCGATTTTAATTATCGCTCGTTCGAGGCAAAATTAGAACCTCGCAAAAATAAAGGCCGACACTGTTTAATTGTAAACGGGTCTCCGGTAATTATATACCAAAACGTGTACTATACAGTTTTTTTTCAATTTTTACAGTTTAAATCGATGAATTTTAACTTTATAACTTTAGACGTGAGACGTGAGAAGAGCGATGCACGTTCGAAGGAAGCAGTAAACTCGTTCCGATCAATATTGTTACAAAAGGAACAGCGCAGCTTTTAATATTTCTAAAAATGTACTTATTATTATTATTACGTGAATTTTAAAAACGTAAAATTTTATACAAGACTGCAACATGCAGCCATTTTATAAAATATGTAAAAGCTTTTTATTCGTATAATTCTTTAAAAAAATACATATATCCAGCATTCGCTTCTTTCAACATTATTATTTATAAAGAGGCACTATTATGCACTGAATCTAAAACTTGTTTAAAATACTGAACATTTTACATCTCCAAAATAAAAAAATTTTCCTCGTTTACTTAAAAGCGATATAATATTTACTACAAAAAATAATAGTTTTTTTTTTAAAAAACTTTCTTATTAATAAATTTAATTCAAATTTTACTTTTATCAAATTCCCAAAAATCTAAAACTCATAAAATCTAATACATTTCGAAAGTTTCCCTTCAATCCTGCAAACGAACAATACCCTCTTCCCGAGTCATCCGCCGCAAATCGCATAAACAAACGAAACGAAATATGACGAACTTCGCTATCGATCGAAGTACGGGCAAGCAAGGCAAGAGAAAGCGCGAGAGAAAGACCGAGAAACAGACCCGACACAAAGCTCCTTTCTCGGTCCATCGGCGGAGTAGAGAGGGAGAGAGAGCGCGAGAGAGAGAGAGAGAGAAAGTGGCAGGCGCGTTTAGGGCTGCTGCCGCTCGGCAATCGATATCGCAGCCCCTACACACAACAGCGCCTGGACCGAGACACCCTCGAGCGTTTTCAGCCGTATCACCTCGCATCTCTCCCTGCAGTCGCACGCAGGCCGGGGATCGGCCCTCCTCCACCCCTGTATTTTCACGTTTTTAGGGTCGCGGACGGATGGAAAACGTCGATGGCCAGAGCTTTTTTTTTGGACAGGATTTTTTATTTTTCGGAAAGTTTTTTCGTTCGCCTCGAAGGAGATGTTGCGGTTTTAAGTTATTGGTGGCCAAAATGTTCGCTCTCGCGAAGTGTGCTGTAGATTCGGCACTGACGACTCGGTCGTTGCCGTGGAAACGGCATACTGAGATGAGGTCGTTTAGTAGATTTGCGTCAGACTACTTACACTGATGTAACGTAGAACTTTATGGTAGTTGGTAGTTGAATAATATTGCAGGTCTCATAGCTACAGAGTAATAAAAAGACAATTTTAACTTTGCATGAAAATTAATTAATGAATTGCATTTGTTATGGAACAAATGACATTTATTACATTATTAATACAGGGATAAAAAAAGAATCAAATTGCTTAACATTAAACAAAGTTGTTTCTGATAAAATAGATATTTTTTTGATTAGCAAATTTAATTGTGCACTTAATGCAATTCAGCGCACATTTGAATTCACCGCTAAAAATACTTACTGCTTTAGCCGGTAGGTGGCGAGGAATGCTTTCTAAGCGAATCGCAAGAGAAAAGGTCAAGTTGAGAGTACAAGAAGGCAGCGGCGGCGCTAAGAATTCGTGCCTTAAACTAATGAGTAAGGAAAATATGAGGCTTTGGTGACGCTTAGCTATGCTTTTAGTTTTAAGCGAACCTATTTTTGAAGGGGTAAAGGTCGTCCCTGAGCTGCCTGAACTACTTTTTCGGGCGGTTCGGTGAAGCGATTTGCCCCACCTTAACTTTTTTAAAATAATGTTAAGCTGACATTTGCTATTCGTTATTCAATTTATTTTTTCATAATTCGATAAATTTGAGCGATTATTCAATATTTTCGACTCGAGATCAATAAATACTCGAAAAGCGAACGAATCTCGCGTGGGATTTTTGTAAGGGAAACTAGGATAGATGGGCGCGCGCCTATGTTTCGCGTTCGTTATTCAATTGTTGTTTTTCGCTAAACAAAATCACTGACTCTCGGCCGATGATCTCGCAACGAAATTCTCGAAATCATTCGAGATTCTCGCACGAAATCGATAATATCGCGTGGGATTTTTTAGTAAGGGATAAGGGATATTCAATTTTTTTTTCATAATCCGATAAATTCGAGCGATTTTTCGATATTTTTGATTTGAGATCGATAAATACTCGAAAAGTTTTCGTAAAAAATAAACACCAACCACTGCACTTTTAATTTAAATTTTCGTAAATTACATCGTAATTCTTCTTTTCCAACAGAATTAATTTTTGAAATAGAAAGGTCCAAAGTAACTCCCGGCAAAATCAAATAATACCCAGAAAAGAAGCTCATAATAACTTAAAAACTTCAAATTCAAAGTACACAGCGGCGCCTACTCTTTAATTTACAGCGGAACTCTCCCAACGTAAGTACACGTTTTAGGAGCTTTCATGAGCGCGCTCCAGCTTTCCCTTCACATCCTACGTCGCCGTTTCTCCCCCGCAAGAGCAACACAGTCTCAATTCGAGAACTATGCGACCACCCCTCGACTCCTTGCCTTTTTATTCTAAGCCCAAGCACTTCAATCCCGGCGCTTCTCCCTTCCCTCTCCTCTCGGCACCGGATAAAAAGTATTTAAAAGCTAATGGGGACGAAAGAGACGCGACGGGGACGCTCGTCTAAGCGGTCGCGAACGTTCTGGAAGACGTCGTTGGCGAAGCGGCAGCCCAAGCGCCTGCGGCTATAACGAGGTCCCGACCGCTTGGCGTACTTTCGGAAGGAAGTTGCCGAGTTAAGTTTCGCCCGAATGAAAAAAAAGTCATAAATAATAGATGGGAGGCGGAGGAGAACCGGGGAAATTTCGGAGGGATTCCATTTTCTCCCTTTCGCGGCGGAAGATTGTTTTATTTCGGGAAATGGGGAATTTATCGACGACCCGTGAGAATTCGATGACGGACGGTTAGTTTTGTCACTTGCTGATAGAAATATCTTTATTATCGATCCCGAACTGGATACTATTTTTGTATAAAATCAAAATGTATAAAAAATTCTAATATTTATTTTTCAAGCAAAAAGTGAGATAATCTTAAAATCAACAATTAATAATCTTATAATTGTTAACATATTTAATTAAAAGTTATATTTTTAAAAGCTTGCAGGTCTCTCTTCAGAACGCCTTTTCAAATGAAAAATCAATGGCGAATGCAAAAAAGCCGGTGCACCCCGGCGGCAAAAAAAAGTAGACAAACGAAGGAGAAAAAAGCGCAGACAAGGGTGAGACAGACTTTCCCCGAGAAGGAAGAAAAGAAGCGGCGCGGCACTTACATGCTCACAGAGAGAAAAAGAGAGCGGAGATAGAAGCTTTTAATTTTGCACGTGCGACGGATTGCTCCAGCTCCCTAATGCGACTGCATTACTCCGCGGGGAGACGCTTATGCAATTACACGGCTGCCGCTGCATTTTCCCCGGCCCTCTTCTGCGTCTGAGACTTTACGTCTCTTTCATCGGGCGGCCTCGCCCTTTTCGTGCCGCGACGCGTAACAGGTTTTCCGCAGACGGAGGCGCCGAGGAAAGCCAAGAAGGCGCAAGCGGCTCCCGACTCCTGAGGATTGACCGTTTAATTTCCTGGCTTCCATTTTTGGTGCAGAGCCACCTCTGCACAAACGCTCGGCGGCTGTTAAGGAGAACGTCGCCGATGCCGCGACCGTTCTCAAAATAGATTCTTTCGACATTTTTTAACTTTCCGTTCGAAAGCTGCCTAAGGAAAGTTTGGATGTTAATTAAAAGTTAATATATTTCGTAAAAAGAATAAGATTCTCATGTTTGTTATAAGCGCCCTTCCTCAAACAAAAAAAAAGGCATCTTCGACCCTCCCAGCCCCGTTAGAATTCAATTTGCAGCAAAACCAGCGTACAAAGCGCGCATTCCTCGCATTATCGCGATATACACGCTGCTCCCGGGGAGAGACTCGCTCGCGCATCGCGGCGAGAGCAACTTTTACAAGCCCGCGGAACTTTCGCCTTTGTAATACGACGCTAACGCCATTAGGCGGCGCGCTGCGCCTTCTTTTTGTTCGTTTTTGTTTTTATCCGCGAGCGCGCTTTTCTTTTTTTTTATTGCGGCGGCCACGATGAAACGAGAAAAGAGAGCTCTGGGAAATTTAATTCTCGTGGCCGAGGTGAAAGGATTGACGCGCCGGCAAGTTCGCGCGGACGCGCATTGGTCACTGTGCTGGAAATCGACCGGCCTTTGAAGTTTTTTTTAATTGCGACGCTGCGTGGGCAGATGATTTCGTATGAATTCGGGCGAATGGATAGCATCGAGTGTTAATACGTTTTTTGAGAGTTTGCTGATACTGCGCGATGATTATAGCATGTATATTTGAAAAAAAAGAATAGTTGTAAATAACGTTCTTAATGCGTACAAATAAAAGGAAAGCTAAATGTAAAATGTATAAGTATTTCGTGAAATAATAAAAAAGACTTAAAACTGTTTTAATGAAAATAGTTTATTGGACTTTTACATTAAACATGTTCTTGCTTCGAAAGCGCAATCAAATCTGACCGTCGTTTGAAGAAAAATTGAATTAAACGAAAAAAAGGAACAAACAAGATTTTCATGGAAACTGAAACTTTTCAAAAAGATCTATATAATTAGCTAAAACGTCCGCAAATACGCCTCTACGCGTTCTGTGACGTAGCTCTTACTTCGATTCGTAAATCTGCCCCGAATAGATGACGTTATTACAACAAACGCATCTTCGTGCTCGCGGCTAATGTAAATAAAAATCTCAAAAATGAAATTAAAATAATTTATATATATTTTAAAGGGCTTCGAAACAGTTCTTATTAAATTTTTAAATAAGAATATTAATCTTCTTGTGTAACAGAACAATAAGCAAATATGAAAAAGATAATGTGGAAAGTTTCCAAAAATTAGCTTGGATCGATGTACTCGTTAACAAGAACTCGAAATTCCTTTTCTCAAAAATAGTTTTCTTTTTATTTCTGTACAATATCTTGATCAACACTTAAAAAGAGTAACTAATGCTATTTTTAATCCGAGCGCTTACAAGAAAATCTAAAAAAAAGGCATACTTCCAATTTTCCAGCAGCTTTCAGCAATCGACAGCCGCCCCGTCAGTGATCAACATTTTTATTACGCGGCGGCGGCAGCAACAAGACCTACATCGACGCCGAGCTCTCGGTGCAGTCATCGACCCTCCCTCGATATATGTCGCTCCTTCGCACAATTTCGCCGTGCACGCGATCGATTTCCCGATTTCACGCGGCGATAATTCGATTTCGTGCGTGAAAAGCCAGTACGTGCGAGCTAACAAGAACGCGCCGCGATCGCTCCCGACGCCTCTGTCAATTAAAAAAGAAGCTCGATCCGCGATGACGGATCTTTTATTGACGGCGAAGGAAATACGTTATTCTCGCAGCGCTTCGTGATTTTAATTAGCGCCGCGTTTATGGACGGGACTTTTTTCTCGTTGGTTCGGAAAGAGCGGAAATTGATATTATTTTCCTCGATTTAAAATTCAACTTGTTTTTAGAATAAAGTATTTTCAATAGGTTCGAGACATAATTTTAGTTAAAATTCAATTCGCTCTATTGAATATTGATCATATTATGAATTTACTACAATAGAAAACAATATTAATTTATTACCATATAATTATTATTTATTCCAAAATAATGAAAGCGAAATTTCCAAATATTCCGTATCTTACGACCGATAATCTTGAAGTTAAAACCCCAAATTTCTCCAAAAGCGATAACCAATAAAACAAGCGCAACTCTCTCCCCTACTCTCAACGTTCGTTCAAAATCCTACTTCCTATCATCCGCTCTTCTTTCTCTTCGCCAACTTTCGAAAGCCCGAAAACTCCGTCATCGATATCGCTTCTCTCCCATTCCGTGCATCCGATATGTATCTCCACCGCCGACGCGATCCTTTCCCGAGAGCGACCCCCCGAAAAAGTTATCCGCGTACCGCATACATATAGGGACGGCCGGAGATGCCAGTGCCAGAGCGGTATCCGCGTCCCCGAGCCTCGATGATGCGACGTGTCGTTCCGAGTTGCGGGGGGGCAACGACACCCCAACGACCGACGGGGCTCTCGGACTCTCTAGTCAATTATTCGAGCTAATGCTGGAGACTGCGCGCGCGGGGGCATCTCTGACTGAATGTTGCACGTCACGAGTGGGCAATGAGCGCTTTTTGAAAGGACATATGTTGCGAGGTAATTGCAGCGATATTTTGTACGGACGATTTTATACCATTAAGTATTTAAGATTTTGGCAAATGAATTGTAAATGAAAACAAAATGTATCGTTTCGTGCTGGATAAAGCTCTTTTGGTAATTAAATTCTTTTCCTTTTTGTCCCTGAATTTTTGAAGAACACGAAATTTTCGTTAAAATTGAAATATTCCCTCAATATTTTTATCCCTCCAGGACTTCCCATTCAAAAGAGCAAAAATTCTTCGCCAACATTCTTAAAAGTAGCGACCTACCCACGTAAATATCCCCAACCCTCACTGAAACCGCCTCGACGCTCGCCCCAAAAAACAGCCTCGCACCTCCTCGAAATCGAAGCCCCGACCTGCCGCGACATGAAAGAGCAGCGCCTCCTTTGACCTCAGCAAGCCCTCCTCGCAATCTCCCGTCGCATAATACAGGAAGATCCCCGCCCGCCGAAACACTTCCTCCGCCCGCTGCGCGCGCGCGCGCGCTCGCATAACTATTTACGCGTCCGTAATAATCTCCCGTCTGTCGTGTCTCTCCTCCCCGTCGTCGAGCGCGAGAGCAGCGAGTTGACGCGCACAGCCCTTCTCTCTCTCTCTCGGCGGCGTAATCCGGCCCCGGGCTGGGGCGACGCACACCAACCACTGCGAGAGGGGAGTACGACGCGGTTATCCGCAGCTAACTAACGCGAACGCGCGCCGCGCGCAGTCGATGGAATGGCGTTGTGCGCCACTGGACCCGGACGGACGTAGGAGTCGGACGATTCTTTTGATCTTTGGGGATCGGGTGGAGCGTTTTAGGAGGGATTACGCGCGGTAACTAAAATTTAATGGAGACGACAGGGAGGCATTTTGAATTTAATGATCGAGGTATTTATTTATTTATATTGGAGTATTAGACTATTATTTCGATTAAATTCGAGCGGACTTAAGCCGCGATGTTCAGTAGGATTAGCTGCTTTAAATTTATAACGAGAATTCGAGATGCGTTTAAAAACTGCGGCTTAAAATTAATACAATTTCTACCTGTGCGCTTTGCAAAAAAGAAACAATCTCCCTATCCAAAAACGAAGTAACATATACGTTACAACAACTTAATGCAGCATTAACAACGTAATTTCCCAGAATTACACGTTCCGCGGCAAAAATGAAGCCCGAGCCTCATCCTCAAATTTCACAAATCCCAAGAATTGTTCCCCGGCGTTCCCCGAGCCCCAGCTTAAAGCCTCGCATTTCCACATAACGTAATGCGCGCAAAAGCGCCGCTCGCGCACACACGCGCGTACCGCGCACTTATCTCGAAACGAGATGCAGCTTAGATAAGGAGATCGCCGCGCGCGCGTTTGCCACCCAGCGCGTAACAACGAAATATCCCGACTGCCCCTCTCGGCGAGCGCTGAAAAAGGCCGCAAGATTCCGCCTGATTCACGATTGCGTGTTATCGTTTTCGCGGCCGATCCCTTTTCGTTGGAGGCTCATTGAGAGGCAGGCTGGGTTGTTTTTGGATTTTATTGGTGGTTTTTAGGAAAAATGCGGGACTCGGTTTTACAGCGAGCAATTTATAGCAATTTGTATACTTTCTATCAGGGTAAAATCTATTTCTGTAAGCATTAAATACTTTTTCATTACTGACTATATTTTGTAAAACATGAATTTGTATACAGATCAATCAGAAAATAAAAAGTTGACTCAATTACTTGAAAAATTAATTAAAAATAATAATAATTATTAATTGGTTGAGATTTTATATACTGAGGAGTTTTTTTTTTTGCAACACCCGCTTAACTCGCTCAGCTTAGATTACGCAACATTCATTTAAGCGTAAGTGAATAATCATGACCCGCGTTACATAAAATTTGTTTACATAAAGGCATAATTATAAAATGCAAGTTACTTCGCCCAGACCGTTACAATTTTCTCGCGAATTACGTAAACACTTGTTTCCTAATTATAATATAAATTTTGCAACGAAAGGCTACGTTTTTAAATTTAATTAGTCCGAAAACATTTTTGACCTGCTCGCCGTTTACTCGTTACACAAAATCACAAATACGTTACAGTTCATTCCCCCAACAATTACAAAAAAAAAAAAAGAATCCCTCCACCTCAACCGGGCGTTAACAGCGTCCGTTTCATTTGACTAATGTCATTCATAGTCGGCGCGCAACCTTCAACAGCGCGCGAAAAACAGACACCCGCAGCGGTACTCGGTCTGTGCCACGTATAACATTCATCGGCGGCATTACCCAATCAATGCATTCCCCGAGTCATCGTTAACCCTCGGCGCGTTCGTTACCATACAAATGCTCGCGCCTCGGCCCCTAATCAAATATTCGCGGATTCATCGGGCCGCTTTTCCTCTCATTATTCGGATTTGCTCCGTGATAAATATGCAGCTTTAATGTCCGTCTGCTGCTTGGGATTGTGCGCGCGCGCGCAGGTGGAAGAGTCGGGGCGGGAATTTCCCAGGGGGGGAAGCGAGACGCGCCGCGGAAGAGGATTTTTCCTGGTGCCGAGAGAGAGAGAGAGAGAGGGACGACCTAAAGCAATTGCTCGCTGACGTCCTTTTTGCGTTGTGCGAGCGCTTGACTGATGAGACGCTGCTGCTCGCGGGCTTCGGTGGATCTGCTTCGCAGGATTTGCTCATATTATCGAGGCTGTTTAAGTAATTATCGGAGGCCGAAGCAGACTGTGAGTGCCTTTAAATAAGCATTTCATATACACTCTGGGAATAGCATTTTCTTGCCAAGTATATTTAAGGTAACGCAAGGTTTATGCAAAATAATTTTGTATACTTTTAATCACGATGAAAAATGCCATTTACTAAAGGTTACATTTTGAAATACTAAAGATCGTTAAACTTTATGCATTCACTAGATTTAACATCGTCTAAATATAACGTAACTTGATAATCACTTTGAAAATATTTTACTTGTGGGATACAATCGTACTAATAAGGCAAATTATTAACGGTTTTCACCAGCAATCCCGAGGCGAAAAATAAGAGTCCTTTTCAATATCCACCACTTTCACCTCTCATAATTTTTTCCTTCGATGGCCGTAACAGCCGAAGCGCAAAATACGCTACTAATTGGCGGCTTTCTAATGTACCATAACGTCCGCTATCGCGCGGCATTACGGCTCCATTGGGTGTCAGCCAAAGCCGATTCGCCATGAATGCTCCTTCATTCTCATTCACGCCGCTGCAGTTAATACGCCGATTCTCGCTTTCATAGATTTTCCACGGTTTTATATATATATGCATCGTAAATATTGCAGACCGACTGATTCTCTCGCGCGAAAATGTCGGAACATTATCATTTTTAGAAGCAAATTTTCGATTTACGAAATAATCCAAAAGCTTCTTCAACGATTACAATAGCTTACAATTAGTAAGTGCACGATCGACCGCTAAAAATTCTAAGCCCACTGATCCCTAATCCTGCAAACATCAGCCTCTCTACAAAGCAAATCGCGTCCATTGACCGATCGCCAAGTCAATGCTGGGCTCTTGAGCTCACCCCTAACCAGCGGAGCCGCGCGGCGCGGCAAATCGAGCCCGATCGCAATCGCACAATGCCGAATTCGCCAAAGTACCGGCGTCAACGAGCCGCGGCCATCAATGCGACCGCTGCGGTCGCGGTCATCGTCGCCCCGCCGACGAGTCATTGTTCGATAAGCGGGCCGAATTATTCCGGGGCGCGAAGGGGGGCGGAGAGAGAGACGACCCCGGCGGAAGGTGCAAAATTAACGAAGGAGCAGCGGCGACCGGCGCCACTTTCATACGAAATTAATGGGCTTTCGGGGCATCGCCGCGCGGATTGGCATCGGGCGAATATTTCAATCAAAGCGCCGCGCGCTCGTTTTACGCCCTGATTAAATATTATTTTGGAAGCCGGCTTTGTTTTCGCCGTGGGAAAAGGGGCGTATTTTCGTTTGATGAGCTTTTACGGCGGGATATCGAAGCTCCGCGGAGCTGGTCGTGAATTTTTTATGGGGGGCGCGGTGACGTAAAAGTGCGCTGTAAAAGTGGTTAACGCGATTGTTAGCTTGTTTTTCGTATGCAGATTTCATTTTTTGTTCGATTGCTTTGTTTGATTTTACCTGTTTTTCTTTAAATAAAATCTGAAATTCATATGGTGAAAGAGAAAATATACGCACGAAAAGATAATTTAAATCAATTATTCCACCTACCTTCGGTTTCAAATTACATTTTAATAAGAATCGGCAGTTAACAGATTATAATCAAAATTTATGGTCGTGCATATAAAATAACATAAATTTTGCAACGCGATGCAGGCCGAGGCAGGCCGCGCAAGCTACATTTTCAGATTTCGACGAAACAAATTGCGTTTATCAATTACCTTTGAAGCTCCGCACGCGCATAAATAATCATCAAAATTTGATAAAAAAAAAAAAATCACGGAAGTTTATTTTCAAAAGTATTTTACAAGCCAATCGCTGCATTTGCAACACTAAAAAAAGTTATCTCAACGAAGCAACACTTTCAGCGGCCATCAATCTTCTCCCAACGTCTACAATTACCTCCCCAAACAGTCCTAATTCCCGTCCTCGAATCTCGGACGCATCTCGCGCTCCCTCCAGCACTAATTACCCGGAACGCATCCATCGCGCGTCTCCGCGAGGCCGCTCCTATAAAAAAGAAAAGACCGAGAGCCGACGCGAGCGCGCGGCGTTCGTCGCATCGCGGCTACCATCTCCCTCTCCTTATTTACATGCAGATCGCATAAAAAGGCGCTACATCATAATAATGTCAAGCGCTCTCTCTCTCTCTCTCGGCTCTTCGCGGAAATCGAGTTTAAAGTATAAGTAGCGCGCGAACCGAGCTGCTCGCGCGTCGCACATCGACAAGAGTAATGCCCTCGTTGCGAGAGTGCATCGCCTCCCCTTTTTTTTCCGCGCGCGCGCCTTCGGACGAGGCGCCTGTGCGCCGATTATAATTGTGTTGCGTCATTTGAATAATTCGCGTTTTAGCGCTCTCGTAATTGCGGGGCGCGAGGGCTTTTTACGCGCGGCGAGCAAACTCGAGCGACGAAAAAGAGAGCGAACGCCCGCGAGGAGCTGAGAGACGCGGAATACGGCGAACGTCGGGCTGATCGTCGGCGTAATTGATTTAATGAGGGCTCGTTTGGAGGTTCGCCGTGTGTGCTCGCGCCTCCCCGCGACGCGATATTTAGCTGGGCGTAATGAATATTTTTGTCGATCGAATTAGTAACTGAGTAATAATAGTTTTAAGCTTAATTAAAACGTTCAATTATAAGAAATTGGTAGTGTTTGCCGCTTGCAAAACAATTTATGAAATTTGAATAAAATAATTAAGGGAATTGTACGTCGTCGAGTGTCTTCTGAATTCGCTTTCGTTCCTCCCTTATAATCCGCGGCAAAGTCGTTTCAGGTAACAAGAGAGACATTCGAAAGTTAAATCACCAATGAATATTCATAAAGTCAGCTTAAGGAGAGAGAGAAAAGCAGCATCGATTGGTTTTCCTATGCAAAACAATCTTCCGACGAATTAGTACAATCCCGCCGAGTCGAGACTTTAACAACTTAAATCCCTAAGCATAACAATGAGTAATTATCCACGCTTTCGAGTTGCAAACGAGTCGGGCTTTATTACAAAATTATTCAAAAATCGAAGGAAACAAACACGAGAGCGGAATGGCATTTGCATTGGGCCGACGCATTCAATGAATCGCGCACGACATATCTCATGTGAAAGGGTTGCCATGCTTTTTAGATAGTCTAATCGATGACGCAAAATTGATTTTACATGAAGGTTTTACATCGACTGGTTCCCCGAGAGAACATCGCATAAATAAAAATTATCGGCGTATTATGTTTATGATCATAAATATGTATATGCGTATGTAAGAAAGTAAGTTTTATTACGGCACTAAATCTCGGGCCTCGTGTACTTCAATGAGTCGGAGCGAGAAGGTTTTTGCATCACTTCGGCAAAGAATTTTTCATTCTCCGCGTTTAAACGCTAAAAATGCTAAGTACCGCTGAACAATGTTCCGGAATACTAATAAGATCTAATAAAAACAGTTTTGGCTCGCGGCGAACATATTAACAGTCGTGTTTTAAATTTCTGAAGTATGTTCGCCTCGCTTAATTGGACTGCAGTTAATTTAAGTTTAAAGATGTACCGAGCAAGTTTACATTGTTGTCTTTAACTGTTGCGAACAAGCTTTTCAAACTGCATTCGTTATTAGAATCATTTTAAAAGTGAAAGCACTTGTTACTACAAATAATTTTACTTTACCCATTGTTTTTGAAGTGAAATTTATATTCAGTCAACTAATTATTGTTATAACTTTCTTCAAATTTTAACAGCCAATAGATGTAGAACTAAAAAGGACTACCGATTCTTTGTTCTATACCGTAACACGTTCCTTTATTGCATTTATCGCTTACGATTCCCGCAAATAAAAGATTCTCAAGCATTTTGCAGAAAACGAAAACAAAAGACCAAACGCTCATGTATTCATTCCCCCGCAAGAAATACTCTTATACAGCATAATAGAGCAATTTTAATCCATCTCGGAATGCTCGGAATTCCACTCGAGCCGATTCTGGATGTAGAGCATTCTAGCTTAACGCATCCTCGAGATACCCTCGGCCGCCGCATCACCACCGGCAGCCCGACAACGAGGAGTAACCTCGAGTATACGAAAGCACTGCGCGCCGCAGCTTGCACTGACAAAGATAGCGGCTAGCCGAGGAGGCCAAAAAAACCCCGAAGACGCAGAATAAGAACAAGCGCAGGAGGGAATCCGATTGAGCCCGAGAACGAAAGTAAGTCCAGCGGAGCTGGATCTGCTCTCGGGGCAAATTGGGTAGGCGTGGCCGGCGATTTATCGACTATCGCAGTCTCGATTCCGCATCGGGATATAGATAGAGAGAGAGAACGAGAGGGAATGCGCTCCTGACCGTGACGGGAGGTCAGGCAACCCGAGAGCGAGCTGCAGCGCGCGCCTGTTTTTGCGGGGTGGGAGGGGGGTGGGGGTTAATGAACGAATTATCCATCGGCCGGGGTGAAAAGTCGAATTTCGACGAAAGACTCTGGCTTTCGCTTTGGTCGATGGGAAAACTTTGCGGGGCTCGAAATCTTTGGATGGAAAATATTACCACTCGAACGCACTTGAACCCGCTGCGCTGAAACTTTTCATGCGCGAATATTATAGTTTTATGCGTTTTACGATGACCGATGAAGATTTCTTTGGGCTTTCAAATCAATTCCTGGTGCTTTTCCGCGCTTCGTAAGATTTAACCAGATCGTAACCTCCTTCTGACTAAACTCTAATACCTTCACACTATCCTCATACAGCCCCTCATTTATACTTATCTTCTATCCTCTGTTCCTCAGTCTCCGTCTCGATATTATCATCCGAAACGTGTACACTGAGGAACACCTCAGTAGTTTCTTTCAACGTTGTTGCGACCCCTCTTAATGTACTCGTAACTTTCTTAGACCTCAATCCTCCGGACCTTAAATTATATAAAATTCCCCGTGATTTTCTTACTTGATTTCGCTTTCATGGAAAGCACATGAGTCGCGCTTCTTTTCAGAGTTTGAATTTACGATTGAAAATTAGAGAATGATTTCCTGATTACACAGAGACGAGGAGTAAAGTAGCTGCGAGTCCGCATTTTCTATACAATTTAAAAATTTTTTACCGCTCGATAATGAGCCTTCGGTCTTCCTCGCATTCTTGAGTAATTTCAATGTGTAACTGACTGATTGGCTGAAATGAGGCTGCAGTTGGGATCTCGCAAAAAGTCCAAACTCCAAAGTAACGTCAAACCTGTTAATTTTCCGGCCTCGGCCTGTCCACAATAAGACCTTCAAAAGCAGCCAGAATCAGCGGTAAGCAAAGCATCATCCCCACGGTAGCTCCTGGTAATAAATCTTTTTGTGCTCGTGTATAAACCGACCCCTACTAAGCTCGCGCTTTATATATAACGACCGCGAGGAAGAGAGACGGAGCCGACGGTAATAAGAGAGCACACGAAATGTCCGCGGTAGCCGCCTCTTATTATTAAGCAGCCTGCGATGTAAGGGAAAAAGAGATCAAACGCCTCGCGGTGTGCTGCTCTCTTTTCTTCGTTTGTGATAAATCAGGGCTTTTCACCTCCCGCGACCCTCCGATGCGCAGGAAGGGGCTGGAAATAATGGCGTATCGAGTGCTGTTTTTTTCTGGAATGTCTGATTATGTGCTTTCATGTTGGCTGGAAAAGTAGGACTTGGTGATGATACTTTCATACAGGTTTTGTTGTACAGAAAAAAAAAATCAGTAGTTGTTTTTAATACTCAGCTTTCATATACGAGGCTAAAAATTTATGATAATCTTTATGACTCAAGTAAATAATGCAGAATTAAAAAATTCAGAAAAAAAACTTTTTAAATTGAACTATTCATGATTTCTATGGAACGCACTAAATTAGCCTATTCAAATGTACAATTACTAATCGCAAGTACATCGAATAATAAAATAGCTGCTCAATTCAATAAATAATTGCCCGCTTATGCAACGGAGAATGTCTCTCGTTGCCTTTCACACCTAAATAACAATTTTTTGAAAAGCCCTCGATATTACGATCTAATCGAGCGCGTTAATTTCCACGCCAAAAGCAATAGCACCGAAGGGGAACGCGATGAATATACGTGGGAGGATTCGATTTCGCGGCTTCGACTCGAGTGCCGGGTGTTCTGATGCTCGCGTGAGTCGATGCAATGCTTGTATGGATCCAGAGACTTGCGTGATCGATGCTTTGAAAAATTCTTCATTGTCCGCTCTCGCGTGAGACTCGCGCAAGAGTCCTCCTCGACGGGAAAAGTAATTTTAGCGCATCGAGCTCCGCGGCGCGAAACGCTCGAAAATTGAAAAGAATATTTTTAAAAACGCGAGGAGCTCCTATAAAGCTGCATTCTTTTAATGCAAAGTCGTTCGCGATGCAGAGAGACGGAGAGTCGTGAACCTCTTGTGAATTTTCGGATACAAATATAGACTTGTTTAAAAATAAATTCTGTGTAATCGTTAATTTTAGTACGTTTTGTCTTCTTCATCTCTGTATCTGCTCTTCACAAAGTTTTCTATTTTATTTACTTAATCAACAGAGTAAGATGCTCGGCGGTCGTACGTACCTTTTTATTATTTCACTTCCTCTAATTTTACGAGAGTGTCAAAGAAAAGGGACCTCTCGCATCAAAGGCTGTAATATATACAAAGTTCAAAATAAAAGACTTTATTTCGAAGAAAAAATATACCGAAGTTCCCACCTCTTTGATAAAATTCCTATATTCAACTCTACTCCGCCAACTTCCAATCACGACCACTTCCCTTCTAAAAGTAAACCTCCTATTTTTACAAACTAATGAATTAAAAAATGCAGGCCATCGTCTAACGGAATAATTCATCAGCGTCGCGAGAGTGCAGCGCGCACTACAAAGAGCGGCGAGCGGCGGAGAAAAAAATCCAAAATCACGGTATAAAATTAAACGCCATTAAGGTACGGAAGCTCGCCTCTCCGGCGATAGCCTTAGCATCGATAAAATTCCATTAACATCGGACCGGAGAAGCGGCGCGGCGCGTTACACGGGGCTCTATGACTAATGGAATGTCAACCCCCGCATCGCGCCTTCGCAGGCATTTCCGTAACGAGTTCACAAGGCTGTTGCGCACCTTCTTATATTGCGCCTCCGTCGGAGCGGAGCCGGAAATTATATATAATTTCGAGATTAAAAGTCCGGGGCGCTTCATCCGCGCGCATCGGCGGAGAGATAATTAAATACGTATAGGTTCAATTAAGAAACTAATTTATATAAGTGAGAGTTTCAATCTCTGCTGATACGCTGCTCGGCCATTGTTGCGAGAGTAGGATGGAGGGAGAAGAGTCATCGTGATTTAATGCATTTTTTCGGTTTATTTAGCGCTGAAAATGCAGTGTATAGCGTAAAAAGTAGGGGTTTCTTTTAAGTAATTTTTAGTTTACTTTTGGATTGCGTTCAGATAAGTCGCTACTTTTCAACTTTATTTATAAATGAATAGTTATTATTGCGAAAAAGTCATCGTACAATATTAGCCAAAAAAATCATTTTACTCCCACCCCAGCTATCTCCTCCGAAGATCAACAAACCAAACTCACATCGGCAGTAACAACTTCCCGCAATGTCCTCAACAATCATCAGCTCGTCAACGACTTTTTCTACACCTCCTCGCAATCCCCATTCCCACATACCTCTCCGGCTCGACTCAAACAAATCCCCCGATCATAAACCATCTCGTTAATTACCCGTCGCTCAAACGCAACAGGGCCCGCGTGCGCTTGTCCAATTAGGAATCGGCGAATCCCCGCTGCAGCGGAAAAATCTCTCTCCCGTTTCCTTGGGAGCTTCCGCGGCGCGAATTCGTAACGGAAGCGCGTCGGGATGAACCGTAACGACACATAACGCCGCGCGCGCTCTCCCGCCGGATGGCACAAGGCGTCGAAAGCTCGCGCGACGCGGCGAGCAAGACGCGCCGGAAACGCGCACGCGCCGAGAACGCGCGTGACGCGCATACGAGCACCCTCGAGAGGCGGCCTTCGCGAGGCCCGAGGCCGAGCTGATTCGATTGAGGCTTCGTTTTGAGGATGATAACTGATGGGGAGTGTTTGAATTGTATAAGCTGAATGTTAGGCAGACTGTAAGGTTAGTAAGGAGGTGCGTATTGTACGGTCAGGTGGTGAACACGTTTGATTAACAGGTGGGAATGATGTTTGATTTGGAAAAATTTATACTGCAAGGAGTTTTATTCCGCGTGATTTGAACGGGCAGTAAAATTACGATCTCATCATTTTAAACCTTTTACGCAAATATATATACATTGATTTTCTGAAAAGAAGAAAACTTTTTGGCACTGAAAAGTTCTTTGCATTCGAAAGAAGTTCTCCTGCGTACTTACAGTTAACTTTTCTTCAATGTACTTACTTCGGCAGGAGTTCCTTAAATAGATTCTTCTTATCTGAATATTAAGCGATTAATCCCATTAAAATTCCATGTGACTGAACTGCAGATTAAAAATATTAATTTCAAACTACGTGCAATATTTCCTCGGTGATTTTTCAAAGAACGATAAAAACAATAATAATTTTCCTCTTTTTTGCATCAACTTTCAATCCTCTCATAAAAAAAAAACTATGTGCTAATCACGCTATTACGCGCACAAAACGGTTTCACATCATTTCTTTTTGCGCCAAGGCTTTGTGCCTTGTCACCTTCGTTGCGATACCTCCTGCAATTACGCAGCTTGACCCTCGTCTCGTGAAATCCGCCTTACGAAGCCTTGCAAAATCAATTGTTCGAGCAATTAAAACACTAGTCCCATTACTCCTCGATCGACAAAACCGCCGCGTTGATCTCTTCATTCCCCGACCTTCCTTCGGCTCGCATTTCAAGCTTAGAAGCAAATTAAGCAATTAAAAACAATCACCGATACAGAATCATCGATTCCCCGCGGCAGCGCTTATATTCTCTCTAAACAATCGCGGCGCGGCTTTATAAATTGATCTCGCCGAGCCTTTTGCACCCACGCAATTATACATCCCGAGCCACTGGAAGCCGAAGCCGCCTGGCAAATATTTGCTGAATCGCGTTTTCCCGTAGCGGCCGCCGCAATTTATCCGCGATCCGCGCGCGCGCTTTTTTCGGTTCACAGTTACGAAAATTACGAGGCGGCGCGAGCGCGAACGAAGCCGCGAAAGCGCCGATGCGAGACGAACGTAAATATTAGGGAAATTCCGAGCCGCGCGGAGAGGTTTTTTCTTTCTCTTGTCGCTCACTTTTTCTCTCTCTCGTCTCCCTCTCTCGTGGCGATTGCTAGTTTCTGCCGAACGGGAGAGAGAAAGTTTATTTGAAAAAGGTAAGTTTCTCTGTAAATATAAAAATTGCAAGGTATGCGATTGAATTCGGGAGTAGATTTGAAAAAAGAAATTGAAAAATTTGGAAACATGGAAATATAAAATGGAAGTTTTTAAGTGAAAAACAAAATTACTAATTTTATCACCAAATTTATAATCCTTTTAATCTTTTGAATTACTCAATGCATAGTTTAAATTTACATCCCGCACACGATCCATCTAAATTTCAACTAAAGTCTTCCACAAAGACTTCCAAAGTTGATTTAAGTACACCGAGTTGAAGATCGTTTAAATATTTCTTTTGATCGTTTCCTGCGTAGAAGTTCCCGAGTGCCGAGCGAAAATAAAATGAAAGAAAGTGCAGAAAAATACCGTAGGAGATGGCGGAATTACAAAGCCGGAGGTGAGCAAACGCTGATACGTGATCCGCGTGTGTGTAATGCGAATTATGCCTCGTGGTATCTCTTTGAGATCAAACCACCTTCAACATCGCAAAATGAAATTCCTATCCTTTGTGAGTTTCTCTCTTTATCCACTTTAATCCCTCTAGTATTTTAGTCGGTAAAGTATTTTGCCGCTGCCTTAAAAAAAAAAAAAAAGGATTTTGCGATGCGTTAAATGATGCAGAATGAGTTTAAATACTGTTGGAAATCGATTGTGATAGAAAATAATTAATATTATCAATGAAAAAAACGAAAATATTGCCGTCAAGTAGTACAAGGCTTCTCTAACCATTAAAGTATAATTACGTAAAAATAAGAGGAAAAGCATTAATAACAATTATATTAATTTTATTGCCCCGTCGTACCTCTGAAATTACTTTAAACAGCCCGAGACTAGCCCAATTAAAGCATCATCCACCATTTACACTAACAACACAAACGGTTTTTCTCCCAATTCGCATTCCAAAGCAGACGGTTCCCCGTGTCGAAATTTTCCCGACTTGCCAAATTACAAACGAGCCGAAAGCCAGAAATCATGAGGACGACGACTCGGCCGACAGGAAGACGGAGAGGCGCTCGCGGAGAGAGGAGCAGTAAGTTACGTCGAGCCGCGTCCTGACGTGGAGAGGAAAGTGCGCGGCGAGTACAATTTGTATATCCGACGTTCGATCGACTGCAGTGCGGCGCAGGAAGACGCCCGGACATTTTTATCGTCCCCGACGTTAGTTCGGGTTCTTTTAATTTATTCCGATGCTTCTGCGACGCCGCGGCAACTTGGCAATTAGTCGAGGACTTTCTTGCGCTTTTCGGATGATGCTCTCGAAATAAATTGAATATCGGAAAAGTTGCTAAGGAAATTTGTATAAAATTTAAATTGGAATCATACTTGAAGGACGTTTTCGTTATTAATTGGATGGCCTTCGAACAATAAAATGACAAAGTTTTTCGCGCTTCCTTGTTATAAAAGTATTTGCAGTTTAAAGAAAGTAATATAAAAATAAATTGAACTCTAAAACACAATTCTAAAGTACTCAAAATTTCAGTAAAATCTTTCTTTAGCAATTTAATTTTACTCCAGCTTCTGTACAATTAAAATATTCCAAACAACAGTGTCATGAAATCCCTTTGTGCCTCTCTGCCAGAGACATTACGCTCTCCCTTAAGAAGAAACTCCCCCGTCCCCTTCCTGGGAAAGAAAACTTTTTCTTCCGAATCAAAGAAAGTCGGAGAGCAGCGTAAAAAACAAGCACCCTATAAGAAGCGGCTCGCGTATTATATCTGGCTCGAGCCCGCGGCCAGATAGGTTTAATTGCGGTGAGCGCGTCCGAGTCCTTTAATGGTCCGACGAGCCCTGCGAGAGAGAGAGAGAGAACAATGCGACGCGAAGGAGGCGAGAAATAAATATAAGGAATAATAATCCAAGCGTGAGATGCGCACCTCGAGAGAGATGAAAGGGTTGCGCACCGCGCCAAAGCGACGGCGGCGCTAAGAAAACAATCGAGAGCGTCGTAATAACCGGGAAATTGGACCACACAATGGCCATCGCGAATAGCGAATTGCCGTAATTTCCTTTTGCTTTCCAGGCGCTTCTTTTAAAAATCGTAAGAAGAAATCCAGGTGATACCGCGAGCGCATATAAAAAAAAGTGTCATTTCGCGCTGAGAGGCGGACTTAAGAAACGTTACATTGTATTAACAGCTGCATGTGCATGGAATAATATCATTCATAAAAATTTTAAAATTTTAAGACTTTACTTAACTGTTATAAAGTTTATTTATTGCCTAAATCGACAGGCGGATTATACATTATGAGGAAAAAGAATTTTATTTTGAAACAGGTGTGAATATATATGATAATGAAAAGTTTTAATACAATACCTTCTGAAGGGAATTTATTTCCAATCAATAATAACGCTGAATATAGACTTACCTGAAACAAAAAATAAAAATTTCTATTAATAAAAGCTCATATTAAAGTTAAAACCAGATTTTGTGAAATTTAAATTAGGTTTATGCATGCATTTTAGTCTCTCGCTTATCTCTATTCGTACAATTAAATAGCTTTCAAATAATCGTCGTAATGTCAGCAGAATATAACGCATAGTATTTGATTATAAGTGGCGAGAACGTGTTAACTGTTCGAGTCCGATGCGATAATGCATTATTTATTGCTGTTTTCATCCGCCGCAGTATTCGCGCCGTCTTTCTCGGCCCGTTTAATTGTGGCATCGGCCTTATTCTCGCATTCATGAGCGTATTTCACTTGAGGAGAGATAATAAAACCGAATAGTACCGAGAATCTTATGCTACTTTTAAACGTATTTAACGAGCTGCGGTATTTGAAAATTAATGTGTCTTGAGCGCATACTGTTTTGATTTCAAAAAGAAAATAAAGGAGTTTTATGGCTACTTGAAGAAAACGTATTAATTAATTTCAGTGAATTCTGTAGGATTCTGTAAAAATGTTATTATCACGTGAAGAATTTAAAAGATGGATTATTCAATAAGAATGATATATATTCATTGTGAATTTCCAAAATTTAAATGCTGTTTTAAACCGAATTGTTTTTATTTTACATTTAAAACAAAAGGAAGTAACCTCTCTAGTAATAAAAAAATTTTGCATAGGATTAACGGTACATCATACCTCAGTAATATTACGATAATCAACGTCCATCAAATGCGGAAATTGGGATATTGTTCGAACGCAACTCGATCAATCATAGTTGAGGAGAATCATTCTCAAATCGTATATGCAATCCATCGTTAAATTATCATATATAGATAATAAAAGAGAATAAACAGAAAATTCTCTACTTTCCCAATTGAAGCATCGTGAATTTAAATTATGCAAGAACCGAACCATACATCTTCAACTGATTGCGATAAACTTTTGTATTATAAAAAGTGTAATTGAAAAAGAATGTAAAATCAGATAAAGGCTTATGCCATTACAGACTCTAAACCAAATAAATCATGTGTAACCATTTAAAAATCACTTTTGCAATTGTCATTTCTTCAATATTGTTTGCAAAGTTACATAAATCTCGAATTTTTAAGCTCTTCGATTTACACGGTATTCTCTCCGGGGATATTCTTCCTCTATTTACATGTCCCTCCACTTCCTTCCTTCGCTTTCTCTTTTTCCTTCATTTGAATGCTCTCGACTATTCGTTATTGATCGCAAGTGAGCGTTTGTCACGGCGAAACAATGAAATGATAGATTCAATGGCAAGAGTAGAGGTGGAACGAAATATAACCGAGACTGCCTGACAGTGGTCAGCGCTAAATCAATTAACTTCTGTTCAATCGCGTTGCGAACTTCTCAGACGCGGTTAACTTTTGAAATAAAATTTATCCAAGCAATATCTAATAATAAAATACTCTACTGAATTCGATCGAAACGTAAAATGTGTAATAAATGCAATTAGTATTCCATTATATAAAAGTTTTTGAAGAGTATCTTTTATTTTATTATTATCATTAAATAAAGTAGTTTAGTTTTTATAAAATTGTTTCTTTCGAAGTATAATTTTAAACATACTTTACGAAATGAAAATATAAAAATTAGGCGACTCGTAACTTCCAAAGTAAATGAAAAACTACTATTGCACTGTTCAGCATAAACAAAGTGCACACAATCGATTACGCAAGCTTAACAAAGAGTAAGAAATTTCTAAATTGTATTTGCTCTGAGCTTCAATATTTCCAACTGCTGACGGAAAATGTTGAAACGCCGACACTCCTAAGTAGATGTAATTTACTGCAGACTTGCACGAGGTGGGAGCAGGTGTTTAAGTTTCTGCTGGGTTGTGTAGGAAAGAGCGGATCAACGTATGAACACCGGTTAAGAAAGGATCTAACCAGTATTTAAGCACTTACAACCTCGAGCTCAAGCTGCAATTTGTTCTGTTTCTCACACCCAACGACAGAAAAGCCTGTGCTTGAAATATTGTTCGAAGACTCGAGTTCTTTCTCCTTGTAACTGAATGGAATTGAATTTAGAAAAAAATACACTTTCCCGGCAGTAAATTATTTTATTCGAAAGCAATATAAACTTTTGAACATTTCTAATTCATAAAAGTAATCTTAAAAGTGACATTGATATAACAATAAAGACCATTAATTTGATACTAAAATCGGTCAAGCATCAGAAACCGATGTACCAGCACCAATAAAAAGTCAAACCACCCCGGCAAAGAAAAACCAAAAAGACATAAAGCACCGTCGACTAAAACCAAAAAGGGGTTTAAAACCGCACCACCGACGCGTCGCTGCCTGCAGACTCGAGCGATAGCGAATCCGACCACTTTATCAGCAACATAATTAAGTGGCAGCTCCCGGCTGAAAATGACGGCGTCGAGCATCGCATCGGGCGGTTCGTTCGCTCTGCCTCTCCGCTTCTGCAAGCCCAGCGATCGGATAAACTCGTTAAGATATTCAAACTTTCATTAGCCGCTAATCATCCCCCTTCCAACGTGCACATGCGCGCGCGCGCGCGCCGAAAGCGCCCGAGATATATATACTGCGCCGAGGCAGCTCGCGGAAATTCATCGCCGGGGAGAGAAGCATTTCGATGAGGAGTGCCGAGATAAAGGTAATCAGAACAGGGGGGGATGGAAAAACACGAGGTGGCGATAATCGAAAGAATGAGAGAGCAGATTTTTTTTCTTTATTAGGCGCGTCAAGCGCTGGGAATTGTGGATATTGGTTGTTGTGATTCTATTGTGTGATTTTGCACGTTGATGTACACTTTTCTAATGAATTTTAAAGGTAACGAGAAACAAAATTGCGGACAAAGTTTTGTTTAACATGGGTTAAAGTAGTAAAAAACCGTCCGTGAAATTTACTCAAAAGAAGTCGGCTGCATCTTTACTTTATAACTGCTTCGAGTAACTTGACTGGAAACTTTGGCTTTGCGCCGTTAAAACTAATGATCCAACTGTAATATCACGCTACTCAATATGAGTTTGCGCAAACAAAGTTACGGAAATGCACAAACATTTAAAAAGCGCTTGGACGCGTCTATAAAAATACTAACAAGTATAACTACCTTCGAACAACCTTTCAAAAAAAAAAATTTCGTAAACTCATTTAACCAAGCCGCACCGCAAACTCGTATATGCGCCCTGAAAAATGCAGCCAAATTAAAAAAATACACAAAATCAAATCATTAAGAAATCCATTCACGCTCCTTGCCTTTAACGCGCTTTTCTGCTCCCCGGAATATTTAGCATATATCTTGCAATCCGACTCAAAGTCCGTAAATAAGGTCACCCAGAAATCCGGCGCGCATAATTAGCGTTAGAAAGCAAAATGCGGGAAGCTGAAAAACTTCCCTTTCCCGCCGCTCGAATTCATTTTCCAAATGAGACACGGCGAATTTCATTACTCGTCCGCGTCTCCCCTCGACTCCGGCTCGCGAAGTTGGACTGCACTCGCCGAAAGTGCCGCGAATTTTCGTAATTTCGACCGGCGAGGATGTACTGCGAATTCGAATAGCCGGCAACTATAATTTCTAAACTAGTTTGCCCCCCGCCTACGACTTGGTTTTTTTACGGTGAATTTTCTGCTACTGCGCACAAGAAAATTCTGGTTTCTGTTAATAAAATTATATAGACCTATTTACTACCAGTCATTTTTTTTTATACTATATTTTTATTGTCAGTTTTTCTCTTTGGTCGATATAACTGTATTTATAGATGGGTCGTTGCAACATTTAATACTTCACTCTGCTTCGGACAGAAACGAAAGTGTGAATGTTTCATTTTTTGCTCGATACATATTTTTAGAATTGTTTTTTTTTTTTTAAATCCGTAAGTTTGTGAAACGTCAAACTTTTTATTTGACAAAGCTTTCTCTAGAGACCTAATAGTAAAATAAACAAGCTCTTCAGGTCACTAAGTTTAAAATGACAAGTGTAAACTTGTACAATGTTATCGAAAATCAGCCTAATTAGAAAATACTTTCCTTGATTTTTTAAACACGAAAAAACAATAAATTGGTTTGACATTTTTCTAGAAAAAATAATAAATGTTTTTTTTTTCAATTTTTTTCTTATATGTAATAGCAGCGACTGTTAATTATTACCCTTTATTAAACAGTAACACACGAACTACACTCTAAAGACAGATAAACGATAAACCCAATCGTAGCAGTGCATCGAAGCACCGCGGCGAATCGCCAAAAAATGACAAACGGCATAAACACTAGAAACGGCGCATCGATCGATCCTTAATTAAACCGTCGAAAGACCAATTACCATGCCGGCGTACGCTCGGCGAATCGAGTTTCCGCGGAAAAGCCGCGCGCTATTAGGTAATTTAATAATCCGATAATGAGCGCGTGCCACACCGGCGAAGTCGCGAGCGGCGCAAAATCTGCACGTATACGCGCGCGCGCGCGCCGGATAATAATATTCGACTCGCGGTTTCGCCGCGGCCTCCCGGAAGGCCTAATTTTGTACGGCTCCGCGTTGAAATGTTAATGGCGCTAGGATTTTATTGACTTAACAACGGAAAAAGAGGCCGCGAGTCATCGCCTCCCTTTTTTCTTTTTCTTTATTGATTCCCCTCGTAATGCGGAACGGATCGGTGGTGGAGTGACCGACTTAAAGGCTGCAGGAATGAATAGTCGAGGAAGTTTGTAGGATAGTTCGGTATTTTGTATAATAGGTGAAAGCTTTATTGTGGTATGTAAGGGAAAGTGAGATTGAAAAATGTAAAGAAATGTTGCGGATAAAGGAAAATACGATTCCTTTAAAGTGATTTGGTAATTAAATAATTGGGTTTTATTGGAATAGTTACTTTTGTACAATTTTTAATTGAGTCTAATTTCATTAATATGAATCTATTCCGAATTCTGAACAAAATCAAAGTTAATTCATAAAGTCATTTTTAATTCTCAAACACGGTTCTCAATCAAATTTTCCATAGAATTTTAGACAGAAAAAATGAAATAAAATCATTACCTATATGCTGTAATCAACAATTTATCCTTATTCAAAATTTATCTCGTTATTAAATCTAGTATAATTTAACATTAAACATGTGATTATTAAGCTAATATACAATTCAATTCTTTCAAAATAAAAACCAATTGGCTTTTTGACTAATAAGTTAACAACAAAATATGCCGTTGGTTTTATAAAGAGATATTATTTAGGGTCCGAGTTACAGAGGTGGCTGTGCTAGCTTAAATTTTAAACTAGCACGAGCTACGTTTCTGGAAATCGACTGGAGCAACAAAATAAAAACCAATTGGCTTTTTGAGGAACAAAATATGCCACCAGTCTCGTATTGATATGTTTATAAGGTCAGATACAGAGTGTGGCTTTGCTAGCTTAAAAAAATCGGGTAACAAATTAGTAACAAATTAGTAACAAATTAGTAACAAATTAGTAACAAATTAACAACAAAATATGCATATTATGGTTTGACCATGGGCTTATAAAGTGGCTACACCAGCTTAATATATATATATTTATACTTTAAAATTCAGAATAAAAGAATAAAAATTATTTGCATTGCCCAAGTTTATTTTTGAAAAGTCTAATTAGATCTTTCGCGGTCCTAAAAAATAATTAATTAACTTACAATTTAATTGTTTCTTTCCATTCTCTTATTTTTACCTCCTACCACACCCATCCTTTCTCTTATTTTTTTCGAGTCAACTTTATCGAGCCAATGAGCCTCTGCTTATTCACCCCCTGCTTCTTTTACCACTGCGAACTTGCGGAAGTTGGAAAATTGCGACTCCCTGCAATAATTTACTATTAAAATTTGGTACTGTCGCCAAATTAATACTCGCAAGATTCTCCTCAACTCGTCTCATAACCCTCATTTTAAAAACATAGAATCCCGCAATCACTCCCAAGCCACGTCGACCAGTATAAATCCATCCTGCATTAACGGCCAAACTTAAAAAAAACGGGTCGGAAAAAAGGCCAGGCCTCACCTCTCTCGGAATCCCTTTTGTTTCGAGTCCTGTTTTAATTAGACTCGGGCACGAACGAGCGAGTCGCAAAAAGGAAAAGTGCCCCGCGAAGATAAGAAACTTTCTCAATTTATCGCTAATTCCGCGGTTCGCTGGCCTTTTTAAATTGCAGGCCGAATATGGCCCTTCGATATCGCCCGTTCGCATAAACTTGGCCTTAATAAGAAAAAGAGGAATCGGGGCAGTTGCGTTACTAATGGAGGCGAAGTTTCGTGCGTCCGTTTATCACGCGTCGGTTTTTTTCAGCGCGCACGCTCTGCTCTTGAGAAAAAAGGGGCTTGAAAAATCGCCGCGCTTGATCTTCCATCCAGGTCTTGCGCGAAGTTTTACGATCTTCGGCAGATGGTGCAGACGAACTTCGCGAACAAAGTTCAGGAAAGCTCGCTTTTTTTTAATGGTCCATCAAAGCGGGATTAATCGATAAGGTTGGAAATAGAATCTTCTGAACTCCTTTGAAGCTTTAGGTGTAAATACGTGTTTCCGTTTGAGTAAAAAAACTTGTCGATGATCTATACACAATTTAATTAATAATTAGTAACTAATTTTACAATATTTTTTGTAAATTATTCTATCACAATCGACTATGTCTAATAATAAATTCACGAGTACGTTTGATGAAATAAAACTGATAAAATATATCCAAAGGAATCGATATCCCGTGAATAAACGAAAGACCCGCAACTGAAATGCAAATCAACACTCGCTCTGAATTCGTCCCAAAAAGGGAGGGTGCGAAGATCCAAATAAAGCACCTCGCCTCTTAAAACACTCCTCGCGGATATTCCAGGCAAAAAGTAATAAAGCCAGAGAGAGAGAGAAACAGGACGTAGGCGAGGTCGTCGGCGCGTCTGCCTGATGAGTCTCCTTGCATTTATTAAATATAAATTCGAGCTAGACGTGCAGACTCTCCGCGACACACCCATTGCGCCGCGAGACACACAATGCGAAGCGTCGCATCTGCGAGGTGAGGGAGGGACGGGGGGAGGGGGGGACGACGACAATATAGTAGCTCGTACCCTCGCGGTCTACCCATACTCGGGGAAATTAGCGGGTATATACGAGGAGAGGAGGGAGCGCCGATATTAATTCGCCCGTTAACGCCGCCGGGATGAACGGCCGAAAAATGTCACGGGTAATTACGAGCCGATGAGGTGCCTCCCCCCTCGTTTTGAGATCGTGACGAATGCTGGCTCTGGTCGAAGGCGGAGCGCACGACTGGGTCAGGACAGGACGAATTATGCGACGTAATTATTGGGATTTTACTGCGGGGGATTTGGTCCATTGTGCTACGATTATTAGTAGATTTCGGGAGTTATGGCAGTTAGAAAGGAATGAAGGTCTGCGCTATTATTAGCCACTGCACTGTGGAAAAGAAAATAAGGCTTAATAGGTAACAGTTAAATATAATATTCAGTCTATATTAAAAGAAATAAACTATAATCTACTTTTTAACTCTATAGTAAGTTAATGTCTTAAGTAAAATATTATGTTGATATAAATGTAACTAAATTTTACGGTACTCTATAAAAAAGTTAATGATACTTTAGTATAGCTCTTACTATAAATTTAATTATTGTTTACTAATTATTATAAAGTAGAATTGTACAACAAATAATCCGAATAAAAACTAAACCCTCGCAGTTGACACTCTCATTATTTGAGAGATCTAGATTGCGCAAGAAGTAGCTCATTTATTCGATACGTGGACTCTATGCAAATCACCATATCACATTCCATTAATACAAGCACTCAAGCTATATCCTCCTGACCTCTCGCACATCATTATAAAGTGTTTGAGAGACAGGCATGCAGCAATAAAAAACGATAGCAGTCACGCATCAAACTATGTAAAGTCACCACGCCCGTTGATACTAAGCAGCTAAAACTACTTATCTAATATAGAACTCCAATCATATCGGCTTAATAATTCAAGTGTTCGAGACATTAATAGGTGTATGCAACTTCGAAGAAACGCAAACAATAATTAATATTTCATCTAATTAATAAACGTGCGAAATGCTCTTGAATTACATAAGAGCTGCGAAAGTAAACATTATCGCAGGAAATTGACGATCCCCTTAACGTCAAATGACTTGCGCATTAACCGAGCGGCCAACTAGCGCTTACTTTATTAAACAATTACGTCTCTCTCTCTCTCTCTCTCTCTCTCTCTCCCTCGCGAGTGCCTACAAAAAAGGCTCGATTCATCATTTTAACATAAAGGACGGCAAAATGGGAGACGAGTCGCAGGGCAAACAAAGGCGAGACGAACGACCCACGCTGCTCGCGAGATCCCAAGATAATCTCTCTCTCTCTCTCTCTCTCTCTCTCTCTCTCTCTCTCTCTGTCTCTCTCTCCGTCTCTTTCTGCGAGCGCGGAGTCATCTCGCTGTTCTAAGCCAGAGGCGCGCAGTCTACTCTTACATTTCCGGTACTCGTCGCCCGCGGTCGGAAATTATTCAAGTGCTTTTGATGATTTTTGGGTTTGGGGATCGGAGAGTTTGGAGTGTTTATCGCATTGTTATTTTCATCCTTGGTTGTGAGAGTTTTTGACATTCAATGAAAAGTTGAATATTACCCCATGAATAGAGTTGCGTATTATCTTTAATAAACTATAATATTCCCTTTTCTTTACTTGTATGCGTATTAAAAATACAAATTTTACCGCAGGAACTTACGTAAAACAAAAAAAGAAAAATTAAGCTAGATTACAAAAGATATTTTTAATTATACAAGATTTTTAATCAGTATTTAAAGTCCATTAATTGGTTGCAAGAAAATTCACTTCTTCATTGCCAGCACGAAAAGAATCGCCATAAGGTTCACCCCAGCCCATAAACCTAAAATATCTTAAAGCAGCTGCAAGCAGAAGAAGCCGAGTCGCCCAATTGACTCATTATTTCAGCAGACGGAATATAACGAAGATAATGGGCTTATTGTTGGGAAACAGTAGCGTTCTTTAATAAAAATGTACATCTTCCTCGTCTAGTCGTGCAAGATACTTCTGCATTCGATTCCCACGCAATAGCGAGTTAAGGTCGGGAGAGCCTTTTTTTTTTACGCGAGCGCGCAAGATAGAAAAACGCGCCGAAGGATTGTTAGGCGTTTTTTCTCTTCCTTTCAGCGGCAGCGACAGTTTCCCCGCCGTTGCCAAGTCGTTAACGCGCCGAACGTATTTTTCCTAACGGCATTTCCTTTGAATTCGATCAAACTTTAGCTCGGGGCTGACTAGAGTTTCATCGGGAAAAGTTTAGGTATTTTTCACGGGTAAAATTTAGACTCGGTGCAGTCGGGAAATGTAATTTAATGAATGTAAGGTAATGTTTTATCGAGTGTTCATTATTTAACTTTCTAAATATTCAATTAAATGCATTTTCTCGCTAGGAAATGGAATTGCTGATTTAAATAAATTACACTGCATTTCACACATCAATTTATTGTAACGGACTATTTGAAAATGCGCGAAAAATTTACATATTCAAATAATTCCTCGTAATTTGATAAACAATATTCGTATTCATTGAAAATTTAATGCTAACTAAACTAGATTAGTCGTGCGAACAGCACCGCCGTGATACGCGTACAGGATAATCCGATTGGGATTGCATTTACGCTTGATCAAATGAAATTTCCACGAGAAGCCTCTTAAAGGACCGCGAATTTACCAGTCAATTACAACATGTCGACATGCTATATGTAGTCAGTGAATTACCGCGGTACTTCGACCACGATAATTATCGTTAATTTAGATCGATACGTGTTCGAAAATTCAATTATTACTGAATTTATCAGAGAGCCAGAAAAATTAAATTTTTTATTACAATTTCAATTTACAATTTAGCAACTCTTTAAATCATATTGTTTTATTATTGTAATTTAAAATTAAATTAATTGGGAAGGTTAAATTTTAAAAAAACGTTTATTATGAATAATTGGTTTATATTTCCAGCTTGATGATGTTTTACGTAATTAAGTTATTTTTATTTTTGAAAATGAGTTTTCACGTTTTTTTAAGAATGCAAAAAATGAAATGCTATTAAGCAAGTGCGAGACAATATAATTAGCTGCACTTTTCAATCATCGAAAGACAGATGCTGACGATCGATTTTAAAATAGATCTGTCTTTTCTCGTCGGAACTAATAGCTGACATTTACAGATTAGTGAACCTTTCAAAAAAAATTTAAAACGTAGGCTCACTTTGTATTTAGATGTTCATTTAATGACCATAATTTTTTAAAAACTTTTGAGTTATTTAATGTAACTTATTAAAAATGTGCGAATTTCAAGATAATAATATGTTACGTGAATATTAATTTTATTGTTTAGTATAAAGAATCTGTAAATTATTCGAAATATTTACATTCTTTTATGAACTTATTAATTCTGACCTTGAGACAATCACGTTTTGTTAATAGTGTGAATATTCTTAAGCTTAATAATTTTTGAATTATCATGGGAACTACCTTCATACTTTATGTTTTGTTCTGCCAAATTAAAGTTAAATTTACTTATAAGATTAGCTGATTTCAAATACAGTTAAAAAAATGAACATATAATGCGTATGTAATCCAATTTTCTGAAATATATGTTTAACATTTTGGTCAAAAGCCGCAAAAAATCAATAAAGCTCATCGCCAGAATCATCAATAAAGCAAAGCCGAAAACTTTCCTAATTCGCGCAACATCGAGGCCGCTCCGACAACCGATAGAAACTCCCGAAGCCGAAACGATAAAAGATCGGTCAGGCCCGAGCCAGCAAAAAACGCCAGTTGAATCAACGATCGCGGAAACTGCTAAGCCGCGGCGCAAGAAAAAGGGACGGCGCAAGAGTCGGAAGTTTCGCTCGGGCCGACCGAATTTCGGAGGTGAAAGTTCCCCCGAGCAGATCGACGGCATAATCGGCGCCGTTCTATTCCTGAGCGGCGTAGTATCGGTCCGAGAGCTGTTATCTAACCGATCCAACTTTAAACTCCCGAGATGTAACGCTCGGCGTCGACGCTTTTAGAAGCCCGGCCGGCTTTTGTTGCGAGAGAGAGGGAGTGAGAGACGTATCCTCATCTCCGTCGTCTCTTGGCTTAATGGACTGGAAAAGCTGAGCGCATCAAGTATTTACTTCTTCCCGATGTGTATGGAAGCGACCCAGTTTTAGCTTACTTGTTTCCGATGAGCGCAGGAATAACAAGACGTCGATGCTTTAAAGCAAGAGGCTAAGTATAAAGTTCGAAAAGCTTTTATTTGTGGCCGAAGTTGTCAGTTTCTTGGGGCGAGAAGGTAACGTGAGTAATTGGTGTATCGGAAAAATAATATATGTCTTTCAAGTGCTTTTGTCAGTTATCGTTTTAGTTAATGGAATTTAAGCAATTTCTTACATTTTCGATTTCGTAATATATTTTAATAAAAAATTACTTCTAATTGACACTTTTTAAGTGCATCAATTAAAGAGAAATGCTGATTGCCGCAAAAAGGGAATTCTCTTTCGTCCGCAAAAACTTTAATTAATTATCTTTGCAGCTGTTTTACATTTTTTCAGACAATAACATTCCACGCGAGCTCAACTTTTCATCGTGTTAAATTTAGCTCTCTGAGAATAGAATTAGACACAATAGAAAGTTTTCATTGGTTTTCTCGAGACGCTGCGAATGTGCATCAAACGGATAAACGTACTCCGTTAATAGTAAGATTTATAATGGACGAATGCGAGTCTGAGCATTCAAACAATTGAAATTCT
Source organism: Ormyrus labotus (assembly GCA_035582975.1). Taxonomy (NCBI): domain Eukaryota; kingdom Metazoa; phylum Arthropoda; class Insecta; order Hymenoptera; family Ormyridae; genus Ormyrus; species Ormyrus labotus. The sequence goes on along the minus strand of JAWWEO010000009.1, from coordinate 27,873,539 downwards.
ATTAATAACTCAATAAGACTTTTTGCAAGTAAAATGTATTTCTAGGAAACTATAAAAAAGAAGAACCAAACAATTACTATTAATACATGTACAATCGACGAATAAAAGATTTTTCTAAATTAACATTCCAATAATTCCTGATACATTCTCAAATAAATATCCTCTTAACTCCTATACTTCACGCGAGCATTCCCACCTGTAAACCGCCGTCAACGAAACAGCCCCGCTAAATAACTCGTTCACACCGCGCGATTCGCCTAATAGCCCGAAGCCTTTTTTTTTCCAGCAAAAGGAAGAACTGGAAAGCCGCGACGTGTGTCGCAAAGGCTTTTTGCCGTCGATGCGTGAGCCCGGGAGACGCGCGGCGTAACCGAGCGAGCGAGAACCGACTCTCCGGAGCAACCGGCGCTCGATTTTCTCGCATCGCAAGCCACTGCGCGGCTCTCGCATGCAGGCGTGTGAGACCGACCTGACCTGTGCGCGCGCGAGAAAAGGGGCCGCGCGCCGCTGCTGTTGCTGCCGTTCCGCGACGTATTAATAACTGCGGTTTACCGATTTCTCGTCCGGTTCGCGAAGGTATGATTTCCCGCAAGCTTCCGTGCAATAAACTCTCGACTTTTTTTTCCTGCTCGCTCCGGATGCTTGATTGTTTTCGACGCGGCATTCGATTCGAGAACCTACAGCAGCGGTGGTTGCACGGAACTTTGACGCGAAAATTGGATTGTTTTCGGACGGAATTGTTCGCTTGTCGATAAAGGTGCACGGGGACGGATGTAGTTCTAATCAATCCTGAATAACCGACACTTATTTAAATTCATTCGAATAAATGTCAAATTGATCTCGTCAATATCCATTAAACCCTCCTCGAGAGCTCCGCGGATAAAAAAAAAATGCACGTTACGTGCGTCGAAAAGGAGCAGTTTCGCATGAACTAAATCCACAAGCGGCGGGGGATTAGCAATTCTAATCCCGCCGCACAATAATAAAATCCACAAAGCTCAGGCCAGAAGCACGCCGTGCGGAGCGCAGGCGCATAAGTAACCGACTCCCAGCAATTACGTCAGCAATCGCCTTTCTCACGGAGAGCGCGCATAATATTCGCGAGTGATTTTAATTGAAAGTGCGCGCCGCCGTTGCTCCGCGCCGCTGAGAACGTATAATCGAGCCGGCTCTCTCGCAGCAGACCTTCCCTTTGATGATGCACTCCGCGCGCTGACCAGACGCACACACACACACGCCCGAGAGCGTGAGGAGCACTTTGCGCGCGCCGAGTCTTTATATGCGCGCGAGGAAAAAAGCAGAGCGCAGGATGTTGTGGTGCTATAAGCGAGAGGAGCTATAAGCTGTAATGTCAAATGAGCCGAGTGTTGCCGATCGCGGGAATGTGTATTTGACGTGGGTGACAAAGGACACGATGTAGCGAGTTTGTTCACCGCTGATTGTGAAATTGTACGGGCGTTTACAGCTACTGGATTTCCAGTGAAATTGCGCGTGTCAAAGCTGATGATCAGTCGTCGGGATGAAAATGTTTTCTTTGGAGAATTGGCATGTAATAACATTTTTCGTCACAAGCCTGCTTAAGGATTTTATGCGACAATTCGTTAATTATAATTTTATTAAATTAATTATAATTTTTTCCATTTCGCCAAACAGAAATACATTATAATTAGCGAAAGTTATTACAAGTGTCGGATTAATCCTGGAATGGGAATGAGTATCCAATATTGATGGGAGTGTATATCTGTAGTTTAGCGTGGATGGTATTTGCTAGTTTGGAATACAGTATCTTGATTTATGCCTACTGCAGCGTAGGTGCGAAACCTACGAAAATTAGATTTGCGCTGTATATGCTAGTGGAGATAAACATACCAGATAAATGCTGTATCGCTGTAATGTATTTATCTCCCAGTTTAATGTTTCTATATAAACGTATATTTTATTTACTGAATATCTATTGGAAAATTTCAACAAAAATTCCAACTATTTTTTAATCAATCTTATTTATCAATCATTTCGAACATGTTTATTTTACTAAAATTAACGTAATTAGACTAAATTTATTGTATACTTTTAATGTACACATAAATGTTCGACAAACAAATACTAATTATCCAGCGATATTGCCAATTCTTTTCAATTAACAAGAAATGTAACAAGTTGTCCTAGAAAGTTACATAAGCTCTAAAACCTAATTCACAGATCGTAAAACGAACATTTGCATCCCCTCATTATCGGTTCTCACAATTACGCACAATCCATTCACCCAGTTCTTTCCCGAACCCAAGCCTCACCCCTCGCCGCGCGAGCCATTGAAACATTCAAAGTATTGAATTAAATGCATTTTGAGCACGCGAACAGCGAAACAGAGTTTAAACAGAGCTGCGTCCTTTTGATCGGCGCATTACGTTCATCCGCGGAAGTACATAAACATCTGCTAAACGGGAAACTCGATTTTCGCCCGGGGAATGGAGCAGCGAAAGTTATACGCGCGCTTGCGCAAGGATCAAAGGAAAACAAAATTAGTTGGCTCATTATGCTTTCAGTGCAAACAAGCGCCGCGAGTAAATCCGCGGCAGTTTTCAATTCCTGCGTTTTGGAATACAGAAAATTAATTATGTCTTTGGCCGCCTTTGTGGATTAAACAAAATTTAGACTCGCAGGACATTGTTTAACCAAGTACTTATTTACTGCGGCCCGTTTTATTGCGAACGATGTTAATTGTGCCGAAACGTATCGTTCTGCAGATTTCAGGTACCCGTTTATCAACGAACTGCAGTCTGAATATGATAATGAGGAAAATATGAATGCGGGAATGAAGAAAGTATTTACAAAGGCAATTATGAACACTCAATTTTTATCCTTTGGTCTAAAGGAAATCAGAACATCGTTTCCTTTTTCTATAATTGAAATATTTTTTGAAATTCCATAAACATTATGTAACTTTTAATTTAAAATTGAATACATTTGATGTTTTGCAATTCTTCTAACAATAGTAAAGAATTAAAAATTACAGAAGTTATTTTGCACTACCATGCAACCACTGAAAGGTAACATTTCACGTTCAAACACGCCAACAATCCCACTCTAAGCCGAAACAAAAATGACCATCCGCCAAATATTCCGATACCAACGGGCTGCACTAGTGATTGCCTCATTAATTCGATTCAGCCTCTCACTCAGCGGAGGAGCCAACGGCCATTCATCCTCTAAGCCCGCCAACACGTGTATCTGGAGATTCGGTTTGGCCTGGCATGCATCTCAATTCCCATCGCGCGGACAATTCTACTTTGTCTTGGCGCCGACGTCTCTGTCTGTCTTGTTTCTCCTGCATTCAATTCGAGCTTTGCTAAATGGACAACCTGGAGTCAAAGTGGCGCGTCGGAGTAGTTTGCGTCGCAGAGGGATGATTGTAGATGCATTGAATATTGTCCGATGGAGTTGGGCTTTCAAAGGTGAAGATATTTGTTCCGTTAAACTGGGAGCACTTCGTTAATTAGTTTGTTGAATTTCAGATTAAGGCGGGTTCTAGTAGGTAATCCATTACGCTTGAAATGGTGGAAATTGATATCAAGATAATTTAATACACGGGTATTGTTCATTATTTGTATTGTTCTAGAAAGTTAAGTATAACATAGTCTGAAAGTGTTTTAATTGATGTATCACAAAATCTCCTATTTTCTACTATTTTTACTGAGTAATTGGTATTAAAACCAATTTATTGTTGCACTTTTGAATGTGTTACACTCGAAATGCTATTCCATGACTTCAAACTTTAAGTTTTTAAAGCCAAAACTAACTGACCCTGATATGTATCTTTAAACTTCATCATATTTCAAAACTTCTGAATCGAATCCAAACAGAGACTACTGTCATAAATATTTATGCTTTATTGTCAGGTAACAAGATCACTATAGAAAGGTATTAAGCCATCATGCGTGTTGTACATTGTATAATGAGCTTCGGTTGAGTAAGAATTTTTAAGGCTTGGCCATTCTATAATTTACAGTAGTCAATAATTTTGAGCCTCATTAGAATCTAATTACACTCAAAATTACGCATGTAACAACCCGTCTAACAAATCGCCGTTCCCAATCGACCGATCTACAAAATCAGAATCTCACCACCGACGCCAAAAGGCACTCGAAAAAATATATATATGAATTGCGCGGACGGCTAATATTAAAGTTTTGATTGCAACAGAAGTTTATTATTTCACGCGAACGGCGCGTGGCACAATAAAGATGATAATCTCTCTTTTCTTTCCTCCCTCGCAAGAGCGGGGCTTTGAGCGCCGCGTGTACTCACGGAATATTTGGGTCGGCGCCACTGGCGTCCCACCGCGTAAATGACGATGCACCTTAGTGCGAGGATGTTCGTGAATAAATCCGAATAAATCAGCTTACAGAATTTCTTGAATTATAACGGGAGGACCTTTCGCGGGATGCCGAAAGGCGTTTTGTTATAAAGTTTATTTTATAATTGATTTTGTTTAGTTTTGATATTTATTGAAATGTATCCCGCCGACTCAGCCGTCGGAGAGCGGGTGCTTACTGAGAAATTTTCTGAGTTAGGAATAGCGAGAAAACAAGGGAAAAGAATTTAATAAATCAAAATTGTATATCTTTTAAATAAAAACAACATCTCTATTCTTGAATTCTCACGAACTTATACAAAAGGAATTAAACCAAAAATATAAAGAGTTTAATACTAAAGTGTTAGCGAAGGGCTTCGCTACCGCTCGCTCGAAAATATCTATCGTGGCTCTAAACAAAATGAAATCTAACGTAACTTATTTTAACAATCTTACTCTAGTTTTTCCGCTGAATAAAACTTGTAGAAATGCCACTCGAGCAGCCTGGACCTTGTTGTCTGGGCGGTGATTCCTCGTTCGTCCTTTGCCTTCCACGTTGGGTTACCCGTGTAAAAATATTTAATGCTGCACCGATATGGCAGACGTGCTGCAATGATGCGGGAAAATAATGCAGCGGTA